>VWZP01000480.1:36519-292485 GCA_013396995.1 Dicaeum eximium | reverse complement strand
GGCCGCTCCGTGCGGCCGCGGGGCTGGCACGGAACGGCGGCTGCGGGCAAACGCCCGGGAAGTCGGGCTGGGAGAGGCGCCATGTTAAAGTGTTAGTAAATAGTTGTCTTTGTGTGCTTTCGGTTTTGTCCGAACCCCCGCGGCTACGAGCCCGCAGCGCATCGCCCGCGGGCACCGCGTGCCTGGGGCGCTACACGGACCGTGAGGTGGTGTCACTTGAGCCACACACAGCTTCAAACCCTCCTAGGGAAGCATCGCTGTGCCTTTAGCAGTCATCGCTCTGCCTTTAGTGCTCAGCCTTGGGTAAAGTTTTTTTCTGGGGTCATTTTTGTGTATGTTCACCTCCCCCCTTATTTTGAGTAGTTCATAACTACTGTGTCATTTTAGACAAAAGTTAAAGGGATAGTGGTTTTTCTCCTCTTTTGAATTGCTTGTTTTTGAAGTCTTAACATTTCTAATTAGGAATCTAGAAAAAAGAGGTTTTTGATGATTATCATCATAGTTTATGTTGATCACATGCTGATGTAGGTCATGACTGTTGCAAATAAACATTATTTGGTGCATGAATTCTCAGCAGTTAGCAGTTTCTTCTACATGTATTTTTTTCCTTATTTTGTAAGACAGAGATTATCCATCTCTCATCCTTTCTCCTTCTCACTCCCACTTTCTCCCCTCTGTGTTCTTACAGTACTTTGACAGTTGAAACAACTTCTTTTGTTGGAGTGAGTATTTTGTTGTGTAGACTGACGTGGTAATTAAGGAGCTTTCTCCTTTTTCTTCTCCAGCCCTTGGAATCAAGTGTAGAGTTTGATTTCTTTAGAACAAAAAGACCTGAGTTACTAATATTTATGGTCTGATTTGCAGTCACCATTGGTATTTTATATTCTGAAAACACCTCTTCCATTTGGACCACTTTGCTTTTTGTTTTATTGTGATTGTCATATTTTGTTCCCTGTTGTCCATAATCTTGTTTGGTTTTTTTTTTGAACCACTTGGTCTGTAATATGCAGGGCTTTTACTTAACACTTTCCATATTCTTATGTTGTTATTAGTGCCACAGTGTTAGTAGCAAGGGGCTGCTTTGGAGGAAGAGGATATAGAAGCTCATATATTTTCCTTGTAATTCTTAGATTACCTGCAGAGAGGATGGGATTATTTCAGATTATTTGTGATCCTGAAGATCAAAAAGCATGGACAGAATAGATCTGAGATGGCGTGCAGTCTTTGGGTGGGATCTGCCCACGGAGTGAGCAGCCCTGTGACAAACTGCTTTTAAGTAGATGGACATAACAATCTTTTCAGTTCTCATTCAGTTTAAATGTTCGTTGCAAGTCCCATCCCGTGTAGAACTCATCTCGAGCAGTTTGTAAGTCCCAAGGTGTGTGCCAGGAGCTGGACATGGCCCTGCAGTGTCACACGTGGCACTGGCCCTTGCATGGGCTTTGCCTTATTGTCCAGTCCAGGTCTTCTTAGAACTGGAGTTGGAGAGAAGGAAATGAAAAAGAAAAACACAGCCTGTCTTCCTCTTTTGTTCCCATTTCCCACAAGTGCTGTTGCCTGTCAGCTGCCTGCATTTCTGCCACTTCATCCTCTGCTCCCTGCAGCCTTGTCCATGTCAGAGGTGGGCAGCAATAAAGGACTGGGGGATCCCTGTTAGAATTCTTGGGAAGATGTGCAAAGAACTGAATTGGGATGGAAAATCTATTCCCAGCACTTGTGGAAGATTGACTCACAGTGTTTCAGAGGAAAATCATCAATCCCTACTAGTCTGCTCCCAGAGAAGTTTTAAACTTTTGTTACAAGAGTATTTCTATTTAATATTAAGATCCTAGGAGTCTCCCATGTCCCAAATGAGAAATTTAGAATGATGAAAACTGGAGTAACCTCCTAAGAAACTTTTTAAAAAGTGCTGCCTCTGTAAATATTTTTAAAGATGCCTCAATAACTTTTGCCTTTAAGCTTCTCCTTTTTTTTCTTTTCCTTTACTTTTCAAGGGGAAGAATCTTTGTCATAGTGACTTAACCTGTTCCTACCAATTCATACATTGTACAAAATAAGCACAGCAATAGGAAAAGAAAACAAGTTTTGAATTTTCTTCACTTGAACTGTCTGGTAGTCAATGAATGTAATTTGTTTGTTTTTTTTTTTAAGTTGGCAAAATAGGCTTTGTTCTTGAGGTTTTTTTTTAATCTAGGCTTTTCACCTTGCATTATTATATTGCTCACTTGGTTTTAAAGTTTTTATTAAATTGTCTGCATTTTTGAGTCAGTTGAATGTCTTTGTTCTGAGTGAAATTGCAGGGTTGTTTGAGATGTGATACTTGATGCCACAATGATATAATTGGAAGTAAGTCAACACCAATCTTCTGTATTCCCTAAAGGGACAGTGAAGATTCTCTGTTTTCCACGCTGTTCTGGAATGGGCATAGGCAGATTCTTCAGTTCTTCCTGAAGAAGAGCAAAACTGTGTCATCTTCAGTGCCCCAGAACCAGTATCTGCAGCACTTAAGTGAAATTCTCTGGGAGAGGAACTTAGTGCAGAGACTTTGTTTTTTCTGGTTTTGTACAATACTGTCTGTTAGGGCTTTGCAGACTTTGTATCAGGATCTTTATAGGGCTTAACTGAAGGTATCTTCATTTTCTAGGAAACAATTTGGTGCATCAGAGGGGTGTGTAATACAAATTCTGTACGAGGGTGACCTTAACATTGTGGGAATTTGAAATTCTCTGTTCTGTTACAGACTAGCTCCTTATACCCTCTGCTTGAAGGCTGGAAAAGAGGCTGTTTTTATGTTTCTGTACCTCCTCACAAGAAAATATCAAAGTAATGCTAAAATGTGCTGCGTTCACCATAAAAACAAATGTCTGCAGCCTGTGACCGAGTACATTTTAAACTGGATTACCAGAAGTGTCTTTTATAAAGGGAAAGCCTAAGGATAGTGCTGAACCTCATGAAATCACATTTTGTATTGCTGGAGCTCAGCTCGGCCCTGCAGGTGATTTGGAAACATGAGTGAGTTCATGGATGGGTCAGTGGTAGGTTGTTCCCTTGGTGTAGCAGCAGGAGAAAGAAGTTGTAGAAATTCAGTGGCAAATATAATGGAAGGTTTTATGTTGACTTTAAAAGAGGTGTAGTGTCCTGATTTATTTACTGAAAGAGGAGCATAAAGCTTTTGTAGTCTGATGAAATGTAATTGTCACTCAGGGTTGGGTGATGGATTGATTTGTGTTAGGGGTTTTTTTGTTAGAAAAGGAATGAACCCTTGGAAAAAATCAAGAACTTGATGACACAGGTGTCTGACCAATATCAGCTGTAGTGCCATTGAAGCAGTTTATTTGCAAGTCCAAAAGCTGCATAGTTGTAGAAATTTCTATCTGAGTGGGTCCAACTGTAGGTTTTAATAGGTTCAGCCTAGAAGCTTTGTTCAGCAACTGCATCTGTCATCTAAAGCAAGACTAAAAAATAGGCAATAAATTTGAGGCTGAGATGGCGTTTAACTTGTAAAATGAAAACCTGTGCTTTGAATGACCTACACTCTCAAAGCTGTGATTGGGAATATGTGGGAGAGTTGAAGGGCCAGGCTTTGATTCTCAGCAGAGTTGGTGTTTAAGGAGATTTTGTTGAGAATCTGTGATCAGCTCCAGGGAGCAGAAGGCAAATGAAGCAAAAGGCAATTTTAGAGTTAGGGGTCCTTGATGTCTTGGTCATGGAGCCTTCTCCTTCCACTTCTGTGTGTTTAAACATTTTAAATACAGCTTGGTTTATGTGTTATATGTGCTAGACTGCACTTCCTTTCCTGAATCAATAGAGTGAGGTGTGTCCTTTACATGATTTTTGTCTCATAAGGGTGAAAATAAGGGTGTTTAGATTTTCAAGTGGCAGCTTCAGTCTTTTTCAGCTTGCAGGGTATTTCACCATTGAAGTCACACTTCAGTGTGGCATTGAAACCAACCTAACAATGAGATTGTTTGTCTTACTTTTGCCTTGTGGGTTTGTGATGATGTGGCTTGTTTGGGTTTTTTTAAGATCCCATTAAAGAAACAGGTTAAAAACTAAGTTGGTTTTTTTCACTTCTTAGTGAATGAAGTGTGATAACTCACACCATGTCAACAGAAAGAAATTGTGTTATCTTCCTTGAACAGAATAAAGGGTCTCTTAGTGACTTTGAACTGTTGCTTTCTCATTCCCTTGTGTGTCTGGAGGAAGATAATTCTGTTTACTTGTCTGAACCTGTTATGCTGTATTTAAGCGCCAAAATTACTTCATCCACATCATTGAGTGTCTTCAACTGTACCAGGTATTGCTTGATTAAGCCCCCATGGATTAAAAGTCAGTTCTAAACAAAGTAAAAAAGTGAGTGTGTGTTAACGAAGTGTTGGGTACAGAATCTCTGAAGTGCTGGATGCCTCCATCTCTTTTCAGTCAGCTTTAGTGTTCAGGTATTTTCTGATGTATCAGATCTCGTCAGTTCAGTGTGGTACAATTGCTCCTAAACACAAGGCAAGTGCTTTACTGTGATAATGGTCAATGGCAGCTCACCCAGAAAGATTGTGGGGCCTGCAGCAGGAGAGTCACTTGGAACTTGAAGTCACTTGAAAGGCTGGGCTTTGTCCTGGGTCACCTCCTGTACCTGTCTCTGCCTGTGCTGGGGGCTGGACTAAGGGATCTCCAGAGCTGCCTGGTGTGGAGTGGAGGAGGAAGGACAGGGCTGGGTGTGGATGGCATCAGGTGTGTGATGGCAGAGTGTGAGGGTTTGTGTCCTTGGGCAGTAGAGCTGCTTCGTGCCAACACAAACACTGTGCATCCTCAGTGTAAAACCTCACTTGGTTTGACAGAGTTGGTGTATCAGTGTAAGTTAGGTCCAAAATATGCAGCTGATCTAGGCCTTACAGTGTCACGTTGCTTTTTCCTGCAGAAAATCATTGTTGAGTTAAAAAACAAACACTGGATGAAGTGCTCTGTTTTCCCACCATCAGAAAACCATATTTTACTTGATGAAGTAATATAATGGCAGGCTGATTTTATTTTCTGGTTTTGTATTTTTTCTGACAGAAGTAGGTTTCTTAGGACATGGCAGGTGTGGTGTGTTCACTCTGTTTTTTAAACTGGGATAACAAAATGAAACAACTCCTACTGGATGTTTTATCCTCTTTCACTCTTTCCCACAATTTTAAACTATTTCATTCATGTGTGTTCAGCCATTATATTGACATATTCTATGTGAAACAACAATGTAGGCTCCACCCTTGTAACTGAAATCTTTGAATTGGGTTAATTCTAACCAGTTTTCCTTCTCATCAGGAAAAACTTCTATGAAGATTAGCAGATGACAGAATACTGACCTATTATATCAAAGTTTAGAAGTAGTCTCTCTTCCCACCATCCTAAATAAAATATTGAGAGTTTTGTTGTGGGTTGTTGGATTTCTGCTGTTCACACAGGGATACAGTCTGAAGCAGAGGATGGCAGTTACAGACCAGCAGTTTAAAAGTACCTCTGATTTTATTTTTCTTTAATTATTTTCCTAAGGATTGTTTAATTTGGTTTGCTTAATAGTTGTTCTGCAGTGTTTCAGTTTCAGAAGTGAAAAATGACTGAGACTTAATTTGAAGCAACTGTAAACATGAACTTTAAAAACTTGTGCCTTGAACTATTTTAAAAGTTTAAACATAGAAAAATTTTAGACAAGTGTTGAACTTAAGGAAGACATATGGTTAAAAAAAGCATATTTGTCAACATTGGAATAGATAAAAGCTGGAAAGGACTCCTGGGCCACTTCAGGAGCCACTGAAATGCAGATGAGGGACACTTGTTTAGAGTAGTAGTTGGTGTTTGTTTAAAGAAAATGCAGCTTTCAAATTTTTGTTCCAGATGTTGACAAAAACTGGGACATTCCCCACTTCCACTTTTAAAGTGCTTTAAGAAAGGAAATAGAAACTGAGTGCAATAACAAGGTTTTCAGTGCAGTTTCAGAGGACAGTCCAGTGTGCCCTGGGTTTGCTGCTGAAGTGGTCAGTGCTGCTTCTTCCACTGCCCTGGGTATGAATTTTCATCACCTCACCTGCCTTGAGAAGAAATATGATCATGTGAATGTGTGGCAACTTGGATCCAAATGACAGCTGTTTGTTAAAATTGCATTTGTCCAAGGTGATGTGATTTGCTTTGGGGAAGCACAGCCATCAGCTGGCACAGGGGGTGAGGTACCCACTGTGTCACTGCCCCTCCTCAGCTGGGCAGGGGAGGGAGAGGACCCTGAAAAGTTCAGGCTGAGATAAGAGACAGGGACATCACCCAGCAAGTGCTATCATGGGCAAAACAGACTCTGCTTGGGGAAATCAGCTTAATTTATTGCCAGTCAAATCAGAGTAGGGTAATGAGAAATTAGTCCCCAGGGTTGAAATCCCTTCTCCCCATGCCTTCCTTTCTCCCAGGTTCAACTATAGTTGATTCCCTGCCTCCTCCTGGTGAGCAGTGCAGGGAGATGGGAATGTAGGCTGTGGTTNAGAAACTGAGTGCAATAACAAGGTTTTCAGTGCAGTTTCAGAGGACAGTCCAGTGTGCCCTGGGTTTGCTGCTGAAGTGGTCAGTGCTGCTTCTTCCACTGCCCTGGGTATGAATTTTCATCACCTCACCTGCCTTGAGAAGAAATATGATCATGTGAATGTGTGGCAACTTGGATCCAAATGACAGCTGTTTGTTAAAATTGCATTTGTCCAAGGTGATGTGATTTGCTTTGGAGAAGCACAGCCATCAGCTGGCACAGGGGGTGAGGTACCCACTGTGTCACTGCCCCTCCTCAGCTGGGCAGGGGAGGGAGAGGACCCTGAAAAGTTCAGGCTGAGATAAGAGACAGGGACATCACCCAGCAAGTGCTATCATGGGCAAAACAGACTCTGCTTGGGGAAATCAGCTTAATTTATTGCCAGTCAAATCAGAGTAGGGTAATGAGAAATTAGTCCCCAGGGTTGAAATCCCTTCTCCCCATGCCTTCCTTTCTCCCAGGTTCAACTATAGTTGATTCCCTGCCTCCTCCTGGTGAGCAGTGCAGGGAGATGGGAATGTAGGCTGTGGTTCAGCTCATCACACTCCTCCCCTGCTCCAGTGTGGGGTCCCTCCCATGGGAGATGGTTTTCCATGGACTTCTCCCATGTGGATCCTTCCCATGGGCTGCAGCTCTTCCCGAGCTGCTCCAGCGCTGTCCTTCCCTATCCCATGGGGTTCAGGAAGGAACTGCTCCAGCAGAGGGTTCCTGTGGGCTCCCACCCTCCTTTGGGCATCACCCTGAGCAGATCGAGGTCCTTCTGATGCCTTGAGAGGCTGCCTAGAACAGAGCTAGGCAGTGCTAAAGGAATAAAGCAGGGATTTATTGAAAGGCCTTCAAAAGATGCTCCTTGGGCAGCAAAAGAGCCTGACCCAGGCTACACCCAAGATGGACAAGGGTCACACATTTTCACACTTTTATAAGTTTTGGTCCATTTCCACATTGGGGTTAATTGTCCAATTCCAGCTCCAGGTTATGCAGTCCCATCCTCCCAGATTGCTCTCCTCAATTCTCTGTTGTTTGCACTTTTTGGGCCTGAAGCTGCAGAGGTGTCCTTGGTTCTGGGGCTGGAAAAGGATTGTTGTGTCTGACTGAACTGTGAGGAGAACTTGCTGACACTTTATGTGAAGTTCAGAGTTATTTACTAATGCAGTACAGAATCTGGAAAATATGAAAGCTGAAACTTAAGGCATCCCTCCACAGGCTGCAGCTGGGTCTCTGCTTTCCTGTGGACCCCCATGGGCTGCAGGTGGATCTCTCCTCTGACCCTGATGTGCCTCCTCCCCTTCTTCTCCCCTGGCCTCATGCCTGCAGGGCTGTTGCTGTCACATACTTGCTCCTCTCTCCCAGCTGCTGTTTTGCAGCAGGCTTTTTCCCTTCCCAAATCCCAGAGGCACTGTGGGCACTGCTGATGGGCTCAGCCTTGGCCAGCAGCGTGTCCCTCTTGGAGCAGGCTGGTGTTGGCCCAGCTGGATGTGGGGGAAGCTTTTGGCATCTCTGCACAGAAGTTTGTCACCCCTGTAGCCCCCCCACTAGCAAAACCTGGCCACACAAACCTGGTACAGGTAAGAAAATCCAGGGAATAGCACTCAACAGCCAGTTGGAATGAAGCATGTTATGTCTAGTTTATGACACAACCTGTATGGCTCTTTATTTATTCTAATTATTTGTGGATTCATTTATAGGTAATTTGCCTACTCTGGATGTTTTGTTACCCTGTCAGGGCCAGGCATTTATTGTTTGCTTTAACAGCACTTGCTCTGAATATAGAAAAAGAATGGTGCATTCCAAGGTAGCTCCCAAGGTCACAAATCAGGTTCATGGCCAAACCAATAATAGCAGGGCACCTTCCCTTTCAGTCCTGTTTTAATTAGGCTGAATAGTGTTGAAATAACTCTACAGTGGTGGGGAAGCCATTTGCTTAGAAAACTCAGGTGTGAAAACACTAATAAATAGTGTGGGGGCTGTCAGTGTAGAGGAGCCTGTTTGCCTCAGCAGTGCTTCAGAGATGGTTCTACATTTTTAGGCTGCTATGTTTATTAAAAAACACATGTTTATACATTGTGATCAATTTAATAGTGACTGGGTCTGTACTGCCGAGAATAAGCATTTTCCAGTAGAGGCTTTAAACAAAAATAATAGATTATTATTCTTAAGTATAAATTAATGACATAAAATCACTTTTATACAAAACCATATAAAGCGTTGCCCTAAATTAGTATTTCATAAGTGTAACACCTTTACTTACATTTGACCTGGTACTCCTTAATGAAGGCTTATGGTACAAAATGATGAATAATCAAGAGAAAAAGCAAGTTGAGAAGATGTTTTAGTATTAGTCTGTATATCATCTTTTTTGATTGGTTGTCAGCAAGAACATTTTGTTCTGAAAATGATAATTTTACGTTGGTTAGGATAAGAGGTAATGAATGGTAGTAGATAATGTTCCAAGTATTAGTCACAAAGACACATGCATACTACTCTTAATTCATTCTGTATTGAGAATAGTAATACTGAACTCATCTATAGCTCTCATTTTCTTTCTAAAATGCTGTTACCCAGACAAGCTATTTATAAACTAAATGAGCAGAATTCCACATGTGCAGTTTTTTTGTTGTTGTTGTTTTTACTACCAAAAATGTACTTTCTTGTGGCCTTTCTAAATGTGCTTTATTTTTTCAGACCATCTGGAATGGATATAAAATCTCTTTATATGCTTTTACTATCAAATAATTCTGAAGAACTCTAATTCTTTTTTCGCTTAATGCGAGTAAATTGTCATTAAATCTCCTTTCTAAAGGAGAGCATGCAAGCTGTTAAGACTGCAGTGTACCATTATCATCTTCTGTAATGTTTTCCATGTATGCCTTCCATCCATGGAAAAAGGGAAGCCCAAGATTAGGGAACTGGCAGTTGTGTAGCAGCATGAGTCCAGTAATTAGAGGGAAAGACTTTTGGACAGATTGAGAGAAAAATTTTAAGGTACTCTTGAGAGTTAAAGAGCTTTGTTCTGCTCTTTTAGACTTGCTCCAGTGATTGATGGTACAATGTAGCCTCAAAAGAAAAGTGCCCTTCACTCATGCAGAAAATCTTTCATTGCAAAGTGCTATTTTGTTTTATTTTGAGTACCTTAGGAGATTTAAAGAAATTGCAGATGATTTTTTTTAAACGGATGGTTTATGCTGTTTTATGTGGTTATTTTCAGTGGTTGGAATAGTCACTGGCATTGATGTGAGGATATTCACTCACAGCTCAAGAGAGCACTCACCTGCATGTCCTTCTGATAAAATGAGATTTTTTTTTTTTTAGCAATAACAAATTGAAAGTCAGAAATTAATAAATTGTGTTCAGAGAAACAGTAGTGATGGTAAAGGTGACTGCTCAGGTTGAATATTATGACCAATAAAACAGGTACAGAAAATGTAATTTCTTCTTGCTATTAGAAGACTATTTTGAAATTAATGGGGAAACAAACAGTGGGAAGGGTGGAAAACTTCTATAGTTCATCTGGGCTCAGTTCTGCTGGGGATAGGGTAGGTCAGGAGAGGGAAGTCTGGAGCAGCAGATAAGGGGTGATGAGTCAGGACAGATCAGCTGCAGATTGCACAGGGCTGATAAGGAGGGGAGGGAGCAAACAGCTCAGTGGCACTGAGGAACAGGGGCTGAACACCCTTGGCCTCGGTCAGGGAGGCTGGAAAAGCCTTGTCCTGGGAAATTGTTGGAGTTCTGGGAGAAATAAACCACGTGAAATGCCAGGGGGTAACATGGAGGTTATGAAATGGAACAGCTTTTTAAGGCAAGCCAGGCATCGAGATGTTGCTTTTACAGTAGGCAGTGAATATACTCAAGGCTGTTCCTGGGGTCTGAAAGTGTCTGGTGAAAGTTGCCAGGGGTTTATTTTTATGAATTAATCATCAGCACTCAAACAGATCGAAGAATGATCTGCTCCTGCATTTTGTTTCTTGACAAAATTAACACTGCACAACATGTATGTGGATGGTAAATTTAATAAAAGTTTTGCATCAGCAAAATTCATATTCAGTGGACCTGTCATATTCACTGAAGTATTCACTGTCATATTCAGTGGACCTGTTTGCAGGTGAAACTCTTCTGTTAGTTCTAGTGGTTTATATCCCAAAGGTGACATTTTTGGTAATAAAGATTTTATTATTCTTATATATCTGGATTCTGACACATAGAATATTAATTTTTTGCTGTCTTCATGTCATAGCAGCATTACTCAGACTTTCTTGATTTTTTTCAATAATTGTATTGAATATAATTTTATATAAACAGTGAAAATAATTTTAAATAGACTTTTTATGCCTTTTTGTCAATAAGGCTGCACCTACTATTTCAGTATTTAGAAAAATTACGTGTTTTTTATTTGCTCTGATATGCAGAAATAAATGTTTAAATCTCTTGTGGATGTGTATTAATTGAGATTAAACATAAGCTTTCAAGCTTGAAAAATTGGAGTGAGATGTGTAAGTAACTCTGAATGTTACTTGTATTTTAACAGTGAAAGCAAGTTGAATACATTGGTGCAGAAACTCCATGACTTCTTGGCTCACTCGTCAGAAGAATCTGAGGACGCAAACTCTCCTCCAGCATTATCTAAAAACAAAAGTATAGGTAAAATGACATTTTATGTTCATTTTCAATGTACATGTGATTCTAAAGTCAAATAACTTGATGTTGTTATTTCACTATATCACACTTCACTGGGGTAATTATACCAAGTCTTAATGTGATTTAAGTGGTGATAGCTTGATAAATACACAATAGGCCTTTGATACAATATTTCAGTTCTGAATCTTTCTAAAGGTGAAAAAATTGAATCTTCTGATTTTTTCCTACTCTGAAACATGAGATATCAGGCACACAGGTATTTGCTGTGCTAGGAGTTCCTTATTCAGTGTTCCTGAATTTATAAATGCAGTGTCTTGGTTTTCCTGCTGTAGTAATGCTTTTGCAGGCCTTGTAGGTGTGGAAGAATTTCTGGAGATTAGGCTTTCATAGTAATTCGAAAAAGATTTCTACATATAATCTGGAAATATTTGAAAAGAAAATAATACTTTTAAAAAAACTAGAGTCCTACACTAGGTCAGAATTGATATTGGAAATTTTTACTTCAAAGTTAGAAATAGGTAACAAAGTTTAAAGACTTTGACTGTGATTAAAAGTGAAATTATTTAATGTCAGCACTGAATAAAATCTGTTTCCAAATTTAACTGGTTAAATTTGTTTCTTATTTTAACTTGGACTGGATACAGGTAAAAAAACTTTCAATCTCTACTGATTAATGGGCTAAAAGTTGTGTTGATGTGGTAGAGTGTAGGAGAAGAGTATGCTGGCTGTATTACAGAGTTTATTTTCAAACTCCTATTGTCTCAAGTAACATCTCCCATGGGTTTTTTGGCATGTAGTTTTTATCTTTTAATGTTTTGTTTAGGGAGAGAGTCTGCTGCCTGTGGCACTCACCTCCTCATGTCAGCATCAAACTGAAGTGTTAGCACAGGAATAAGAAACTACTCGTGTGCTTCAGCAGAACAGTAAAATAAACTGTGATGTAGATGCATCTCAAAGTGAAATTTTGCTGAGGAGCGTACTGGGAAAAAGAAATCTTCTCCCTTCATCCTCTGTAGTTAAAAATTAGCATGTGGTTCCTTGCCGTAAAACAGATTGTCTGTAAAACAGAAGTGAAATGGATACACTTGCAAATTCAGAGCAGACATATTTTAGTGTTGGTTTTGAGATCTAAAAGAACATATTAAAGTTGAAGAGCCAGGATTAAACACTTAAGTATTAGCAAATGCCTGAATTTACGGTGCAAATTTCCTTCCCTTCCCTGTGTTCTGTGCGTAAGGAAAATGTCTTCAGCAACTGTGCTTGCCTTTTTTTTTTTTTTTAAGTCAGGGGGTGCTCATTACAAGTAGAAGTTATGGGTATGACTGGGGCCAAATCAGATTTATTTAGTAATGGATCCTGTTTTGTTCCAGCATTTGGAGGATATGTGAATTACTGGGTAGAGTGTTGTGAGGAGGGAGATGATGATGAAGGTAGTTAAGTGTGGCCCAGGAAGGCTGGATGGTAGAAATCATTTGGGTATTAGCTGGTATTACTTCATACCCTAAACTTTTGTCTCTGCCACACACAGAGGTCAGTTTAAACAGGAAGCAATATTTGCTTTATAGCCTTAATAATGTTCTTTATTCCCTCTGCACTGGAACTGGATGTCTCCCTCCTTTCCTCTGCATGGCTGCCAGCAGGAGGGTCACAGAGAGCTCAGGAGAGCCAGCCTGCCTGCTCTTGTTCCAAGAGTGGAGCAGCAGTCCAGGGGCAGCTCTGCTCCCTGGTAGCCCTGGAGTGGCTGGGCAAGAGCAGGCAGGTCAGCACGGAGCTGGGGAGGGGGTGCCTGCAGCACACAGGGCCCTTGGGTGGGCTCTCAGGGAAACTGGCACTGCAGCACGTTCAGCTGCTTTTGGAATAGCTCATGTGCATCAGGCTGCCAGTCTGAGTGCAGAGTCTGCACACACTGGGGCTGCCAGAGCAGGGGAAGCTCTGCCAAGCTCTCCAAGCTGGTATTTTCCATGGGTTTATCACTTGGGCAAAGTTTATCAGGAGTAGAAGATGGGCAGTATCCAAGCTCCAGCAGAAATGTCACCCTCCTTCCACATCTCAGGTTCCTCCCTCACAATAAGGAATGCCTGTAATACTCTAGAGAAGTTTCAGGTACCTAGAAAGGCCAAAAACATTGCTTCCATTTTGTATTTCCTCCTTCACATGTGGAAGTAGCTGGATGATTTTCTCTGCAATTTACTCAGTTCTGCAGAGGTCAAACATGCAGCATTGAATTCTCTAAGTGGTTCAGTTTTTTCAAAGTATAGAAGTAAATTGTTGGGTTTTCCCCAAAGCTGAAGTTTAAGGATAAAGAAGTTGCAGTGCTAGTAGTCTTCTGTTAAAAATCACAAATAATCCTGATAAGTATCCTGTAATTATACTTCCTACTCAGTAGCATCTGTTAAAATCCTGCTGTTCCTAAATTTTCCAAGCAACTTCATACAAGAATCATTCGATCACTGAACTCCAAACTTTCCCTTCTATTTCCAGGACTGGTGGATTGGAACAGGTGCCAATACGTTGCAGGTCTTTAGGCTTTATATTCCACAGTTCCCAAGCTTGAGAAATAGGAATTCTCATCACAACTTAGATCAAATGGGATTTTTGTCTGTGGTTCCATGATCGCAGATTGAATACTTTATTTCTTATGTCAAGATGTGTGGGAGAAAATACTTGTAGTAAATTCTTAAGAGATCAGCAAAAATGCACTGATGATATTATTTCTGCATGCAGTTGCACTTGGCAGTGCTTCAGTATTTCTTCACCAACAGCAAGGCCCCCAGGGACTGAACTGTAAGGGATTTCTGAATTATTTCTGTAAATTTTATGCCACACAATGGAATGTCTTTTCTGTTGTGCAGCAGTTTGTCTCTGCAAGTCACAGTTCTCTCTGTTCAGGCTGGTGAAACATAAACAATGCTGTGATGGGCAGTGTGAAGAACTTCTGATGTTCCTTGCATTTCATGGACTCCTTTAATTTCTCTCCATAGGTAAAAGTAGAGAACCTAAAGGAAGTCCAGCTTCAATGGAGAACAACAGGGATGAGGTAGGAGTAAAAATGCTTTTGAATTCTAGTTGCATGTCTAGTGCTAGTCAACTCTAGCTGAGTTCACTTCGTTGGTTTTACAATTAATACTTCAGTAATACTGTCATAAGCACCCATTAATGTCATCCCCCTTCACCCTGTTACTCAGATAACTCAGTTATCTTTAGGCAAATATGCTTCCTTTTTGAAAAAAAATAAAAATGGATATACTGGATCTACGTTAAACTGAGCAGAAATTTTTCATGTGGTGTTTCTTACTTCTGTCCTCCTATTGGAAACAAGATCTTAGGAAATCTTAAGATTGTAGAGAAAACACAGGTGCCAGTGTACTGCCTTAGTTTGCCTTTACTTCTGTAAATTCAGGTATTTTCTGCTGCCCAGACCTAGTTGTGATCTGAATGCAAAAACCATTGAAAAAATCAGTTTTGCTCTGAAGGCAGCCAGTGCTTTCTGGCACATGAGCCACATATCAAGAGTCTGTTCTGCTGGCAGTTTGTGGGTGCAGGCTGCTGCTGCTCCTGAGTGCCAGAGCCCTCTGGAAGGGTATGTTGGAAAAGGGGATGGTTTCTTCACATAGCAAGAGTAGCATTCCCAGACCTGCATGAGCTGCTGACTTCTGACCTGAACTCCAGAGATTCAGTTTAGCTGAACTGGCAAAACTGTTGAAATTGTCACTTGTAGTTACTACTTTTCCTGCTGCTCTTTTTATATTATTTTTTTATAAGGGCACTGGTGATTTCTGAGTTGTTTCTAGTTAATGCAAGAAACTGTTTTTGACACTTCTATTGGATATAAATGTGTTGACTTGTACATTTTTTTCTTGTTTCTAGGGAGGTAGTTCTTCAGAAAGAAACAAATCCTTAGGATTATCCCGTTCCAAAAGGTTGGTTTGGAAAATAAGAACAAATAAATTACTTTTTGGGTGTGGGAAGCTGTAGAAACCTGAGTCCACTGGGTCAGATATTTTTTGTCCACACGAGTATAAATCCATGAAGTTATGGAATGCTGGTAAAAGAAATGCCTCATAGTACACTTAAAATTCGAACCATTTCTCAGGATGAAAGGTTAAGATGCTAAAGCTTGATTATTATTTACAAAGACAAGATTCTCCAATATCTTCAGTACAAAGGAGTTTATACAAGAGTTCCTTCAGTCTTGCTATTTGTACATGTAGGATTCTTCCAGAAATGTAATTTGAGTCATACAAAACAAAGTTTCATGTGCTTTACTACTGGGAGAGTGCAGTATCAGGCTGTGCTGTTGAGTTGTCCTATGCAGAAACTGCCATTTGCTGTATCCCTGCTTATTCTTTTTCCTTCTTTGATCTAAAAAGTATGGGTGAATTGTTTATCAGCAGTTTGAACCTAAAGGAGACAAATTATTTGTGTCCCAAGTAAGAGCAGACTTAGTCCAGTCAAACTCCTCCTCATCTGCTCTCAGCTGGTGTTCACTCAAATTCTGTCCTCTGTGATTTTTATTAAATCCCAGTGAACAGTGCAGGGAGTTGAGCTTTCAGCAGCTGCCTTAGTACTGCCCTTTAGAAGTCTGTATCTCTTTTCTCTCTCCTTTTTATCCAAGTTGCTTTATTTTATCATGTCTGCTGGAATTAATATTCTTCAGTCTCCTTTTTGTGTTTGTCTTGATGGCATATTTGTAAGTGTGCTTTTATATTTGCCTTTAGTTTCCCCCTCATCTTTTGAATCCAGTGTCCTGCTGAACTCTTTTCATTTATATACTTTTTTAGTCCTGTTTTTTGCTTCCTGTCTTATCACTAAAGGGATTTTAAGTCATCCATTTATCATAGTGTACCTTATATTAACAAAGCCATGTCCTGTAGTAGTTCATGCATTGCCTTCAGACTACTGAGAAATTTGCTCCATATTTTGTATTATTTTCTCCCCATCCTGACATAGTAAATGCATTCATTTTCATGGATTCAGTTTTAAATTATTTGTGTGGAATTCTGGCAACTGATCTTTTGTTCAATAGTCGGTTTTTTCATTTCTTTCTGCATTTCCTTCATTTTCTTGCGAGCCTCTCTTCTGCCAAGATGCTTTTTGTAATTTGCTAATATCTCTGTGTTCTCTTTGTGCTGCCTGTTAAACCTGGAATGATGGATAAAATTCATGAGCAGACGAGCACCCGTGTTTCATTTAGACTTCTTTCCTGGAATTGTGACTTTCGTAAAAATACATCAAACAAATACATTTTACAACAAAAAGATTTTATTAATATATACTTCTATTTCACATGGGAGGGGAGAAATCTTGTTCCAAACCAGAAAATTACCCTACAATTGTTTAGTAATAACTTGGAGCATCCCAGCTCATAATGTCTTTAATTAATTTAAAAAGAACTTTGTTTTTCACGGTTCATATGGTGTTTTGCCTGCAAAGCTTACCTGAATTGCAGTTTGTACTGTTTGTCAGAGCATGGTTTTTTTTCTGTCTCATGCAGGAAACCTACAGTTGTAACAAAATATGTTGGCTCAGATGATGAACAAATCGTAGATGAAACTGTAAATGAAGATATTTCAAATGAGAACTCAGAGAATGATGTAGATATGCAAAGCTTGCCTAAAGGTAGGTCATGTCTTTTTTTTTTGTTGTTTGTTTGTTTCTGAATTCAGCAAGTTAGCCAAGATGATGATGCAGCATAAGTAATTCACTAGAATGCACATGTATCAGTAAAATGCCTCTTGAAGGCCCTGTTGGTTTTCTGTCCACAAAAATGAGGAACCTGAGCACTTTCAGTTTGGAGCCCAGCAGATTTTAATCTGTGGGTCCACAAGGATGTGCTGGTAGCTTAATTGCAAATGCCTGACATCTGCATAAAACCATCACAGAAGAGGGGAAATGATTTATTCTGTTGTTTTGCAGGTGTCTCAAGCTCTGTCACTTGGAGGTCTTATTTTACTGTTTGAGGTTATTAGCAATTAGATCAACAAAAGCAAAACTAATCTGGGGGGAAAATTCCATTATTGGATCTGTTTTTAAGCAGTTTTTAGAAACAGTACTGTAAGGCCTACACCCCTCTGCACTTAGCTGCAGTGTGAGTTGGATTAATCTCCTACATTTCTTACCTATGAAAGTTAGAGGAAAAACTGCTGCTGTTTACTGTCTGAGTAGCAGTATTGAGAGCAGTCACTCTAAAATGATTTTTTCACAATATTAGATAGTTTTCAGTGTCATCACATCGAAACTGGGCTCTTAAATAGGAAAGATGTGGTTTTTGCTTCACATATTTTTGATTAATACTTTATTTAAATGAAAATGTCAGATTTTAAATTTGTTAAAGACAAAGCAGGTTTTATTCTATTGTTTTTTTGTGTATTTCATCCTGAAATTAATGAAGATGAGGGAAACTGAATAGAAAGGGGCAAAGAGAGAAGAGCGTAAGGTTTTGAGGGATTTATGTCCTTTATTGGTAGCAAGTTCCTGTCCTGCACCCCCAGCAGTGTGACAGTCCTGTCCTGCACAGCAGAGCAGAAAGAGCAGAGTCTGCTCCTCAGCCCATGCACTCCTTGGCTTCTGTCCTACAGCTGCAACTCAGATGTACTTTGAAATGTGTGGTGTTGGGTTTTTGTTTTTGGTGTTTTTTTAAATTTTTTTTCTGTGAACATCTGTGCATTCAAAACTTCGCTGAGTTTTAGTCAACAGATTGCACTTTTTTTTTTTGTTGGCTTTATTATTTAGAACGTTTGCACTTCACTTGGATGTGTAATGGTTTCCAATTTCTAAATAAAATTATTCTAGGTACAGTGGTTGTACAGCCTGAGCCAGTGCTGAATGAAGACAAAGATGATTTTAAAGGGCCTGAATTTAGAAGCAGAAATACCGTTAAAATGAAACCTGAAGCTCCCAAAAAGCGTGGAGGTAAATACAATTTAAAACATCTGTTGAAATGGGTTTAAATTGTTGCTTATGACCACATTTGGTACATCTAAAAATTGTCCATATTTCTGATAAATTATCCTAAAAATACCTCCACTCTTCTGGCTTTTTGTTCATTAAGGATTTTAGCTGACAGAAATTAGCCTCCATTGCTGCCCCTGCAATGCAGCAGTGAAAGCTAAGATTAGTTCCCCTTTAACTCCTTACTTTCAGTAGGTACAGGATGCTTCATTAGATGCAGTTGCTTGGTTGCAATCAGGTGCTACAGGTATTCCTTTTTAAAGGAATTGGAACACCATTGATATAGGAACGTTCCCTGACTGACCAGGAGAGCAACCATGTTTGAGCAGGGACATGTATGGGCAGATTATCCATCCATGAGCTAAGAAAAAATCTTAAACCCTCAAACAATATAAAGACTTTTTTCTTTTGCTTTGAAATTGTGGGAAGTTCCCTACCAGTGGGCCCTTGTAAGGATTACCTTTGGAAAGCTGCTGTGTCAGCTGGGTTTCCATAGCTGCTGCTTTTTAAAACTGAGAAGTTAGGTTGATTATAATACTAACAGAAATTAGGATTATGTATAATGTAGCCAATAAGAAGGTAGATATTTTTGTTAACCCTATTGGCAATATCTTAGCTCACATACCTCCAGCAGTAGCCAGGGTATTCATACAAACAGCTCTTGCACACACTCTTCATCCTTCCCATTGTATCATTTGAGATCCTTGCTCTCTTTTAAAGTAATTTATTGAGTGCTGTTTCTGTGGGTGAAGGGGAGTGAAATGTGACTGTGTGGAAATGTGCTTGTGCATACACCTGGGCTCGTGTGGTGTCAGTGACATTTTGAGCGTTGATGTTTTCTCTAAATTATGAACTTGGCAAGTCAGTTCTGTTTTATTAATGCAAGATGTCCTGTTCATGTAAGAATGCTTCTTCCATTTGTGCTTGTAACAATTCTACATATGGTCCAACAGAACTCTTCAGGGGTACAGTGTTAGAAAGAGAAGACACTTGTGCTTGAGCTTGCTGGCCTGTGTCTGCATCCCCAGGACAGTATCACCAGCCCTTCCAGCTGTATTAATCTCCATCCCTAGGGAATTTGCAGGCCTTCTTTGTGTATCTGGACTGGTTACTCATGTACTATGCCTGACAGATATCTATATATCTACATATAGATATATAGATAGATAGATAAAATATTTGCATTTCTAGTAGGAATTATATGTCCTGTGTGTTTTAGAAATAGTGGTAGAAGCAGAACTCTTGCCTTTCTAGCAACCAGATGCTCTTACCTAAGACTGTAAGATGCATTGTGTCATTATTTTCAAGTTATGTGTCTGCAGTGAGGTTGTATTTTTGCTAATAAATTCAGTCAGGAATGTTTTTAACCAAGTAGTTTCTCAGTATTAATGAATTAGTAGTAGTTTAATTTCTCTGGATCATCATCATTTGTAGTAGTAACATGGTTTACAAAGGTTTGCCTCATAATTTCTCTCTTTTCCTGGTGCCAGCTTGCGGGTTTGAGGAAGGAGGCTGCAGTGCTTCTCCTTGGTTGTGGAAAAGAGGGAAGTGGATCAGGGCTTGGCAGGGAATATCATGTTCTCCCTGGGTTGGCTGGGCTCCTCAGTGATTCCTGCAGCAGTTAAAGGACTGTGGTGTGTGTCAGGCTTGGATTTTGTGCTGCAGAATGTAGGATTCTTTCCAAGGAGTGTGATGGGATGAGTGTGTTCATCCACAGTCACAGTAGCGTTTGAAACTGCGGTTTGAGCTGGTTTGGAGCTCCTGAGAGGGGCTTGCAGGTCCACAGGGTCTGCAGGATGTACAGTCAGGAATGGCTGGAGGGTGCAAACACATCCTGTATGCAGAATTTCACTGAATTAGAGGCATGGATCAGTTGTTTCCCTGCCCCCTGAGCCATCTGAGGTTGTGCTTCAGCAGCAGATTGCTGGGAGCTTGTACTGTGTCTTGAGAATGTTCATTCAGTTCCTTAACATGCTTGGTTCTGATTCTGGGGTAGTGATTATTTAAAATAGACAAAATACACAGTCTGTACTCAGATTGGAATAATTATATTCAACTGTTCAAATTAATTTCCTTATTGACTTAATCACTCAGCATGACAGCAAAGGACAAGTTGAAGTTCAGTGATCTCTTATCAAACCTGTATCTGCTTGATCCCAAGTTGGGTTTCTGGAAGTACAGAACTTTCACAAATTATCTTCCTTTTTCTCCTGTTGAAAACAAAACAGTCTCACAGTATTAATTAAGAGCCTGGCGTGGAGTGAGTCTGCCAGGCCCAAGCCCTTCTGAAGTGAAGTGGGGGATTGGCATAAAAAAAAAAAAAGCTTTTTTGACCAAATATAGATGCAGCAGCAGAGTGGTGTACGCACCATAGGAGCTATCAGCAACATGGGGAGAACATGTGGATTACAGCACAACTATAGGTTCAGAAAAACCCAAAAACCACTGTTGAGAAGGGAACTAAATGTGAGAAAAGGTTTTTCAGTATTACAAGGATTTACTTGCATTTTCTGTGAGAGTTTTCTGTGTTTTTCTTTGAGAAACTAAAACTGTGTGTGAAAGAAATGCCATAACACAAACATGAATTGCAGTGGTGTTTATTGAACAAAGATGAAATGGGGAACGTTGTTCAGAATATCAGAGCTGCTCTGAAAGAATTGTAGTGATGACTCTAATTTATGTGTGTTTTCATGAGGTAACCAGTTAACCTGACTTAAACTTCTCAAGGGGCCAGAACTGTGCCTTGACCCTAAGTGCAGCATAGAAATCACAGGAAAATTCAGTCTTAAAATGGCAAATGGTTACAGAAAGATTTCTCTGGTGCTGGGTGGGGCAGAAACAAAGGCCTATGAAAAACCTGATAGGCCAGAATATTGCAAGAAAATGCAATAGGTGTATACAGATTTCTTAAATGAGAATGAAAACAGTTAATGTTTTGTTTGTAATCCTCTCCATAGAAGAAGGACTCCATGGAATTGTGAGCTGTACAGCTTGTGGGCAGCAGGTGAACCATTTTCAAAAAGATTCAATCTACAGACACCCTACACTGAAAGTGCTTATTTGTAAGGTATGTGGTAAACAGTTCTGGTTTTGTTTCAAAATGTCATATTAGTTGGTTTGGGTGGGATTTTTGTGGGAGTAATTCTTGTTCATTAGTCAATAAAGTTTTCAGTCATTAGCTGTTAGAATTAAGGAAACTAAAAGGAGGAAAACAATGGCAAATATACTTAGGAGTTTATATTCCTTTTTTCTTATATCCCAGTAAAAATGGTGGTGGTTTCTTTGTTATTTACTTCTACAGCTTTAAGGGTATAATCTTAGTGAATTTTTAATGTTAAATGATCTGTCTGAAATTTCTGCCTACTCATAATGTATTTTAAGAACTGATTCAAGTCTGCATCTCCTGGTAAAGCATTCCATGTAAAACAGCAGTGAAATAAGGAGCAGAAAAGCAGCTTCAAAGCCATTTCTGTTTCTGCCAGCTTCTGGCCTGTTTTAAGTTATGGCAGCTTTGCAGTGCTGGTCTAGTCCATAATCTGAGTCTTCAGCTGTGTGGCTTCCTGGAGGCTCCGCACAGGCCCTGAGTTGGCTGCAGAGGGAAGAGCTGGGACAGGGCAGGAAGGAAATGTCCTTGCCTCCTGCTGTGGAGTCCTCTGCTAACTTAAAAAGAGCTGCAGAGATCTCTCTTGCATATTTCTATAGTGGTGGAGATTTTGCATTTATAAAGATATTGCTAAAGATAGAGATAGAATTCTGTGTTATAATGTACATGTAGCATTTCCCTGCTCTTCCTCCTCCTCTTTCCCTGTTCCCCTTTAGTGTTACAGACTCAGCCATGCTCATCTAGCCTGGTGTGCTGGCTCTTCTCTGCTTTCTGGCTTGTTTCTTTTGCAAAATGTGCTTTACAAAAATCAGCTCACAAGGTGACCTTTTCTTATCTCCATTGGAGTCTCAGCTCTTGCTCCTGGCCTTGCACACCCATGTTCCTGCAGTGTGACCAGTGACCTGGGTAATTTTTGTGACCTGGTCAGGGTGTGGGGCTCAACAGCAGCTCTTGATTGGGGGCTCTGCTACATGAATTACATCAAGGGTTGTTTCCCTTGATTTTCTGTTTTTACTTAATTGAACATGGCCTTATGTGAGAGGGAGAAATGGGAGCCCCTCATCTCCAGCTCTTCCATTATTTCCGTGCCTAGTTCTGCCCTTATTTTTCTCCTGCTTAGGTCAAAGTCCCAGACCTGAGAAGCTGTTTTCCTTTGATTGTGAAAGTTCCATCAAGTGTCTAAACATCAGATTTTACTAGGGTTTTATGTTGAATTTGGTTGTTTTGATAGTTTAGTTGAACAGATGTGCAAGTCTCTTCCAGATAATGGGGCATCATCATTGTCAATTCAGGTGGTGAAGCCTTTTCTGCATTCTGAATTGTATTAATGCCTGTTCAAAGTAGAGCTACAAGTCTGGGAGAACATTTTTGAGTAACAGCTGGAAATAAATGACACCAAACCTTCAAAATTTGGTGTCAGCAATTCAGCAACTGAAGCCATCAGTACTTCTAGCTGAGTAATTTGTATTTTTTTTATTACCAAGTTTTCAAATGAAGATGCTTTGTTTGCACCTGGAAATGGAATTCTTGGATGTTAACATCACGATAAATGCTAAAGACTTCTTAATCTAAAACCTTATGGCATCACATGGTAACATAAGGAGCATCCAGCTGAAAATGGTAATTTATGTGGGATTAATGGTGTCAGGGAGGATGTGGTGTTGATTTACCTAGGAAATAGATGGAAGAAGCATTCAGACTGGAGAGAAGGATTCAGCTGATGTTCTACAATACACAGAAATGCAGCCATCAAATAAAAGCCTGTTTAATTTTCAAACAGACTGTGAGCTATCTAAATAAGTCATGGTTTGGGACCATGGGAGATATTTTTTAGATTAAAACAAATATAAAAGGCTTAGAATGCTGAAGACTGTGCAGCTGCTGCTTTTGCTGGCTTGCTTCTAATGTGTGCTGAAATCTAATGAATTGCTGAAGCCCAGTTGAGATTTAATAAAGAATTCCTTGTCCTCTCTTTCTTTACAGACTTGCTACAAGTATTACATGAGTGATGACATCAGTCGTGATTCAGATGGGATGGATGAACAGTGTAGGTACGTGTACAAAAACTGCAGTGTGTGCAAGATGGGAAAGTGTGCCACAGCTGCAGTGTCTGCAAAATGGGAGAGTGTACAGAAATTGAAGTAACACCCACCGCTCTACTTGTTTGGGGATCTTTTTACTTGTATTTGTGACATTATTGACAAATAAAGACAAGTGCATAAGAGCTGAATCAACAGTTACTTGTCATCAAGAAATACTGAACCTCAGGATTTTTTAAACTGTTTGATTATTTTAGTAATGAACAGGAAGACTTTTTTTAAAGAAATCTAATAACAAACTCCTGTAAGATACCACATTTCTAATTAAATAACATGCCACCTTCCTAACACCTTAAAGATGGGGATAGAATCTGACATTCTAAACTTTGTGAGCCAGAGAAACTCAGTTCTCCAGATGCATCTTTCACTTTTGAAATACCAAAGCACTTCTCTGTCCTTATGTCAAATATCTAAATGTGTAATTCGGTAAAAATTGTGCAGTCTGTGGTTTCTATGAGCGTATTGTCCACCAGTTTTCAGTTTGCATGTACTGCAGTAGTAATATATGAGTTAAGGCTAGAAAGACTGAAGCTTATTAATTTTGCTGTAAAAGAAATCACAAATTTTCAGAAGAAACAGGGAAAATAAGATTTAATTAATTTTTTCTCTTTAAAGGAATCAGTGCTGAAATTCTGTTTGAAAATTACTGACCATTTCAGCTTTGTGAGCTGTTAATCTAATACATGAATTTTCTGACTTTGCAGTTCTCCATTGAGCTTTTCAGACACACTTTCAGTGACTGTTCCAAGTAATGGATATCTGTTCATCACCTGAATTTTTAAATATGTGAACTTAATAATGTATCACCTTGTTGGCGTGGAGACAAAACTCTTACCTTTTCAATCTCATTGCAGGTGGTGTGCTGAAGGTGGAAATTTGATTTGCTGTGACTTCTGCCATAACGCCTTCTGTAAAAAGTGCATTTTGCGCAACCTGGGCCGAAAGGAGCTCTCGACTATCCTGGATGAAAATAACCAGTGGCACTGTTATATTTGCCATCCAGAGCCTTTGTTGGACTTAGTCACTGCATGTGACAGTGTCTTTGAAAATTTAGAACAGTTACTTCAACAAAACAAAAAAAAGATGAAAGTTGAAAATGAAAAAAGTAAAATATATGACCACACAGTCAAGTTTTCTCCAAAGAGAAATAATGCAAATTGTAATGGGGAAGAAAAAAAATTAGATAATTCATATTCAGGTTCACTAACGTATTCTTATAAAGCACTAATGGTGCCAAAAGACTTGCTTAAGAAAACAAAAAAACTGATTGAAACCACCACAAATCTGAATTCTAGCTTTGTAAGCTTTTTAAAAAACGCTGCAGAAAATGTAGAAATAAGCCCAACTGTGCAACTGTGCCAGCTGAAAGCTTTTAAATCTGTGCTGAGTGACATGAAAAAAGCTCATCTGTCACTAGAAGAAGGCCTGAACCTGGAGATTCAAGCATTGAATGTTAAAATCAAAGATAAAAATACCAAAGAGAAAAAAACCGAGGTTAGATCAGAAAAAAATGAGGTGAAAAAACATGAAGGAAAGGAGCATATGGCATTAAAAGAGGATGACACCACACAGACACAGAAAAAAGTTGTGTCAGAGCAGCCTGACAATGAGCCCATGGATCAAAGTGTTCCCTCAGTGGAACAGACAGATAACAAGGCAGCTCCTGGGGAAGAGAAAAGGTCTGGCAGAAATGAAGAACCGCAGTATGAGCCCAACAGTACAGAGGCTTTAGACATGGATATCGTGTCCATCCCCTCATCTGTTCCTGAAGATATTTTTGAGACTCTGGAATCTGCTATGGAGATTCAGATGCCATCAGATGAGCAGGACAGTGGAAACACAGCAGCAGATCAGGAGACTCCAAATTCAAACACAAAAGTGAACGCTCCTGTGAAAGATACCAAAGGTGGTACCAAGTTAAAATCGTCAGCTAAAGGAACAAAAGAACTGATTGTAAAATTGACTCCGGTTTCCCTTTCAGAGTCCACAGTTAAAGCTGACGATCAAGACAACAGCCTAGAAAAGGACAGTAAAGACGTTGATGCATCTCAAGACATTGATGCATCTAAAGACGTTGATGCATCCCAACCTGGGGCAGCAGACTGTGATTCTGTAAAACAAAACCACAGTGCTGGCAGCGAGCCCTCCACAGAGAACGACGCTGTGCCTGTGGAGGACTCGGATCTCCGGAGGTCGCCGCGCGTCAAGACCACCCCGCTGAGGCGCCCCACGGACATCAGCCCTCTGACATCCAACTCAGAAGAGGACAGCAATGACACGAGTAATGAAAAACGGAAGAGGAAACCATCCAAGCAACCCAGGAGGAAAAGTGATAAAAGAAATACTTCTGACAGCCCTGCTGATGGTCCCAGTCCTAGCAAACTTTCCAAATCCAAAAAGCCATGTGACTTAGATCACAGCTCAGACTCTGATGAGTTGCCAGCTGTCCTTAAAGAAGCAGGGATGATGAGTCGCAGCTCCTCAGACAGCGAAAGCAACAGTGAAGCACCAGAAAAGAATGAGAAGACTTCGGATTTGCAAAAGAGTCAACCAGTAAAGGATGAAAATGGGAAACGAAAAAGGAAGAGTTCCAGTTCTGGTTCAGATTTAGATGCTAAAAGAGGCAAATCAGCTAAAAATGCTGCTGCTGCTAAAAAGAAACGACAAAACGACTCTGATTCTTCAAACTATGATTCTGAGTTGGAAAAAGAGATAAAAATGTTGAGTAAAATTGAGGCTGCAAAGAAACCGAAGAAAAAATTCTCACGAAAAGATGATAGTTATGATTCCTCTGAAGAAGAGCAGAGGAAAAAAGTAAGCAGTAAGAGAAAAGTAAATCTGAAGAAGAAGAGAGGTAAATCTTCTGAAGATGATGATGCTGAAAAGTCTTCTCCAGAGAAGGAAATTAATCACTCTTCTAAAGATAAAAAAACGGGTAAGAGGTCAGCTAAGGACAAGATCTCAAAAGAAAAATCTACAAAGGGAAAAGATGATGAGTCTTCTGATGCTGAAAAGTCTTCACTGGAGAAAGAGGAGAGTCCTGAAGTTAAGAAAAAGAAAGATTTGAAAAAGAAAAAGGCACAGGATGATTCTTCTTCTGAGAGTACTGAGAAATCGGCAAAGAAAGAGCACAAGTTGGAGTCTTCAAAAGACAGACTCAAGAACAGAAAAGGATCGGAAAGCAAAGCAAAGAAATCTGAAAAATTGAAAAAGAAAGGTTTCAAGAAAGAACAAGACGATTCCTCTTCTGATCTTGATAAGTCATCTCCAGAGAAAGGGAGTAGCAATTCTTCTGAAAATGACAAAATTAAAAAGGAGCCCGTATTTACAGAGAAGAGAAAATTGAGAGAGAGAGTAGCTAAAAAAGTACACATTGATTTATCCTCTGATACTGAGAAATCTCCCCAAAAAGAGGACAGTTCTGATGATGATGCCATGCGGCGTAAAAAACGAACTGAAACGAAAGAAAAGAAAAAAACAAGCCACAAAAAGAAAATTTCCAAGAAAGAACAGAATGACTCATCCTCTTCTGATGAGGAGTCTTATGAAGACACTAAGAAAAAGGCTAAAAGAGGATCAGTAAAAGAAAGTAAAAAGAGCAACTTAAAAAGGAAAGTGGCAAAAAAGAAGGTGGTTGTCACTTCCTCTTCCTCGTCTGATAAGGAAGAAAATGATGATCAGAATTCCACCGGTGATGGAAGCAGTGACGAGCAGAAGATCAGGCCGGTGACAGAAAGCTTGATGCTGTCTGCTGATGCAGGATTTTGTCAGTCATCAGGTGTGCAAAAGATGTTCATTTGGGTGACATTTAATAATCTAGAAGCAAAAAACACTCCTCAGTTGGTAATTATACATTTAAACGTTTGCAGTGTCGGATTTTGTGATACGGATTTGGAAGCACATGTTGTAAAGTTCCCTTCCAGCCAAACTATCCTGTGGCTGTAAGACTCCAGGATTTCAGTTTGTGCAGCTTGTGCCTTGAGAAAAAAAAAGATGTCACTGGAAATGGAGGTGCTTTGGAAACTCCAGGCAGTATTTACAGCAGGTAGTGCCTTGCAGTCCAGCTTTCCAAAGCCTGGCCCTTGCCTCACTTGCCCAGGGACTATTTAACAGAAGCTGGTTGGAAGGAGTAGATAATGTGGTGAACTCAAATTTATCACCTCCTTTCTGTGCACTGAAGGTGACTCTGGAGATCTATGGCATTGTAATAGACATTTAAAAATCCAGTAAATTATTTTTATGCCTCACAAGAGCCATGTAGGCTTAGAACAGCTACTTAGGAATTTGCCATTGCTTTCATATGTTGTCTCTCTGCAGATAATAGTGGGACTTGTAGGGGTTTTCCTTGAGTGCTGCGTTATCAATCTTTTCCCCAGTGATGTCACTGCTGGGGGAGATGACAGATAATTCATGGTTTGCATAGTAATGAATTGGTTTTTTGCATGTGGTTGCTGCCACAGCCATTAAAACTCTCCTATAGACACATAATTGATGGCACTCAGGGACAGTTTTCAGTACCACTGGACCATCAGTGAAAAATGCTTTAAAAATGGACTTGCTCATGTACAGTTCATGGACTTGGTATTGAAATGGCCCAGGAGGAGAAAGGTGCTTTTAATATATCAGAAGGTGTCTGAGGCACTGGGAGCTGTTGTTTCATTTGCAGGTCACAGTGGAAAGATTGGGTCATTATTGGAGAGATGGATAGCAGGGTACAAACTGAACAAGGCTGTGTGGGAGGATTGACAGGAGTTAGACTGAGAGAAGTGGCTTGGTTTAGACTGGAGACAGAATGCTACAATTGGAGTGTCTGAATTTCTGTTTGAAAATCAACTCATGGGCAGTTTTAGGGAGAGCTGAGCTGGATGTGTGCCCAAAGGGTGAAAGGCAGTGGATGCAGCATTTTTCAAGGAAAGTTGATACAAGTGCTAGAAGTATTCTTACACTGAGCAGGGTCAAAGCTTGGAACTGGCTGCCCTCTTGAACTTGGGAATCTTTGTCCTTGGAAATGCTCAAACTTAACTGGCCAAGACCCTGAAGTGACTGCCCTGACTTTGGAGTTAGCTTTGCTTGGAGGATGGAGTTGGAGTAGAGCATGTCCTGATGTCTGTTTCAGCTTTAGAGTTTGATTCTGTGAAGTTCTGCCTGTGTTAGTGTATTTTCAGAGGAGAAGAATGTGGCCTTTGTCTGCAGTTTGCTTTTGGTTTAATAGGTGAATTAATAAAATAAGGAGTCTGTTCTGTGTCTGAATAAGCTGTTTAGATTGATCATTGAATAAGACTTAGGATCTAGATTAACTAACAGGATACTTTTATTTATCTACATGAGGGACTTCTGTGATCACCTTGGAGTGTGCCCCTTGCAGCCTAGTTTTAGTCCAGTCCTCCAGTCCCCACAGATAGAAAATAAACAGAAATTATGAATGAGGGGATCTCCGCTCATTAGTATTGTGAGGGTTCTTTCCCTTAATTTCACTATGTAGAAGATTTGTCTGACTTGCATGCAAGGTGAAAAAGAGAGAAGAGCAAGGGGAGAGGCCTGGGAATGTGCTAGAAACAATCCAAATTCCTCAGTCCAGCCAGGAGTGCCAGAGGAGCTCAAGGGCAGGACTGAGACTGTGCTGTTCCTTCTCTGTCACATGTCCCACACTGTTGGTCTTGATGTCCTTTGTACGTGAGACAGTGCCATGTAGTGCAGCTGAGTTTGGATATTTGCACAAGGATAGCATGTGGAATTCTCAGAATACAACTCTTTACACACACTCATAGTGTGAAAGCAAAAATAGGGAGGATTGGTGTTCCCCAGTACTTCCCCACGGGCTTGGGAAGCAGTTCTGTCCTGTATTTTTTGTGCCTTCTTTTCAGTTTGCACAAACTCACTCATGGAGCTTCTGATGGAGCAAATAACTTCTTAGGAAACTTACTTCTGATTCCTGAGTAGAGTATTGAGTCTCTTATGTTTTGGTGTAAAATCCCAAATTTGCAGTATGTAATTAGGAATGAGTTGCAAGTTGTGTGTAGTAGCGAACAAAACTGCAAAAACTGGGTTTATTTTTATTTGTCAAGACAGGTAACTGGTAGAAAAGTGGTGTTACCAAGGTGTTTTTAAACGGGGATTGTTGATGGAGACGCTGTTCACGTGTTGTGTTGTTCGTTCTGCTGTTACATATTGTTCCTTGTTGGATTTACACGTATGAAGTGTTTCCTGTTCGGCTTTTCTTTCAGGAGATGAGGGAGAGGCTCTATCAAGGACTATCCCAATGGAGGAGGAGGAAGATGATGATGATGACGACCCAGAGAATAGGTATGATACCCTCCGTAAGGACCTAAAAACGATTAGAACACACCCTAGGTGTGGGCGCAAACCGGCGCAACGGAGGAGCAAGCGGGTGGTCAAAAGCACGGCTGCCTGCCCGCTAAAGACTCGCTCACGGGCCTCCCGCAAGAGTGAACACGGGGCCAGAAAACAGAGGCCCAGAGCCAGAAATGCAAAGCAAGTGTTTAGAAGTGGTAGCTGACACACCTGGCTAGGGGGTGTTCTAAAAGCACTGCAGTGCTGTCCCACTGGGGTTCCCAGCACGCCTGGGAGGTTGGTGACAAGATCTTGCAGGCAGGTCAAAAGCTGCTGCTGCTAAATGTGAATTTCAGCTAGCTGGGGGGAGTAGAAGGGGACAGTTTGCATATGTGCAGTATGCAGTGCTGCAATATTTTCAGAATGAATTTGGTTATTACTGTTACTTAATATGCTTTTTTTAATTGAAACGCCTTTTCTCAATAAAGAGAAAGCACAAATGTGGGGAAAACCATATTAGATATTTTCAGCTGTTAATTCAACTGAGTTTGAATCCACTAAAAAAGTACCTGGAGTGACTAATGTGAGTTAAGGCCATGATTCTACAAGCACTGTGCATAGGCTCAACTGGTATCAAAGAGACTAATTATACATTTCAAGTCTTTGCATAGATATTTTCAGAATTGTGGCTTATATGTATTGCTTTAGTTTGGAATTTAATAAAAAAGAATCTCTGTAAGATACAGTTAGCTAAGACATGTCATATTTTACCAGTACCATTGTAGCTACCAAAATTAGCCTGGCTAGAAATGTAAAAGCTTCATTTCCTAAATGCACATCATGAAGTATCACTAAGCTCCAAGCCACAGGTTCTTTTTGGAAGTTACTGTAGTTAGACTGAAGAGCTGCTCAACAAATTTTTCTACAGTGTTTCAGAAACTGATTTTTTTGTTGTTTTGGCCATATAGCATGTGTGGGACCAGTTGCTGGTGGAGTTTTTCTGCTTCTGAGCCTTACTAGTTTAGAATATGGAATCCTTGTTTCACAGAGTTGTATGTTTTGATATGTGGCTGAAGTAAATTTTAAAAACACTGTTTTATATCCTTTACGGACCTCAGTTTGGCATCAAAATGCTGCTGCTGAATTAGTTCTTGTGTGTTTTCAGTCATCAAATTTAACCCAGTAATTCAGCTCTTCAAAGAAAGATGCTTTTTAGGGACTTGACAGCACAGGGTCATAAGCAGAACATGTAAACTTTGGTATAACAAGATTTTTTAAAATAATGCTTTAATTTCAGTCCTGTTTTAATTTTTTTTTTCATGTTCTTTTTTTGTTGTTGTGGGTTTCTGGTTGATAACTAAACGAATGCACTTCTGTCAGAAGTTCAGTATTTACTGCACAAATGTTTCTGACAGAACTCAGTCATGATTTAGTATAAGAGGTATATTGGGAGATAAGTGAACCTAAATGATAACAAACAGTAATATAAATTCGGGCTTTAAAAATCAGTTTCTGTACTTTGTTTTGGAGGCGCCTCTTTGTTAAGTTTTATTTAGAGGATCTTTTGAACATCTGTTTATGAGATGGAGAGGTATTTTGTCTATGAACAGTGTTGTCAACCTTCAGACATGTTAACTGGTAATGCAGTCTGACTTTACCTTCATCGTGTTGTGCTTGGCACCAAAATCAGAGCTATAAACTGTAAAAAGATGCAACAAAATTCGAGAAGTTAAAAACTTGTTCTTCTGTTTACTCAACACCACGTGTTTAAATAGTTTACCTACTGATTCAGAGAAGTTGCCTATTTTCTTCCAGGCCAAAGAGGGTAACTAGTGCCTGCTGGGTGTTTGTAGTGTGGGAACTCTCCTGTTTGCAAGTCTCTAGTTTAGATGTTCTGTTATTTGCATACCTGAGGATGTGCATGACATGAATATTGATAGCCTTGAAGTCATCTTTTGCCAAAATGCAATATCCAAGTGGGTCATACTATGCCATACAGTGCTGTGTATGCTTTCATCTTCTGTTGTGTAACTATTATTGATCCTTCTGATCTTTTAATGGTACTGTTTGATATGTTTGCAGTAGTTCTGTTTATTAAGAAGTTAATAGTGTATTTAATGCAGAATGCCTTTAAGTATTTGATGGTTACAATAAATTTTTGTAAAACGTTTTTCTTGTCCAAGCATTTAATTTAATCCAACTCTGACAGCTTGAAAATCAGCCTCTTCCAAGAAAGACAGCACAGTATTTAAAACACGGTGTTTGGCAGTTTTCACTCAGTCTTTTAGACGTGTATGACATTTAATCCAAATATTAATGTCTTAAAATATATTTTAAAGGGTTCTGAATTTTCTAGTACTATCCTGAAGGCACATTTAAGCCAGTAGTGCTCTAGCTGGAATTCTGGTGGCTTTTATTAGCCACATGCCACCATCCGCCCCCACCCAAGGGCTTGTTTTGGGCAACCTTATTTCTACATATAATTAGTAGGTATTTATGAACACTGAGTGTGAGTTGATGTAGTCTAATTGGTAATAAAACATCACAATAGTGAACTAAAATTTAAAATCATGGCTTTTTAAGAAAAAAGATTTTTACAGTGATAGCATTGTCTCACCAAGATTTTGAACAATCTCATTGTACTGGCACTGCAAAATTCTTGAATAAGAATGGTGCAAATTACCATGGGGGCTTAACTCCACATCATGAGAAGCTGCACCTACTGTTCCAGTTCTGCTGCAAAGGCTGAAGGAGCTTTTAAAGTAGTCCTGCAGTGTAACCAGTCCCTGGGTAATTTCCAGTCTGTCTCTTGTGAGAACTCTATTCTTTTAGCACAACTTCAAAATCCATAGTAATCAATTCATTGCTTAGAAGTGTATTCTGCTGGTGGTGTTCTTACAAAGGGAAAATATCTTTAAATCCTACTTGATACCAAGTTGTGCACATGCACTGTTATTTTATTCTAGAGTTGGTTTTGTGTGTCGTGGTTGAGGTTGCAGCCCCATTCTGTGAGGCACTGGATAAATGTGTGTTGGGAGAGTGCCCTTCATGAATGTCCCCATAAGTTTAGCTAAGATGGAGTGGGGCAACATAACATGCTCAAGGTCACAGCAGATCAGTGCAGGGATTAATAAAATGCAAGGATTTAAAAATATTAATTTATTTTTTACTTTATTTTTTTACTGCCTGAAACCCTGTGCTGGAGGTCTTATGGTTCTCTGTGCCCCTTAATTAAATCCATTGCTGGTGCTCAACTGAATGGCCAAGAATCTTTTATGTCCTTGACCTGAGTAAATATTACAGTCCCTTTTGATTTCCATGGTTTTCTCTGGAAGAATATGAGTGATGGAATTTTCACACTACCATAGCTTCTTTTTCTTGCTGCTATTAATGCAAATATTAAAATGTTAAAGCTACCACGTGAATTTTCTTAATGTAGAAACTTGCTGACTTAAATGGGTTTTATCCTAAAACAGAAATATGATGTGTTATCCTGGTCAACTTCTATTGTGGTTTAATTTAAACCCAGCTTCCAGAGTCCAGTACTCAATTTATAATAATTAATATAAGCCATTTGTTACATCAGTCATTTGTCAACATGCATTTACAAGGCCTAATCTCTTTGGGTCTAATGTTCCTTTCACTTACCATTCCTATCAGATATGTAGTTAATTGAAAATGGGCATCTTTTAAATCATGAACATCCTAATAATGTCTCACTTTTTAGGCCTAAATTAATACCAGTAAATGCATTGAAGAAAATGTAGCTTTTCTCACTAACAAACAGTCCCACCTTGATTTGGTTGCAAGTGCTGAAGTCTTTTTCCTAGATAAAAAACAGGACTAATTTTCTACCATAGCAATAACTTCTTAGTCAATATTATTATAAATCATTAGAAACTAATCAGTTTACCCCATCTAGTTGTTGGTTATGCTGGTGATTAGCAGGAAAATGAGAACATCTTCTCTTTGTGGATGGTAGATTTTGTGCATGGTCTTTTTAGGTGTTAGATACATTTGCTGTTTCCTATTCCTCTTAAAAAAATAAATACTTCATTAAAGGACAAATTAAAATGAAGGTCTTGTTTTGCTAAGAACCAGAGTCAGCCTTTTAGAGGTGACTTGTGTAGAGGTAAGTATTGCTATCCACAAGCTGTGTTAACTTTGCCAATGCACTTGCCAAAATAAATCAAAGGCAGGACTTCTGGGATTCAATTTCAATTTTTTTTTTTCTCTTCCAAAACTTTGGGTTTTTATTAAACAAGAACAGTAGCCAGACCACTGCTCTCTGCATTTTCTGGAGCAGGAGTCAAGGTTAATAATTTATGTTAAAAGCTGTTAAAGGGAAGCCAGCCTGTGACATTGCAAACAGTTTCATTTTGAAGAAAAAGTTCTGACCATTAAGAGATGGAAGAAATATAGTCTGAATTTCTTATATGAGGAGCTGTTTGTTTCTGTGGCTGTTCCACATAATATGCTGGGTTTTTAAAAAAATCAACAACCAACCAAGCACTAAATCCCTTTTCCAAATATCCTCTGGGAGGACCTAATGCAAAAAGCATTTGGAAGAGGATGTTACTTATCTTTGGACTTTAATAAGTTTTCTTTGGGTTCATGTTGCGATTTCTTGATAGATGTGGAATTAAAGTTCTCCAAGGGTACTGCTTGGTAAAGTTTTAATCAGCTTTTTCTTCTCAGGAGAGAGGGGGAGGGTGTGTTCTGGGTGCTGATGGATGGTCTGACTCACTGAACAATCTGAAATGTTTATTAAACTATTTTGCTTCCATCTTAATAACTGAATATAAAGCAGTGTGAGAGTGTTTTTAAAAACTACACTATTGCTCAAAAATTAAAAAATATTGTATGGAGTGTCAGGAGCGATAGCTTGGGAAGAGTCCCTTTGAAAAATTGTTGTGTTTTAGGGACACATTGCATGCTGGAAAATGAAATACTGATTGTTAAAAGCCTATTTGACAGTGCTCCATAGAAGCAACACCAGTTTTCTGTTGTACAGGAAGCTTTGCTTGAGAGATCCCTGTTCTTTGCCATTCCCAAGTGAAGCCTGGATTGTGGTTCAGTTCCATGGCTTTTGAACTGTTGTTTTGACTGGTGTGAGAGCTTTCCCATCCTGAACTATGTACACACAGCATGAATTAATTCTCCCAAAAGGCAAGACAGATGAAGTTTCACCTAGAAAACACATATTTCATTTAAAATGGATGACCTCAGAGTGAAAACTGTACTATTCCTGATATTTATATGAGGAAGACCTGGTTTATTTTTTTTCCCCCTGGAAGTACAAGTACTCTAAGTCCACTCTTTTCCTGTGCTTTTGGCATACCTGCCATGGATAGACTCAGACAAGATTTTTAAGTTGCAAGTGCATGTAAAGAAATAATTTTTCAATAGTCACTTGTGCATTAGCTGGAAACTTGTTCTGCAGTGAAACCATGGGAAGCTGAGTGGACAGTTGGTGGAGCAGGAAATAAGATGATGATTTTTACCTGAAATTCAGGTCCTGTAGTGTTGGTCAGACCTTCTGGGTATAAACACTTAAGGGTTTTTGCAAGAACTGCTGTAAGGCAAGGGCTTGTGGTTAGTTATCCAGATAGACCATGAATAAAATGAAATCTCTAAGTCTGTAGAACCATTTCAAATCTGCTGTAAAGCAGGAAACTTCTCTTTTTAAGAAGCTTTATACAAACCTGCTTTCTAAAAGCAAGTCAACACATTACATTTAATGTGAGATTTTTGCTGATAGATCCTGTCTTGCCACAATGACTTTTCATCACGTGTCTCTTTTTTTTTGTTCAGCTTTCAGCCCTTTTTTTGAAGTTCTGAATGGTGTAGGATTACACTTGTCATTCATAGATTTACTTGAACAATGGAATAAATAGTGTTTTCTGTTTTACTTCAAAGAATTGCCAAGAAAATGCTTTTAGAAGAAATCAAAGCCAATCTTTCCTCTGATGAGGATACGTCTTCAGATGAGCAGCCGGAGGAAGGCAAAAAGAAACCTGCAAAGCAAACTGAAAACACAGCAGATGATGGTAAGCACCAAAAAACATCTGGGAAAAAGTGGTGCTGTGGCACCTGTCATGATTTCAAGGGTCACTTGGGAAAATGATGATTGTTAAAGTTTTCAGCAAAAACTATTACTGATTTGGATATGTAGTTGTCACATAGAGGCCAGCATATGTGGTCATGAGGATTAGCATCTCTTTTAGTCTTCTGTATGTTTATTTTTTTGTTATAGTCTGGTTTTTGTAAGCAATTAAGAAGCCCTAGGGGTTTGTGAGGGATTATTATCTATACAGAACCGTAAATCCTGCAAGTGCACAGGAGAGATTTGGCTAACACAGCCATTGGAACAGGCATTCCAAGCATTCAGGCAGTGGGAAATAATAAACATTTGAGGAAACTGGTATGTTGTTGCTTGTAATTCCCTGGAAAAGCACAAGATTTAGCCTAAATTAATTCAGATTTTGATGCTTGCCCAATTGATGTAAGATAAGAAAGTGACTGGTATGCCTGTGGTACTGACTCTTCTGTGTGACAGGAGAGAAGGAAAAGGAAGACAAGAAGTCTGAAAAGGAAGAAGATGATAACTCTGAGTCAGATTCAGAGGAAGAAGAAACATCCAAGAAGCCCAGATACAGACACAGACTACTGAGGCAGAAGCTCACTGTGAGTGATGGGGAGTCTGGAGAAGAAAAGAAGGTGGTGAAACCAAAAGACAAAAAAGAAGGCGGGAAGCGCAGAAATAGAAGGAAAGGTACATAATCCCCGTCTTTTTTTTGGTCATAAAAAGTACTTGGTTCTGTAAAGTAAATCCAAAGCTTGTCAGAAAGGAGATCTCAACCTTTGTGATTTTAAAATCCCTGTATAAACTTGTGTATGAAATCTAGCATTCCCTTATCTTTGTTTGATAAATAGTTTATTTGAAATGTCAAATACAAGTGCAGCTCTCTCCACTTGCTGTATTCTCATAATTGGTTTAATCCTGTGGAGCCTTAGAATATCCATCCTAAACAGCAGAGACAAGGCCAGGATGTCTAAATTTGGGAAAATCAGTCTTGTCCTTTGTGTGATTTCTCTCTTGGAGTGGCAGTAGTGCCTGAGGAATGTGTCCATGCTGGAAGTGCAGTGAAGCAGGCTGGAGCTGAGCACCAGAGGGCACTGTGAAATGAGCCTGGGCTGGGCCTTCATTGTTTCAGGCAGGAACAAAGAACCTGTGGGTGTTTCCTGGCCAGGAAAGGTGCTCTGGGCTTCCCTGATCTCAGTGTTGCACTAATGCCAGCCAGCTTTCGTGGTCTTACACAGAGTAAAAGATGCACTGTGATTTGTTTAGCATTTTCCTTTGTAAAAACTCTCATTTTTATCTGTTTGCATATTCGTGGTTTTTCCTCCTTCATAGGATTAAAACTCTACCTACAGCATTTCATGCAGGATGAATAAGTGTAATTTACACTTAATATATAAGAGTGCAAATAAGAGACAGCTTAGGGTTCTTCAGTGCCAGCCTCTGAAGTTGACTGCCCTCAGACAGAACAATGTATTTTATTTCAGTTTGCTTTTTTTAGCCCTGTGTTATTAATGTTACCTTTCCCCATGTATGTAGAACATGTTTTAATCCTTGTCATTTGTAAAACAATTAAACTTTCCACTGTGTTCAACATCAAGCTGAAATTAAAGGTGTTAAATACCACACTGGTGTCTGCATTACCTAAAAATGCCAGTGATAGCTCCTCAAAGTGGTTAGGAGAGTATCGCTAATGCTGCTCTTTTAGGTGTATTTTAAATTGCTTTTTGAGGCAGTTTTGAGCTTGCATTACCTGGAGAAATGCCAAGCCATAAATGTAGCAATGCAATTTTATATTTTGTTTATAAATAAGGGCCCTTTTCTCAAGTACAGTTCTAAAATGACATGTAAACAATTTGAAACAAAAGCTTCACTTTTGAGTTTAACTGAAAATCACCTTTTGTTTTCTGAAGTTCCATACTGTTCCCCACAGTTCTCCACCATGTAATGCTCTCTTCCATTTGCTTGTAAAATAAAGGTAGATGTCCATGCATAAGGACTTCAAGGCTTGTGGCACAATATGCCACCCACCAGGACTCAGCTAGTGCTTAAATTTTAACCTTTTTTTCTCTGTAGCCCTTTTATTCCTCTTGCTTCTTCTAACTATGGGTCCCATATTGTCTGAAATGAGCCTTGGCAGTCAGTGCTTGTTGCTCTGAGGCAGTTTGTTGTGCAGTGAGGAGCTGCTGGCTTTGCTGTGGTACTCACCATGAAATCAATGCTGCTTTCTTTTCCAAGTGAGCAGTGATGACTCCAATGACTCCGAGTTCCACGAGTCTGCAGTGAGTGAAGAGGTCAGTGAGTCTGAGGATGACCAGCGGCCAAGGACGAGGTATGAGGACAACTGAACTGTGCTTACCCTGTGTTTATTCTGGGTTCTAATAGTGCAGTTCATGCAGGGAGATGGTAAAAGTTAAAACACTTTGGAGCAATTCTTAAAAACCTTGATGGTATTTGTCTGTATGAATTATAGAATATTAATTTATTTTGCAGCAAATGTGGGAATTTTGAATTTGTACCACAGTAGGGGATGCACAACAATTTGATGAGCCAGTACGAAAAAAATATCAACAAAAAAATGGACATTTTAATGTAAAATACGTCACGGGCAACTGGTGGATTGCAGTATAAAACTAATGATTTATAGTTCTGAGATTCTGTAGGGTTTTCACATTGCTCTGTGTATCCAGTGGGCTGAGCAGGAAGGAATCTGGAGGTCAGCCCTAACTGCACAAAAGGAGTGCATGTTATTAATTAATGATGTAGCACTCCTTTACCATTTTTCAGTGAGGCAGAGGATTATTATGGTTAATCAGTAATATTGCCTTTTTGCTTTTTTAATAGATCTGCCAAAAAAGCTGAGGCAGAAGAAAACCAGCGCAGCTACAAACAGAAAAAGAAACGAAGGAGGATAAAGGTTCAAGAGGATTCATCGAGTGAAAATGAGAATAAGGTGCTGTATCGTGTTTTGAAGTAATAAATAGAGAGTTTCTGTCTCTTCTGCCATCTGCTCAGGGTATCTCAAACAGCTCTGCACAAAAAACAGTAAAAAATTAAAAATGTTCTCAAAGTCAATTTAGGCTAAAATTTGTAAAATGCCATCATTGTGGAGGTAAAACATTAAATTTGAACTAAAACCTTTCCTGTCTAGAACTTGATAAAAATGCATGACATTGAAGTAAATGGAATTTTTAATCTAAATGTAGATGAGACAAATTGTAGATTTGGCTTGGGTAGTGTTGGGGTTTCTTTTCCTGTGTGGAGTAGGTAGGAGCTGATCTGATTCAGCACAAGTATAACAAGAAAAAAGGGCTGTATTAATAATCATTAGCTACTATCAATTGATAACAGTGCCTTTAGTACTGCCTTTGCACAGCTGGGCTGATCTTTGATATCTCAGAATACATTACAGTTAAGGTGGCACTTTCTTTGCCAGGCTTTTAAAAAAGGCATTTTTTTCTCATTAGCTGAACTTCACCTGTGTGTGAGAATTTCTGGGAGCTTGTCTAAGAAAGAAGGGCTTGATGGTCTGTGCCGTAATTTTCTTGCTAATGTGTATTTCACTTAATTTCTAATAGAGTAACTCTGAGAATGAGGACAATGATGACTCAAAATCTCCTGGAAAAGGCAGGAAGAAGATCAGGAAAATTATTAAAGATGATAAGCTTAGAACAGAAACACAAAATGCACTTAAAGAAGAAGAAGAAAGAAGAAAACGTATAGCAGAGAGAGAACGGGAAAGAGAGAAGTTGAGAGAGGTATGGTCTGATTTCTGTGTAAAATTCTGTGAACTTGAATTCCTGATGATGTTTAAGATGGTCACTTTCAACCTCAGTGTAATTTGATGAGTAATTTTTGAAAATTGCTTACATGCAGCCTTATAAGCCACAAGTTTTGTCTGCAGTTTCCTGCAGCTTGACCTTGGTAAGTTTTATTTGACTGCTGTGGCCTTAGAAAGTTGTTTCTGTTCCCTGCTGCTTCACTTCAGTGCCGGAGTCAGTTGTGATGCAGTAAAGAATTGAAAGTTTCTCTTTACTACATAGAATATAACTTCCAGTTCTGGTAAATCTGAAGTGTCTCAAATGCTGGATGTTACTCCTGTGAGAATGTTCCTCTGATGCCCTGTTTCTGTTTGCAGGTGATAGAGATTGAAGATGCCTCACCTCTGAAATGTCCCATTACAACCAAGCTGGTTTTAGATGAAGATGAAGAAACCAAAGAACCATTAGTGCAGGTTCACAGGAGTATAGTGACCAGACTGAAACCACACCAAGTAGATGGTAAGGAAAGAGTTGAAAGGAAAAAAAGAATTTTTTTTTCTCCAGGGGTACAGCACCTTATGCAGACTGAATTAGAATAATAAAAACTCCTTGACTTGCAAAACCAGGATGTGTCTTCTCCCTGTCCCCAAGATCAGGCAGTCTGCATCCTCACAGGAATATTTTCTAACCCAGTTGCAACATCTTCAATGAAGCTGTGAATATAATCAAGTTCAAGACAAAGATCATCCCCCATACAACCCACTGGACAGAAATGAATCAATAATTATCCTGACAGCTGCTTTCCTAAGAGTTATCATGATCTCAGTGATCACAACTGTCTCTTATTGGATGAACTTTAATAAAATGAATGTTTAATCAGAAAACTTTCAATAATTTTCTTCAGGTGTTCAGTTCATGTGGGATTGCTGTTGTGAATCTGTAAAAAAAACCAAGACATCTCCTGGCTCTGGCTGCATTCTTGCTCACTGTATGGGCCTGGGGAAAACATTACAGGTAAGAAACAAAATTTATTTCCAAGTGCTGTGTAGTTCTCTTGCAACTCAGAACAAGCAAATAAATACAGCTGGCAGGAGAGAGGCTCCAGGAACCTGTTTCTAAGACTGTGGAATAATCTTAAGCAGGTTGTGGTTTTTCTGTCCTCCTCATTCTTTGTTTTTCCCTTAAATGATTTATTTTCTTGACTGTTTTAAAATTAATTTGCTGCTGATAAAGTACAAGTTTATCAGATTTGGTTGATGTTTTTTTTTAATGCCAGACCTTGTATGTACAGTCAGATGCTGGTGGGGGTGTGGGGATTTTTGGAGTGACACTGAGCTGAGGATGATCAGAAGAGCTGAGGTCACTCATGGTATGACCAGTTCAGGCAAACCCAAGCTGCAGCTGTGGTTGGTGCCTGATGCACAGCAGGATTTTATCTCCAGCTCCAGCATATCTAAAAATTTGCTTTGTTTAGGGAATGGAGGTAAGAGACACAATATTTTGACAGTCTACAGAACACTTCAAAAATCACCTTTGAAAGGTGTATTTTTACACCTTGGTCCTGGCTTAGGTGGTGTGGTGCTTGAGGAGTTACTCACACCTTTTAGTGGAGATCTGCAATGCTTTGCAGAACTGTTATGTAAGGGACATTTCCCATCTACACTTTTCACACCATGTAGTTTGATGAAATACTTACAGCAGAAGGTACTTTTATAGTGATCCAGATGTGTTAATGACAGTAATTTTGGCTGTAACTTCTTGATAATCAATGAAAGCCATAGTTAGAAACATATATCAGTATAAACAATTTTTAAGGCTGGTGTTTGAAGCTAAGGTGGTTGTTTTTCCATATGTGTCCATTTGCCAGTCCATTTGTCCATTTGTTCTTTAGCTCTTGAAAGAGCTGAACCAGCCATGAGTTCCAGCAGACTTTGCCAAGTGCAGGGCAGGATGTCAGTAGAGGTCAGAGAAATCAGGGAATTGGGGACTTTCAGGTCAGGACACAGGACTATGGTCATTCCTGGACTTCCTGGGTAGTTCTGTCTTACACAGAACCACCAGTAAATCCTTTTGTTTTAAAAGCACTTTGCTGCCCACTGTTCCAAGCACAGTCATGCAGTTTAAAATTCCTCTGTTAAATCAGAGTTGCCAGATACCAAGATTTGATGCAGAAAGAACTGCTGCTGTGGTACATCCAAAGTCCAGTGGGAGAGCTGGAGCTGCCAGGGGATCACTGACTCTCCTCTAGTCCTGCCTTTGTTTGCTGCTGCTCAAAACAGGCAGCCCAGCAGAAACACTGAGTGACCCCTAAAGGTTTTGGGTTTTTCCAGCCTCAAGGAGCTGTTGTCATCCTCAACATATAGCCAGGCTGGCTGCAGGGTGAATCCTTGGAAAACACTGCCATAACCTGCTGCAGAGCTCTGCTGAGAGAATTTGCCTTGAAATACCTTGAAAGAAGTGTGAGAAACTGCTTCAAGACTGAAGTTCACTTTAAGAAACATAACTCTGAATTTATTTTATGTTTGGGACGAATCTTGGGAGAAAGCTTAAAAACTACCTGATAGAAGTGTTTAATTTATGAAAATGATTGGTGAAATGTGAAGGGAGGGTTCTCTGTGAAATCATTCAGCAATTCAAAAGTATCTCAGTGAAGGATGTGTGCAGCCGTGGAACACAGAGTGTATGAACTCCAAATACACCTGTATGAAAATTTAACCAAAAATTCTATTTGTGTAACCAAAAAAAAAAAAACTTAAACAAGACTATTGGTAGTTTAATTACATAATTGAATAGATAATGTTTATCTTTCTTTCCTGGTGTTTATTTGGTGTTCTGCTTGTTTTTCTCTTGCAGGTAGTAAGTTTTCTCCACACAGTCCTGCTATGTGACAAACTGGATTTTCGGACAGGTCTGGTTGTGTGTCCACTCAACACTGCCTTGAACTGGCTGAATGAGTTTGAAAAATGGCAAGAAGGTTTAGAAGATGAGGAAAAACTAGAGGTAAGAGGATTAAAAAGAGTTCCATAATTGGGAAGCTCCACCACTTAAAATAAAGGCTAAGAAATGTGCTTTAACTATGTGAAAAATCTACTTGCATTAATACATCAGAAATATTTAAAATTGGACCACTATTGAATATTTTAAGAGGAATTAAAGGGTTTTTTCCCCCTTTTGGAAGGTCTATGAGCTGGCAACTGTGAAAAGGCCTCAGGAGAGGAGCTACATGCTGCAGCACTGGCAGGATGAGGGAGGTGTGATGATCATTGGCTACGAGATGTATCGAAACCTGGCACAAGGCAGGAATGTGAAGAGTAGAAAACTTAAAGAAATATTTAATAAAGCTTTAGTTGACCCAGGTAAGTGAAAATTTATACAGCTTTTATAGTTTGGACTTCTAGGTTTATGTGTATGAGCAAAGAAAAGAAATGGTGTTGGTAACATTCATCACATTTTCTTTGTTGGCTTTTGCTGAGTTACAGAAATGTGTTCAGAATCTCCCCCACCTGCTTTTGTAAATAGATTTCTGTAACAGTCTTTTCTATTAAATCAAATATAAGGAATATATTCTAGAAACTTTGCCAATGAAGTATTTTTATTTGCTGGCTTTGCTTCCTTTGCAAAGTGATTGGAGGTGTCTGTTGAGGACCCAAGGCTGTTTTAATCTGTTAATTTGGTACAACCACAAGCTGTTTTGTCCTTGATGGAGAACTACCTCTAAGGGGGCAACTGCACATGAAAGTAGTATTCAATGTACCTTAGAAGTGTGAAAAATCAAGTGTTAATGAAGTACAATTAAGGGAATGCAGATAAAGCAGTTAATTATTTTTTCAGTCTTGAGAAACTTGTCTGGTTTGAGCTGAGCTGAACTTAGCAAACTTATGTCAACAGGTATGGAAGCACTTGAAAATATTTCAAGTTGATATCACTGATTTCTCAGGTGGTCCCCAAAAAGGGCTAAAAATTTTAGGATTAGGAAGATTCACCAAAATAGTCAAATTTCAAATTCTGATCTGGCAACCAGTACTTAAAAGTAATTTAGGGTTATGCAGAATGTCTTAAAAACTGGTTTTAAAAGTTTTTACAGCTTTGCTGTACTGTTCCTTGAGAATGCAGGAATGGAAGGCAGAGTAAGTGGAGCTGGGTTTTCTTGGATTTTAATTATCTGACTTTACATTGGCAGTGTGTGATTGATTTTCTTTTTTTCCCCTCTTTCTGACTGGTAATTGTACTTGTTGAGCTTGATTTTGTGAAGTTTCCTACTAAAGCAGAGCTGTGAATTCTATTCTAAGAGACAAAGAGTTTATTCTAAGGGGAGAAACAACTTCATGATTATTGGCATTGGCCAAGTGGAATTGGCATCTCCAGCTCTCAGAAAGGCTGTTGAGGCAGCTAAAACATTAATTAATTTTCTGCTAGGTTGACTAATTAAAAAAATGGCTGTGGAGTGAGGGAAGCTCCAGTACAGCAGCCGATGAACTATTTTAACTGGTTTTGTTGGTATATATGATTTCCACACACATTATCTAAGCAGTGAAGGAAATGCACTTCTTGCCAATGGGTTTTTTGACTCCTCCTACCTAAGCTGTGGTTATTAAGAACAAAAAAAAAACCCCAACAACAGACCAAAAACCAAAAAATAGGGGAGAACCCCGTTCTGTCAGTGCTATTCTGTATCTGATTTTCTCAGGATATTGCATTTATTGGGAATATTGTCAAGGAACTGAAAGCTAAGGTAGAAAAACTGAATTCCTGTCTCAAAGTAGTGGTGACAGGACAGTAATTTTTTATTTAGTGGGTCTTGTTCTGGTGCAGTGATGAAATAAAATGTTACACAGTAATTGATTTTTGTGGGGGTTTTTTCCTGGTGGAAAATATAAGGGAGGGCAAACCAAAAGGGTTGTTACTGTGTCTTTACAGCAGCGTTGTCCCTTCATGGATTTGTTTGTGTAACCCCAAAAACAATGGACTGTGGGATGTTAGGAGGAAACATTGACTGGTGTCACCTTCTGTGTCCCATCCCATGGTTTTTATATCCTGCTGTGTTCCTGTTCTCCTTCCAGACCCCTCAGACACTGGGACAGAGCAGTGTTTGGCCTTAGGTCATGGACTTATGTGCTTTTAATTGAGTTTGGTGATGCCTTGTGAGGGCTGCCCTAGAGCAGAGGCTGGGCAGAGTTACAGAATAAAGCAGGGATTTATTAAAAGGATTTCCTCCATGGATCCACCTTGGGCAGCACAAGAGCCCAGCCAGGGCTGCACCCAAGAGGAACCAAAATGGGCACAAAATGGACACCGGGCACGGCTCTGGCACTTTGATCAGTTCTGCTCCATTTGCATCTTGGAGTTCATTGTCCAATTCCAGCTTTAGGTTGTGAAATCCCATCATTCTTGTTTTTCTCTCTGCAGGGAAGCTGCAGCACATTGACTCTCACAGATTTTGAATAATTCCATATGAACATGGAGCCTCCTGTTCTGTTCTTTTCTAGGACTGGTTGATAGAGTACAATCAGACCATTGGGAAAGTCAACCTTGAAATAACTCCTTAATTATTTTTGTAGAATCATGGAAACTTCAAGGTTGGAAAAAACTTCCAGTTCAAGTGCAGACTCACCGTGCCCACTAAAGTGTGCCATGATCTTCCATGTCTACTCATTTTTTGAACACTTCAGGGGTGATGATTCCACCACCTCCCTGGGCAGTTCCTTCTATGCTTAACTACTCTTCCAGTGAAGAATTTTTTCCTAATATCCAGCCTGAACCTGTCCTGGCACAACTTGAGGGCGTTTCATGTTGCCTCATCCCTTTCTTTATTTTAACTAATTGCAGAAGGACAGAAGGGTCTGTGTGTTGGTACCCATTAATTTTTTAAGCAATTTGGATTGGCTAAATGTTCATTGCAAGATTCTCATTTGTTTCTTGCTCTCTTGGTGGGTCAGCATGGACAGCTGCAGATTCCAGTACAGGAAAAAAATATGCTAGCTTCTGCTGGGACTGGAAATAGGGAAACCTTGGCCTCTGGGACCACTTCCCATTCAAAAAGCTGCAACTTTGGGATTTGAGTGCTAATTTAATGAGATGTGTCTGGTGAATACTGCTGGGGTAAGATATTGTATAGGGGAGGTTTGTGTTGCACTGTCAAGGGGAGCAGAGGGGGAAGGTTTAGCCAAAGTTTATGGGTGGAGAAGTGATTTCATGAATTAACCAGCTCTGCTATGTGGAAGAATGGCAGGATTTTATACACATGCAAGGTTTCCAGGCTGCCTTGTGCCACTGCTGAAGGGCTGTTGGTCATTGATCACTGCTGTGCTCTGCTTGAAGAACTTCAATAACCTTTTTTTTTTTTTACTTGTTGCTACTAACAAGAATTCTGGTATGTTTAACTTGGAGACTTCTCTTTAATTGGCAGTTGTATGAGGTTCTTATAGACTGCAGAGGAACAGGAGAACTGTGTGCATATATCTATATATATCTATCTTTTATGTATTTCAATATATTAACGTGCAAGTACAGTAAGAAGGGTGAGAAGATGAAGACTTTGAGGCAGGATTGCATGAGTAGGGCTTTTTAGCCTAGAAAAAAACCAACTAAACTGACAAATTTTCCACCATTTAAGAGCTGGTTAATGAAAGGAGTGTTGTCAGTTGGTTTTGGCATGATTAGGAGAAAGGAAAGAGCAGAATTTATTCAGATTTGTAGCAAATTGGGTGTTCTTGCAGAGTGTTTTAGCAAGAGAGAGGCTGTGGAGTTTCCCACTTCTGTCAGGTCTGCCCCTTTCTCATAACCCTTATCTCAGATGGAGAAAATGATCTAAATGATCCCCTGAGGTGCCTTTAAGCTTTACATTCCTTTATGATATTTTGAGGAATGTTCTGTCCATAATGATTTGCATTTCTGTTTTGGAAGAACAAGGGAAAAACCCCACAAACTGCTGAAAATCCCTGCTGCTGAACTATAGCCAAGATGTTAGTTCAAGATATCAGTGCTGCATTTCTGCCAAACAAACCATGAATAATTGTACTGAGATGGAGGGTTTTTCATATTTTTACTGTCATTCCCTTACTCTAAACAGCAGATTTTGGGTGGTTTTAAAATGTAATTTCTTTAACTTCATGTGAATGAATCACAGTCTTTAATAAAATGAGGACTAGAGAAAGGATCTGTCACTGCTAGAGATGGTTACTTCAAATTAAAGGAAGACTTTGTGTGTAACTACTCAGTGTTTTTCATTCTGTCAAGACTGGGAAGGTATAAAAGTCATGAAATTATAGGGGGAAATGTTTCTGTGGCAGGTGGGAAAATGCAGAAATACACTGGCTTGGACAAGCCAAAGTGCATTTGAAATTCTTATGTGGGTTTTCATATTTCTCTTCTAGACTTGTTTCAGAAGTTTGGGGTTTGTTTTGTTTGGGTATTTTGCTTGGAAAAAATTTTCTTGATTCCTTTCTTTTCACGTGTAAGATTCAAATCACTTTTAAGTCACCTTAAAATAGCATGGTTAAGGTGCCTGGCACTGCTGTGTGTATAGTCAGAGGTGTAATGGATTATCTGTTGTTGATCACTGCCCTAGAATTAATTTTATTCTTTACAAGGCAGTTTGAATTTAGTCTGAGACAAAATATTAGCAGTAAATTATAAAAGATTAAACTGTCCTTGCTGACAAATCCTTCAAATATTGGCCTTTTCAGTGCTGAATTGCTGAACCCAACTGGTGGCTTTTCTCCAAGGTGCAGCAATTTGTCATGAGCTGCTTTAAGAGCTGGGAGTGCTGGAACTGAAGTCAGGTTTAGAGCTGGTTAAACATTTATTCTGAGTTACTACTTCAGTCCTAGAATATCTTTTACTTAATTTTCAAGGAAAGAAATTCCAGAAATTGTGCTAAGTCTGAAAACAATTAAGAGTAAGTCTGTTCTGCCAAGTTGGGTATTATTTATCTTATTATTAGAGTTGCTTTGCATACTGTGGGAATGTGTTGTGGTGTGGTTTTGACATTCCTTGTGCAGCTCACTTAAACCAGACTGATATTTTATCTCCTGGAAGAAAGCTGAGGACATTCCTGAGGTGACTTTCAGCTGCAAGGTGGCAATTCACTTGTCTGTAATTCAGATCAAATCTGGTTGTGTTTTATATTATCTAAGATTTCTGATTGCACTCTGTCCTCCTAGTGTTATTCTTGCCTTAATGAAAAATTTCAAATTACCTGGCTTTAGGGTGTTTTGGGATTGCCAAAGTGTCAGTAGATGGCAGCCTAAAACTGGTGAGAAGGAAGTTTTACTGAGTTTTGACAGAATGGATGGAGGTGCAGCCATGCACAACCAGCAGCAGGAATAAACCATTTTATCAGGAATATGTTGCAAAGCTCAGTTTAATCCTTGTCATGAAGACTTTACAAGCAACAGCCTTGATTTTACCAGCGTGGCTACTCTGGATGCTCGTGCAAAGGCTGAGTGAGAGCCCAATCAGTGCTAAAAAATCTCACCATAAAACACACAAAAAAGTTTTTAAAAAACCTTAAGTAACATTGGTAGAACAAATTTTGGATACTCTAGGCTGTCAGGTTCTTTGTGGCAGTGAAAGATTGTGGAGAGATTTACTGTTATTTCTTTCCAGGTCCTGACTTCGTGGTGTGTGATGAAGGACACATACTGAAAAATGAAGCATCTGCTGTCTCTAAGGCAATGAATTCTATTAAATCTAGGAGAAGAATAATTCTGACAGGAACACCACTGCAGAATAATCTTATAGAATGTGAGTAGTTGTCTTTTATTTCCTTCAGTACACTTTTGCCTGTCAGCCATAGAAGATATATTTAGTTTGATTGGAAGAAAAGGATTTGAAACAGTGCAGCTGCCTGCTGAGTTTCTGTGTATTTAGATGTGACGCATTTATTTTCTGCTTGCATTAATCCCAGTACTGTGCTTTCCATTTTGAACCACTCAAGTCTGATCTGTTTCTCCTAGATCACTGCATGGTGAACTTCATTAAGGAGAATTTGCTTGGCTCAATTAAGGAATTCCGGAATCGGTTCATCAATCCCATCCAGAACGGGCAGTGTGCAGACTCCACTCCGGTGGATGTCAGAGTGATGAAGAAACGTGCTCACATCCTCTATGAGATGTTGGCTGGCTGTGTTCAGGTGAGAACAGTTTGTCCCTAACTCATCACTTCATTTAGCTGCAGGGAAAGAGAGGAGTTTTGTCTCGCTCTGATGAAATCACCCAAAGGCCTGTAAACTTCTGATTTGAGAGCTCCATACATTTTTTAACTTAAATATTATAATAATAAATATTTTTAACTCTTAACAATTCACTGATTGTTAGATCCCTGCATTATTTGTGACTTGAAAAACTTCATAGTTTTTCTCCAAATGCCAGTGTATTCTAAAACACAAGTATTAGAGGATACAGCTATTTCCTGCTGGGTGACAAGAACATTTCATGGTAGAGTAGGACATTAGTTGCTCTGAAATACTCTGTTTTAATTCCTTATGCACATTTAAGAACTGCCTTAAAGTCTGCACAGAAAGTTGCTGGTCCATAGTTTGTCAGTTATTTCTAAATGTGTATTTTTTCTGATCTGCGAGAGTCAGAACAATGGAAAACAAGAGAGAAGGAAAATTATTCAGGTTCAAAAGGGTGAAGAATTTTATAGACCTTAGATAAAAAAAGCTTTGGATGGAGCCACATGGATTTTCTCCCAGCCCTATGCAGAGCAGATCCTGTCTGTAGGAAGGAGCTCTCCCATGTGATTGTTGGGTGAGTGGGGAGACAGAGTAGTGTCAGAGCCAAAAGAACACAAAACAGAAGTAAAATTTGGTTTTAGTATTCTTAAAAAAAAAAACAACCCAAAAGTAGTTCCCAGAGCAGCTCCTGGAGTTGCAGTGAACTTTGCAAGGACTTGGAAGCGGGCATGGGCTTAGCAGGTCATGGACTTTGGCATAAGGAGCACCTGGGTGGGCTCCTGCTGCAGGGCCAGCAGTGAATTGTATTTCCTGGGCTGATTTTCCTCCTTTGGGGCTGGAAAGCACCAGAATCACCATCATTGACCACGGTGCTCTGTCCTCTGAGATGCCACAAGTCCTGAAGCTCTCAGGAGTCATTGCCATGTTTCTGTGACTGAAGCACTGTTTGAAATTGCAGAGGAAGGATTACACAGCATTAACCAAGTTCCTGCCCCCCAAATACGAGTACGTGCTCGAGGTGCGCATGACCCCGATCCAGTGCAAGCTGTACCAGTATTACCTGGATCATTTGACAGGTATGTGCCTGCAGCTCTGATGGCTTTTAACAAGGGGCATTTTGCCACAGTTGGTAGGTGAAAATCAACTTTCTGAACATTGTCCTATGCACTAAAGTGCTTGGGCAACAATAAAATAGACTAGGGTTTTTTTGGTTTTTTTGTAGTAGAATACTGCAGCATTACAGGGCATTAAAGGTAGCTCAGATAAGTTAGATTCATTGAGACCTAAATGCAAATGTTATTTTGTGTTTTCCACCTTGGGCTGCTTTTACAAAATCTAAATAGACATGTCTGTCTTTTTAAGAGGATTTGTGTACATTCCTGTACTGGGGAGCAATGTGCTTTTATGTAAAAAATATAACCATGTTTCTCATTATCAAGAAAAAGGAGAAAATCTAATTGGAGCACCTGTAACTAGGAGAAAAAATGGCTGTGAGTGGGTAATTCGAACCCTTTTACAAGAGAATGTTGCAGTATGATGTGCAGCTGGAAAGAACACTCAGATCTGCACTGCTGGGCTCTTCAAAGGGGAGCAGAGTGTGGCAAACTCACTTCAGGGCTCACTCTAAAACCTGAACTTTATTGTCAGGTGTAGGTGGTGGCAATGAAGGTGGAAGAGGCAAAGCTGGAGCTAAACTATTCCAGGATTTCCAGATGTTGAGCAGAATCTGGACTCACCCTTGGTGTTTGCAGCTGGACTATATTAGCAAAGAAAATAAGGTAAATTAGATATATCAAAATACTCTCACTTCAGAACTTTCCAAATAAGCTCTGCCAAACTCTAGGTAAAGTTTTGTCAAATTAATGGAAATCTTTTTTGCTGTGGGGTCATTTTGCTGCTGGTTTTGTCATATTTTTCTTGCTGGGTATGTTGTCATTCTTAAAACATTTTGCAAGGCCAGGCCTTTGTAGAACTTAGCATTGTTTAAGTGAAGAGTAAGCAGATGGGTAAAGGTTTAATAAAAGCTTCTGGGTGAAGATAGTTAATAATTTTTGTTTTTTCTCTTTTGAGGGCTATTTTGATGAAGACAGCATGGATGACTTCATAGCTTCAGATTCTGATGAAACTTCCATGAGCTTGAGTTCTGATGATTATGCAAAGTAATTGACCTTTTATTTAGTTTTTTGGTGTCGTTTCCCTTATGGAACTGAAGTGATTTCTATAAAGTGAATGTTTATTTTGTGTCTGTTAGAATATGCTTTCTTTCAGTGGGATTAAAAAAAATGTATAATGTTGCTTTTTAGGAAAAAAAAATCCAAAGGGAAAAAGGTGACAAAAGAGTGTAGCTCAAGTGGAAGTGGCAGTGATAATGATGTTGAAGTCATTAAAGTCTGGAATTCAAGATCCCGTGGAGGTGGGGAAGGAACTGTAGAAGATCTTACAAACAACCCTGCATCAACAAAGTCAGAGGAAGGTGAGGATAGCATGGAGTGATGAAAATGTGAGGCAGCTTCATTTTGCAAAAGGCAATTTGAGAGGGCTGTCAGGAATTCTGCTGTATGGCAGAATGGCAAATTCCTTAATTCATAGTTACAGCTCCTGCTACTTCTAATTATGTATTTATCCTGGAAAAACAAGGGGCATTAACTTAGAACTCGAGGGAGGGAAGCTCCTTTTGAGACAGGGAAGCTGCACAGTGAAATTTTGTAATTCAGAAGTACAAAATTATATAAGCTGGAAGATTAATGGGAAGATTAGGAAATATATCTGTCATAATTTGTTGCATCTGGAATTTGAATTGGATGCTGAGCAAGCAGATCCAGTGCAGCAGGAACACAAGACCTTTTAAAAATTGTTATTCAAACTTCTTACAGCTGCACATTTAATTTTTGGGTTTTTTCCTGTAATAATCTAGCTTTTGTCTTGTATCTGTTATCACAGAGATAATTTTCTGATTCTGTTATTTCATGTGTGTCTAATCTTTCCCTAAGTAATTTAAAGTTTTTGGGATAGTTCAGGTGAGAAATCTTGTTTTTTTGCCCCCATCTCAATGGCAACATCTTGTAAATGTGTAAGGGGTGGAGGGTGTTGTATGTAAAACATTTACACACAGAGATTAAATGTATTAAAGGAATTACATTATAGGCAGGCTGAGTTTCTGTCTCTGCATCCCTTAAATATTTAACTCTTCTAACTGCTGATAGTGCAAAGGCTGTTTTTTCTTTTTCTTTGCCTCTTTACTCTTTTCATACCAGTTAAGTCTGATAATGAGGGAAAAATTCTGTAGCTCAGACATCCAGAGCATTTAAATGAAGACTGTGTTCTCATGTTTGATTTTTTTTTTTTTTTAATAGGCAAAGCTACATCCTCTTCCAATCCTGGTAGCCCAGCTCCAGACTGGTACAAAGATTTTGTCACTGATGCAGATGCTGAGGTCTTGGAACATTCTGGGAAAATGGTGCTGCTCTTCGAAATTCTTCGGATGGCAGAGGAACTGGGAGACAAAGTGTAAGTTCTGGACATGTTCTTAAAGACTTTAGGAATATATTAATCTGCCAGTGTTCCCATCCACTCCCCATTCTCATGGAGCTGTTTTCTGAAGCAGACAGACGTAGTACACTCATTTTTGTCAGGAGTTTTCCCACACCTGCTTGTGCTCCACTGAAGTCGTGCTCTGTTTGTCTCAAACGTTGTATCAGAGGGAGGAGGGAACAAAAATGAAGCAGTGCAATAATTAAAATAACTCCAGAGATGAATTCTGTGTTGTCCTGTTTGTTTTCTCAGCCTAGTGTTCAGCCAGTCCCTAATATCTCTGGATTTGATAGAAGATTTCCTGGAGCTGGCTAACAGGGAGAAATCTGAGAGAGATCAGCCTCCTATCTACAAAGGTGAGTGTCTCCTTCAACAGCTGCAGTGCTCAGACCTCTTTCACAAGTCTCTATGCAGTGCCCAGGGAATGGGTTTGAAATCAGTGTTTTCATGAGGATATTGCATGCTCTGGGCTGTCCGTGAGGCTGGCAGGGCTACTGGGCTCCCCTGCAGGAGCTCTCTGCTGGCCCATTATGGACTCTCTGATTTCTCTCTGTATCATCCAAGCAGTAAATGTTCACATCTGAGAGAAGGCATTTTGTTAAATTCTGCACAAAAATGATGCTAAATTCTGGTGTGTGGCAAATCCTGATCCTTCCTCCTGGGAGAGAGAGAGTGAAGGGAAATGAGGCTGCCTTAAACCAGTGTGTAAAACATGGAAAATGTGAATTTAGGCTTTACATGCACAGCAGCAGGTTGGCGTATGGATTTCATTGGGAGCAAGTATTGAATTAATTATTATCCTAGTGGTGCTCAAATGGAATGGAATGCCTCACTAAGATGTTCCCAGAGCTCTGGAGGAGCTGTTCCTCCTTACCCAGAGTTTCATTCCCAGGACATGTGGATTGAAGAACTCCTTCAAGTCTGCCTTTCCTTTCCAGTCTCTCATCCAGCTCTCCCATGTGTTTGCACTTCAGAGATAAGGGAAAGGTGGCTCAGTGGTGGAGATCTCCAGTATCTGTCTCTCACAGATTTATTGTTCCTGCCTCTTGCTTCCTATTCTGAGTTTTGTCATCTCAGACATTACAAGGTCTCTTTTTGAGTTGTGCCTTTATTCTGAGATTTTAATGAGTTTGGGGTTTTTCACTTGGTAGTTCTGGCCACCAAAATTAGATCATGGCAAGATTCACCTTTCATGACAGAACGCACCAATCTGCCTCTCACAATGGATTGAATTGAGCAGTGCAGCTCCCAAAAACATTGTTTTCTTTATGATTGATGGCTTAGGGATATTAATTTTGTGTACATATACCTTGATGACCAGAGAAGATAGAAGATTACTGTGAACTGGGGAGAGAAGAAAATCCTCCATCAGCTGTAGTTATTTATTTATTTCCCCCAGTCTGACAAGAAGTTGCTGTAACTCACAGGAGAGTTAAACCCAAAGATTCTGCTGGATTTCAGTTCCAAAATGAGTTTGACCTTTGAAATCTCCTTTGAAGCATTGACTTAGCAGTGCTGGTTGTGTGGGAGACTGACTGACACTGGTGCTGTAACGTGAACCTACCTGGATCAATTAGAAAAGTGCAATTAGTGTGCTACAGCACCTAAAGATGAGATGTAACAACATCTTTGGGACTTCTAAAATTAACTTGGGCTCCAAGTTAAGGCATGGCTCTGCAAATTTATAACTACAGCTAGAAAGTGTGAAAAATAAGAGGACTTCCCCCTGCCAAAAAAAGAGCAGGTATTTTCAAATAATTAAATTTAAATTTAATCTCAGAACTATTTTAATTATTATAAATCTCTATCTTTAAATTCCAGTTGGTTACCAGTCTGGTTATTTACACCATCAACATTTTCATAACTTGGCTGTTGCATTTACAGGTGAAGGAAAATGGTTCAGAAATATTGATTATTATCGCTTGGATGGCTCAACCACAGCTCAGTCCAGAAAGAAATGGGCTGAGGAGTTTAATGATGAAACTAATGTGAGGTGAGATCTCTCCTGAGATATATATGCTTTATTTTCTGCTTTTTGTTTCTTTTTCCTATTTATTATTACTTGTATTAGCTTCATGACATCAGGAGCAGGCAAATGATGAGAACTGACACAGAAAATGTGCAGCAATGTGTTACTGACTTCAGATTAATCCCATTGTACTCAGCAGTGTTTCCTTGCTCTTTTCATTGTCCTGTAGATTGTAACCAATTTAAATCACAGACAGTGTTTTTATTGCAATTACTTAAAGTATAAAAGGACCTAGGAAGGGTGTGGCCAGGAGACTGCAGTCCCTGGGCCACTCAGGAGCAAATTAATTCTTTTAGCTGCCTCCAGAGTTGGCTCCCAGCCCTCCACTGCTCCTCCAAAATGGGACTTTCAAGTCTGATTTAGATAGAGAGGCACAAACTTGTATTTGAATGAAGTTAAGGAGCTTCACCTTCCTAGATTTGTTTAAAAAATAAAGTATGTAATCATGGTACAGTCATTTATAATGTGCAGGGGAAAAAAGTTAAATTAGGAAGTGAACTAATCCGGTGTTAATACTTTTAAATAGTTTATTCTGTCAGGTGTCTGTCAAGAACTGGTTCCAAGGTGAACCTGAGTGAGATTTTTTTGAATCCCAAAAAACCAAGATATATCAAAGAGACAGTGTCATTGGAGAGTTACCCTGAAAGTTTGCAGGCCAGGAAAGAGTTTCAATGGTGTGGAATCTGCCTGTTTAAAATTATAGTTTAATTTGATATAACTGATTTCATTTGAGCTTGAAAATGCAAACTCCAAAGTTTTTTCTTCCCCGCCAGTTTTTGTTAACAGCTAATTTACAAAAGGCCTTGATGTGTATTTTTGGGAATGTATGTTTTGCTAAAAGTGTTGTTCTTGTAAAATCTGCATCTGTTTTATGCTTAATACATTATTTTAATGAAGTTTTATAGTTACTTCAGTGTATTAACAACTCCACAGTAACCCAGCAACACAGGAACAACAGTTATTTTCCAAAATACTCAAATTTTGCAACTCTTCTCTGTTCCAGAGGCCGCTTGTTTATCATATCCACTAAAGCAGGTTCCCTGGGAATAAACCTGGTGGCTGCTAACAGAGTCATCATCTTTGATGCCTCTTGGAACCCCTCCTATGACATCCAGAGCATCTTCAGGGTTTATCGCTTCGGGCAGAACAAGCCTGTGTTTGTGTACAGGTTTTTGGCTCAGGTATGTTTCTGGCTGCTGATTCATCCTGCAATCAAATCTGGGAGCTGGGACTGTGGGGACTATGCCTGTTTGGGTTGGTGTTGGGGTCTGTAGTGACCCAAGTTGATCCAGTCATATTCCAACTCTGATCTGCAGCAGCGTTCGGCCACTGGAGCAGTTCATGAAGTGGTAAAATAAGTGACAGAGTATTTCCTGTGAAGTCCCCCTTGTCTGACACTTTGTGTAACCCAGATTCTGGAATTCCAGCAGTCCGGACTCAGAACAGGAGCCTCAGCCTTTTTAATTTGCACACCACTAAAAACTCGGAATGGAGCAGTCCCTGCAGAGGATGGTGTTAGGGAATAGCCCTGCCCAGAGCAGCTCCTTCTGCAGACCATGATGGTCCAACTGCAATGAAACCACATGGATACAAGTCAATTTTTATAAAAAGGCATCCAGTCCTGACTTGAAAACTCATATCACACCCTGCAGATGTTAAAGATGGGTAGTAACTCAGGTGGACACTGATCTGTGCTTTATGTAAGGCCATTATTTCTGTTAGGAAGTGCCCTGCTTTAGCTCCTGGTTCCTCAGGTGTGACAGAGGAGCCTGGAGACCTTTCCCAGTAGCACTTAACCCTTGATCCAGTCACTCTTTCCATCCCAGCTGAAGCAGATCCTTGTCTGGGACATGTTACTGTCAGAAATGGAGTTTTTCTTCAGGCTTCAGTTTATTTTTGTAGTTTTCTCTGTGCACTCTTGAACTGTTGATATCCTTTTTAAATTACGCTGTTCAGAACAGGCTGTGCTGTTCTCATGCTTCTCAGTCATCTTTTTTTTTCAAACAGTAAGTAATTTTCCTTTTTTTCATCAAAGATCTAATTTTTTTGTACACAGCTGTGGTGAATTAGACTTGACTGCCTCCCTTCCCCTCTCCCCTCCATCACAGTGATAGGATATCTGTTTTCCTTTTTACAGGCTGCTCAAAGCAGCAAAATAAGGTACATGCTGTGAAAATTGCCATTTTTTTGGTCAAAATCCTACTTTGGGGAATTGAAACAAAACTGGATCTCTTAATAACACCACTAAAAGACCAATTTTCTTCCTCTAGTCAACAGCTAGATGACATCTGTCCCAAGCACAATTCCTGCTGTGCTGCTTCCAGCAGGTTTTTTCTTTTATTGCTCAGCAAACAAAGGGCTCGAAAGTGGTAGAAACACAGTCACAGAAACAAGGCAAGCAGAACTGCTGGGTTGTTGTGTTGGCTTTTTTATACCTGTGGGTGAGCAGTGGCTATGTGTCTGTCCAGGGAACCATGGAGGACAAGATCTACGACCGGCAGGTGACGAAGCAGTCGCTGTCCTTCAGGGTGGTGGACCAGCAGCAGGTGGAGCGGCACTTCACCATGAACGAGCTCACCGAGCTCTACACCTTCGAGCCAGACCTGCTGGATGACCCCAACTCGGAGAAGAAGAAGAAGAGGGACACCCCCATGCTGCCAAAAGTGAGTGGTGGCCATCAGCAGGAGCTTTGTGCTGCAAAAACAACCTGGATCGGTTTCAGCATATCCCAGGCTTTTAGTGTAGAGCAGTGCTGGTGGCTTGGGGTGGAGGTGAATAGCAGGAGACACAATAAAAGCCATAATTAATACCACAAATCCTCTAATGAGCTGGGTGAGGAGTTTCCCCTCAGTGTAATTGACACTGTGAGAGAAAGATACTCATTAAAAGACCCAACTTTTAAGTCAGAATAAACGAAGACACTTCTTCACACATTTTGAATGAATAGAAGTTTTATTGCATTCATTGTGTGGAATGTGAAACTGTGGAAAATTCAGATTAGCATTTGAGTGGTGCTGGTGATACCCAGCACAACCTCAGATTGTGAGAATACATCTGTGAGGTGGCACTAGAGGTAAGAGCCATCTTAATCCATTTTTCCTTTGCCAGGACTTTCTGGGTTTTAGTTGTCTGACTTCCTGTGGGTGGACCATTAGTAGAGATATGATAGAGATAAGGGAAGAGTTGCACTTAGGTAAGAATAAACTTTAGGGGAAAGAATAACTGGTTCAAATATTTTATTATTTTTCTCCAAGTCAGTTTATATTCAAGATTAGGTTATGGGTTTATATTTCATTTATAGTCTCTGTGTTTGTGGACTGCTAAATACTAATTAATCCTTTAGCTGTTGTGGAATTCCCTGCTTTTTGGTATTTGGAACACATCAGGGAGTGGCCAGTAGTTCATGAACTGGTTAAATTTCTGTGGTTTGGTCACTCTGCAATGTCTGGGTATTATATTATATAGTTAATAGTATTTTATCTTCTTTTACATTCTTAGTTATTTCATGGTTTGTGCATTTGTGGCTCCACAAACAGAGCCAATGCATCACCATTTGCTGATGCTGCTACTTATTTAAAAAAAAAAGTAAAAATAGCTCAAAAACTTGTGAAGCAACTGAATCTGTTTACTGTAAACTTTGATCAATCCAATGCAATAATTATATTTTGAAGGTTTCTGGTTTTCTATGACAAAAATAATCAGTTAATGAATGTGTTTATAAACTCAAAACTTGCTCCATCGCTCACTTTTACATATTAAGTTCCATATTAATGCCATCATCAGTGTGAGGTTTGTGCAAGTCAAGTTGAATATGAGCATTTAACCATTTCCTGCCTGTAAATAGAGCAAATCTGGGCACTGGAATAATTGTTGGGCTTTTTCATGGTTTTAGCAGATGGTATTTTGTCCTTTTGAAGATGTGCATCTCAGTACATGCTGTGTGCACATTTCTCATTCCTTTTTGTTTGTTGGCTGAAAAGGCTGTAAGTAATCAAGTAAACCTGTGCAAGGTTCCTCAGCCATGAACTGTTAACTATTCCTTATTTCAGTGTGATTTTAGCAAAGCTGCATGATTCAGCTTGCTTATAAATCTCATTAACAATTAATTTAACAACACACAGCATTTTTTTTAGATTGATTAAAAAATCGGCTGATAGGAACATATTTTATTGTAACATCAAGTCATTACACAGCATTTAGAGATAAGATTTCTCTTTAAGATCCTGTAACAGGGTAAAAATAGCACTTTTTGTGCTTTTACATTATTTTAGAGTGTCTCTAAAGTAAGGGGAGATCCAGCCTGGCTTTGGGAGAGCAGAGTGCTTAGAACATGGGGACAAGGAGGTTTGAAAAGCACCTTTTAGAGCTGCCCCTTTCTGGAGGGAATTGTGAACAGAAATTAGGGGAAATGTGATCCATCTTTTCTCCAGCCATCTGAGCATGAATGTGGAAAATCCTGTGGGGATAATTGGTTTTCTTCTCAGAAATCTGCCTGGCTCCAGTGACAGTGGGAAGGGTCTTCAGGAATCCTTCAGCCAGGATTCGTGTGAGAGAGGAGGAATAATTCAGAGCTGAGTGTTGGGGTTCTGCTAACTCCTTTTTAACTTTCTGGATGTAAGAAAAAAAAAAAAAATTTAATTCTTGTGTTTTAAATGGGATAGGAGAATTCATTCTGCATTGTTTTAAAAGTCAGTGAGTGAAGACACAAATCCTGCTTGATTTTAAACTAGGTCCTTGAGAATTTTGGCTTTACAACATCCACCTTTGAGTCCAAGACCGGCTTTCTTCGAAAGGGCTGTTAAGAGGGGAGAAGATGTTGAATGCTTTTATTTTCTGTAAAAATGACAGTGCAGATGTGCAGTCTGTTGTTTTCCTGGAAGATTATCCAGGTTTCATGTCCAGTTTTAATTGGAGCAGCAGTTTCCTGCCCTCTGTGGTCTAACAAGAGCTCAGGGTGTGGAGATTCTCAGGTAAAAAGTGCCTGTGATGCTACAGCCCCAACTCCAGAGCTCCAGGGCTCTGCCCTCACCCCTCAGAAACAGCTTCTGGTCTTCAGCTCTGCAAATACTTGGGCTGAACAGAATATTTGTAATATCAATGTGGTTCATGTGAGTTATTTACTCGTAACTTCCATTGTTGGATTTCATTCATCCCCTATCCCTGCCCAGCTGGAAAGGGCTGCTTTAGAATTTCAGTCCAAAAAAGGTGTCTTAAAGCTGAATGATCACTTGGTCACCTTTGCTGTATTTAAGCACAGAAATAAGGACATTCTAATTTAGAGAATAGTTAGGTACAGTCCATGAGCTGGACAAAGGCAATGTTGGGGCACTGGGTGTCCCTCAGAACTGGCCCTGCTGTTGCACCCCTGCCCTGGGCTCATTCCCCATCCCTCACTCAGGGAATTAGACTTGAAGTCACTTTTTTATTGATGTGAAATGAAACTTGGCTCAGTTGAGGTCATGTAATGCAGATTGGAAAAGCAGATTAACGTCATAGTTCAGATTCAGCTGTATATGGTATATTAGTATTTTATCCTACCTCAGGACAGAGACATGTGGTTTACTGTGGTTCCATACTCAGGGACAACTTTGTGAATTTTGATCTCAGGATTAGAAGAATTTGCTTCTTAATTTTTTTTTTTTTAACTTTAGTATTAAATGTTCAGCTGGTTGAGAAAAACCTGTGAATTACAACATAACTTGCATTCCTTCATGGAAGATTTCCTTTCTAATACACTGATCTCTCCATAGCATTTAATTTCCATCAGGATTTTGAAAAGACAAATGTCTTTTTTAAAATTCAAACCCTTTTTTCAGTCTCTCTTCATATTTTCATTCATCACCAGGATTTTGTCCTAAAGCTTACATACCAACTGATAATCATTATTCTATCGATGAGCTAAACAAATATAAGGAAATAGTTATTCTGATGATTTTTTATGTGAAGTGGATTTATTTTTTTTTACTGTAAGATTGAGCTAAATGTGAGTTTATTCCGCATCCCCATTTTTGAGCTCCCGTTGTTACAGTCAACACAAAATAAAGTTGAGACAAAGGAAAGCAGAGCCCCAGTTGGGTGTAATTCCCAAGCACATTTGGGGGCAGTGCTGGCTCAGGGGGGCTGGGTTCTGTTCCAGGCTTGTTTGCAGCCCTGCTGTTCTCAGGGCACCTCCAGGAGCCCCACGGCCACTGACACCTCCTGTTCCTCAGCCACCTCCTCCTGGCTCTGTGTCACCCCCACCCTGGGGTGTCTCTGCTTCCCCCAGCACCCCAAAGCCCCCATCCTCTGCTCCCTGTGCCCAGCAGTGGTGCCGACCCCACCGGGACCTTCTGGGAGGAGCTGGTGATGGAGGCAATGATTGACACCAAACAGGAGAAGGGTGGGACAAAGAGCAGCTCATTGATACTCGGTTAACATAATTAACTTTTCAGAACACAGAAACAAACACTTGGTGTAGCTGCTGTGACAAAGCCCCTGGTCAGGACTTCCACACACAGCTCCCAGACTGGCTGCAAAAATCTGTTTGTTTGTGGGTGCTTTTTTCAGTCATTGTTCAGCTGAGATTATCAAGTGCCAGGGTGGGATGAGCTGGATTCCTGCTTGTGCAAACCCTGGCACAGTGAGGGCAGGACGTGGAGGGGCTGGAGGGATTCAGATAACTCCTGGACTGTAATTCCTCTCAGGAGTGCTTCAGTGATGTTTTCATATTTGGAATTTTAGCCTGAATGCTGAGGTGTGTTGGAGCTTCCTTAATTTGTGAAACTCATCAGCCACACAAGTCATGTGGAAAACCCTGTTCAATAATGCCCTTAGTAAAGGAGCTCCTGAGGTGCAGCAGGAGCAGTTTTTCAAAGTCCTGTTGGGATCCTTCATCTTTTGCAGCATCACCTTGACTTTCAGACAAAAGGGTTTGACTTTAAAAAATTGGAGCTGTTGGACCCAAAGTAGTGCTCAGTGTTTGAAAGCTGTAGAGATGCTGTTTATGTCTAATAAATGCAGGTGTATTGATGGGTCCTGTCTGTTGTCCAGCCTAAGCAAAGGAAAAGCCACAGAGCATTCCATTCTTTTTGGGTGCATTTATTGTTGTGGAATCTGAGTGCATTCCTGTGGTTTATTAAGTGACTGGACTGTCATCTCTACAACAGATTGTTAATCCATTGCTCTCCCTCTGAGGAAAATTGTACTTTTAAATGATTTTTAAGTTTTATTGTGCTGTGGAGTGCTCGCAGCTGCTGTGTGTGGAATGGGGAGGGAGCAGGAGGGGAGACACGGGGGGCAAACAGGGCAGAGCTGCTGAGTGACTCCTCCTTCACCTCCTCCTTGAACAGGACACCATCCTGGCAGAGCTGCTCCAGATCAACAAGGAGTACATAGTTGGGTACCACGAACATGATTCACTCCTGGACCATAAGGAGGAAGAGGAACTCACTGAAGAAGAGAGGAAGGCAGCCTGGGCAGAATATGAAGCAGAAAAGAAGGTAAAGCTGTTTAATCTGATTTATGTATATGAAAATAACCTTTCCAGGTTTAGAGTCCCAATTACCTTTTCAGTTTGTCTTTGGATAATTAAATTTTGTTATAGACCAAGAAATAAATATGTAAAGCTAATCTTGACATAGGAAAAATTAAGATACTGTCTTTTTTACTCCTTCAGTGCTGGTTCTTTATCTGTGTTTGCTTTGTTACTTTAATTACAAGTTACTTTTACACCTGCATTTTTTTGCTAATTTATGATAGACCTCAACTGATGTCCTGTGTCCCTCTTTTCCCATTTGAGGGTGTCCCTGTGAGGGGCTCTGTGTGACAGTGTTACCTTCCTTAGCTAATACCCACATTTACATATAAAACAGTACTGAATAATACAACAAAAATCAGTGAAATTACAGTAAGGTGGAACCCTGTTCCCATTTTGTTGCCCTGTGCCCTGTATGGTATCAGATACAGTTGATGGTGATTTATCCCCACTAATTGGGTGTGTGGGGTGCACCAAAGCTCTTTGTGTTGCTAAAACAAAGGGTCTTAAGGGAAGTTAATGAGATGCCACCAAGGTTGAAATTCTATTTCAGATTTGTTGGTGTTACCCCAGATTACCTTTTGAATTTCAGTGGGCCAGGCACCCTCAAAAGCCCTCCACTAAAAGTACAAAAAGTGGGGATATAAATTGCCACTGACAGTCTTGAGTGAACTGATGTAAAGTTTTGGGGAGGGAAAAGAAATGGGGAGATAGAGAGTAAAATCTGAAGTTGCCCTATGAGAAATCCAAATGGGCAATGATCTTTACATTCCTGCTAATAAATTGTGCATTTTACTTCTTCAGAATTTCATTACAGGCTGGTCAAACTCAAGTAGTGGATTCTCAATATAAAAAAATTATCTTAACCAACTTAAGCTGTACTAATAAGCCGTGGTCATTTATAGATCAAATATTGACAAGCTAAACTCAGAGATTGTTAAAGACTGGAACTTGGGTTTCTCTGTGACTGAAATGGGGTTCTGAGCTGAGGTTTGGAAACCTCCATGATCAGTGTTCAGGGGCTGCTTTGGCTGTGGTTATTACAGAGTTAGCAGAGTCAGTGACCAGTGCTCTTGGTGTTTTCCAGGGCATGACCATGCGTTTCAACATGCCAACAGGGACCAACACCATGCCCCCAAATTTCAGCTCTCAGACATATATTCCTTACAATTTGGGTGCTCTGTCTGCAATGAGTAACCAACAGCTGGAGGTAAGGAACACAGCATGCCTTTGTTGCTGCAGGGATTTTCTGCCATAAATTGTGGATAATGTCAGGCTGAAATACCTTCATATTTTTAATGGTTTGGGNTTTTTTTTGTTTTTTTTTTTTTTTTGCATGTAGCATTATTGAAGTTTACCTTGCATGTATATAAACCTATACCTGGGCAGATTGTCAGGATTCTGGAGCATCACCTGCATTCTTTGATGGTGATGCTTTAATTTCCACTTTTGAAGCTGCAGCATCTTCAAGTCTGTATGGTAGAAAATTTACCTGGGTTTTTACCATTCTCGTGGTGGTCTGAAAACCTGTGGGTACAAAAATAGGTTTTTACAAATGCTGTCTACAAATTGCCAGGTTTATACATGTTGTTCAACTGCTCTGTGCTGAAATTCAGATGGGTGGCAGCTTAGGCTCATTGACTTGTGCAAATTGAGAGCAGAAAGTTAATTGAAGTCTAGGTATGTACAAGAGAAAGATTGAGAAGGTTGAGGAAGAAATGTGTTTGTTGTTTCTGTGCTTTGTAAGTGGTGTTCTGATGTTTTCTCAGGACCTCATTAATCAAGGAAGAGAGAAGGTAGTGGAAGCAACCAACAGTGTGGCTGCAGCAAGAATCCAGCCCCTTGAAGACATCATTTCAGCCATAGTGAGTGCAAGGGATAACCCTGGGCTTAGATCAGGAGTGGAAAACATTCAACATCATCAGACAGATATTGCTACTGCAAATGGTCATCCAGCTAATGAATTGCATTATTAATGAGCATCATTTCCAGTTGGTAGTGACCTTTATCCCTGCAGTAACCCTTGGTGGTATTTAGCTGGCACAGAGCCTTACAGGAGTGGCACTTTATATCCATAAGTATTTGCTGTGCTCTGAAAATTTTTCTAGAAATTAGAATAGCAATTACAGGCAAGTAGTTACTGTGTTTTGTGGACTGCTAATTGCCAGTTAGAAGAACTAATAACTCCTGGGTCTGGTTCTGGTGAAGCAGTTCTGCACTTAGTGGAAGTTGGGCTGGTTTAACTCTTGGTGCAACTGCGAACAGGACACAAGGCCTCAGTTACCATCAGGCTTTTGTTCAAAAGACCAGTGCCAAGAAGGTTTTGGGTTTTTTGCTTTTCAGTGGAAAGAAAACTTAACCCTGACGGAGAGCCAGGTGCAGGCCCTGGCCCTGAACAGACAGGCCAGCCAGGAGTTGGATGTGAAGCGCCGAGAAGCCATTTACAACGACGTCCTCGGGAAGCAGCAGATGGTAAAATATCTTACATTTATTTATCTAATGTCAGTGCTTGAATGAGAATCTTGTGTGTGTTCATTCCTCAACTACAAGTGTATGTTTAGGCACATAAATATCTCTCACAGAATGGTCAGCAGTGTGCTGGAGTTCATTGCTTGGCCTCAGTGAAGGAGACACAGGAGAAGTTCATAAAAAAGCCACTCACCAGGCTTTGGAGCTGAAGGGCTTTGCTGCGAGGTCATGAGGCGTAAAGAGAAATCTGATTCCCAGAGCTCAGCCAGCCACTTAGGAAACACATCTTAGAAAGTGTTGGTAATGTTGTCTTAGCTTAAAATTACTTTGCAGAATCTGAAAGTTGCCCAGATGATGTCAGAGGAAAGAGTTTTTCTCTCAGGCAAACACTGACAGTCCACAGGCGGGACTTTCAAAGGGAAGATGAATGGTACCTGACAAATGATGATGTAACTTATACCTGGGAGTAATTTCACAGTAGAGTACATGGTGCCATGGCAACTCACCTAAATGCTGCCTGCAACACAATAGCCAAGTCTTCGGGAGAACTGAGCCCTAAATGCTGTTACTAAATGGTTTCTCCAGTAATGGGCTGCTGAATGCCATCACATTAGGGATGGTGATAACAATGGGGCTTTTTCCCCCAGCCATGCTGTCCCGAACAAATTGATTTCAGCTCTGAACCTGATCCTGGGAGCAGGGGGACGGGTGCACTCAGCCAGCTCTGCTTTCCCTCCACAGTTAATCGGTTGTGTCCAGAGGATCCTGATGAACAGGCGGCTCCAGCACCAGTACAACCAGCAGCAGCAGCAGCAGATGTCCTACCAGCAAGCAGCCATGGGCCACCTCATGATGCCAAAGCCTCCAAATTTAATCATGAATCCTTCCAGCTACCCAGCCATAGATGTGAGAGGAATGTATCAGTCAGTGTCTGGTGGGATGCAGCCACCACCCCTACAACGAGCACCACCCCCTATGAGAGGCAAAAATCCAGGGCCTTCCCAAGGGAAATCAATGTGATTTTGCACTAAAAGCCTAAAGGATTGTTAAAATCAGAGAAAGAACTTTTATTTTTTTAGGAATCAATGGCCTAACAGAACTCAACTGTAAAAAAAAAAAAAGTTAAAAATAATAGTTTGGTTGCTCCCCTTAAATACCATGTTCCATATTAGTGTTTCAGCTTTGTTTAAATAGGACACGATGTTTTCCCTGTTGTCAGTGATGTTGCCTAGAATCTTCTTACATATGTTGAGTACAGGAGATAACAAGTTGTTTTCAGTGAAAACAAGTCCTCCCGTTACAGTAGCATCTCCACAGGTTTCCTGTCTAAACTCCTGCGCTTGCTTTTCATGGCTGTAAAGTTTTGGGAAGCTTAGGAAGGACTGCAGGTCTGTATGTTCAGTCTGACATACATGAATTGAAAACAGCTGAGTTCTTGATTAGAGTTGATTCCTCAAATTATGGAATACTTTTCTGCTTACCCATTTCTTTCTACTAGTGGGGACGTTGTGCAGAAATAGTCTAGTTTCCTTCATGGGCCGTCTGTGCTGAATGGAGCAGGAGCTGAAAACGCTCTCTGAAACAGAACTGAGTGCAATATTCGTAACTACTACTGCTCTGAACCACAGGGAACTGTGCATCCAGCCTTAAACATGACTGGGCCTTCCCCAGTCTGCTGCCATTTCTTATTTTCAGTTCCATGTGATGGAGTAACAGCTGATGATGTGGGAGTGGGAGATGCTTTTCCTTGGCACGCTGATCCTCGCTGCGGAGTCCAGCACAAAGCACATTTCTGGTGACTCCTCCACGCTGGTGCTACTGTCTGCTCCCATTGCCGGCAATGGGGGCCGGGCCAACCCCATCCAGCTCCTGTCCTTGGGGTGACATGGTGATGGGGTCAGGGTCAAGTGGCCTGTCAGAGACCCCCCTTTAACGGGACACAGCCATTGCCGACTGAAAATGGATACAGAGAAAGCGCTGTAGCAACTTCTAGAGCTGCCAGAAGCAAAACGATTTTATTGATAGAGCTGTGGTTATGCACTCCTCCCCATCCCTTCAGTTGTGTGAAAACACGGGTTAGGACACAAAGAGCTTGATTTTGGTTTTGTTTTTGTTCTGTTTTGGTTTTTTTTTTAAATGTAGGCCAGAGATAAATTTTGGGTTTATTCTATACCATTATCACTCTCCTTGCACACACCTGTTGTGCTTGTCAAGTTCTTATTAAATACAAAGAGGGCTTTCCTTTGCACACAGTTTGGTTGATTCTTACCCCCCCCAAAATCCCCATTGATCATCTGGGGGCACAAGTGGCAGGAGCATGGAGGTGGTGGTGTGTGGACAACACAGGGCTCTGGAGGCAGTGGCTCCAGATTGTGCTGGACTCTTCTGATGCTGGCATGGACTAAAATCATTTTGGTTTCTGGGAAGTTTCTTGCAAGAGTTTGAGTTCTTGCCCTGAATGGACAAGTTTTGCATCTAAACATGCAGATGTTCCACGATGTTTTGGTGTGACTGACACTTGGTTTGTGACATGGACAGAGGTTGGTTGGGCTGCTGCTAACCCAGCTGACAAGTTTCTGTCTTGGACTCTTTGATGACAAGATACCACAAAAGACCTCAGTGTGTTCTAGTGCTCTGCAGCTCTACAGTTAACTCTGATCTGGGGGAGGGAGCAAAGAGCGACGTGTTGGCACTAGAAGAGACAAAGTGAGATGTTGAGACAAACATTTGAAAGCAAATGTACTCTGGGCAACTGTCACCGATATTCCTACGTGTTGTGAATAAGAGAAGTACTTTCTACCAAACCTGGGAATGTTAAGTGGAGTTTTACAGTAACTCAAAGACTTAAATGTGGAAGTTTTAGGCAACATTGAAAGGCACATTTTATTTCATCCTGGAAAACCTATGGATAACAGAAGACTAATGCACAAGAAGGAATCCAAGATAAGCATTGAAGTAAAACCTGGACCACTTTCCTTACGTTTCTCACTCGACATTTTAGCTGCATAACAATGTGCTTTGAGTATAACACCAGGCTTTAACCAGTACTTAAAGACAGAACATACATCAGTAAGATAATAAAAGGCTCATTTTTATATTTGTTTTAGATGTTTTAACTAGATAAAAATGGCTTAAGATGACAAAAATGTTGCTTGTAATACAGTTTTGCCTGCTAAATTATCCACATTTTGTAACCTGTTTATTCCTTTGGATGTAAAGCGTTTTTGCTTAGTATCGTGATATTGTATATGTTTTGTCCCAGTTGTATAGTAATGTTTCAGTCCATCAACCAGCTTTGGCTGCTGAAATCATACAGCTGTGAAGACTTGCCTTTGTTTCTATTAGATGGCTTTTCAGTTCTGTATTAAATATCTTAAGTACTATAGAAAAGGTGTCCCCTCTTCCTATAAGGCTGTTTTGTAATATATATAAGGACTGGAAATGTGTTTTTAAAAGAGAAGAAGCATTCAAGTATGATGATATACTATCTGTGTTTTCACCATTCAAAGTGCTGTTTTAGTAGTTGAAACTTAAACTATTTAATATCTCATTTAATAAAGTGACCAAAATACATCAATGTGCCTTGTGCTACATTCAGAGTCCAGTGTTGACTCCACAGGGATTCAGCCTGGGAATGAGTCTTTGGAGAACTGTGCTGTGATTTGAAGCTCTTACTATTTTCTGCAATGACTTTAGTGGATATAGCCATTGATTTAATTTAGGGAAAATCCCACCTGTTGGGCAAAACACCTCTTTTCCTATGCAAAGAGAAGTGTAATAATTGTGTTTAAAGGTGCCCTCTGCTCGTTCCCTGGCAGTGCTGGGGCTGCTCAGGAGCACGGCTGGGGTTGGTAAAGCTGAGGGAGGTGGAAATGGTGTCTGAGGTGAAAATATTGGAGTTGTGCTCCAAGGGGCCCTGTGGGCAGCATGTTTTTAAATATCCCTGTGACTTTTAACTTGGCTGAACACTGATGGATGGCAGTGGGCAGCTCAGGCTGGATGTGGCTGGCTGTGTTGGGCTGGGAAATGTCCTGGGACGAGTCCCATGCCCAGAATGTTGTGCTGAGGTGTCCCAACACTGACCAGCCCCCTTGCTGTTTCAGCTGTGCCCAGCCTGAGCAGCCTTTGCCTTTATCTTAAAAGCAAAACCACTCTGCACACAGTAAATAAAACTAAATTCATCAGTTCAAGCAAAAAGTAGTTTTGAAGTTGGATAGATTTTCAATGTTTATGGAAAACCAAATGTCCTAAATGCTCCCAGCTGGAGGAGTCTGGAAAAATGCTGGTGTTGCAGCACTAGCACCAGTAATCACGTGGTGTCTGAACTTCCCAGACCTGCTCAGGTGTCAAATACCCCCCTGTACACCCTCTGTGCTGTGGAACCCACCCTGGGGATGTGGCCTGGGGTAGAGCACCAGCAGAATTCCAAACGTGGCTCTGGGAAAGCTGTGCTGCTGTGAAGGGTCTGGACAAGCTCCTGCCCTGCCGTGTGTGGCTGGGATGAGTGGGATGAGTTCATCCTGTGTGGGATCCTTTCATGCAGCCACAGCTCCTGCTTTCCCCAGGGAGGAGATGGCCTGGGGGTCGCTGGAGGAGAGTGCTGGGAAGGGGCTGTGGCCTGAGTGGGGACACTGCCCTGGGGGAGGGCAGGGGCTCAGGAAAGGTGGGTGCAGGGGGTGGTGGGGTCACCCCTTGGGTCTGTGCTCAGCCACTTCCAAGGTCTGATCCCAAACACCCTCCTGGCCTTGTGTGTACAAAAGCTGCTTGAGAATGAGTGAGCCAGCAACTGATACCTGGGGCACTCCCAGCCCGATCCAGCCCCAGCAGCTGCTTTAGGAATTCACTTGCACAGAGTTGCTCCTGTCCCTGGATTCTCACCATGCCTACAAGCAGCGGCGGCGGCGCAGGACGCGTGCCCTGGCCATGTCTGCTGTGGTGACCTGCTCTGCTTGGTGGCACCTCGGTGCCAGACACCTCCTGGCACAGCAAGGGAAGAGCCTGAGAATCCTTGGAATTCGCTCCCCGGGGCTCCTGCTCAAACCCAGCACAGGTGTGAGGGACACCCTTGGTGCTCTCCATGGTGAGAATTCAGCAGCTCTGGGGCAGTTGCTCTGGCAGAAGCAATAACCAGCGCCATCCCAAGGGGTGCCGATGTCTTTGTCCTTCAAACTTCAGCCCTTCAGGAATGCTCCATCCCTGGGTGCCCTTCCAGGAACATCTCAGCCACAGTCTGGCAGCGGCAGCACATCTCTCTGGATGTCCAGCCAGGTGGGACAACAGCAGGACACCTTCATTGCCCTCCAGCAGTTTCTGCATTTTCTGGATTTCTTCTGAGTTCCTGAATTCCCTCTGCAGTCTTGGGCTCTCCATCACTCTCTCCACAGGAGGTGAGTCTTTGGGGTCTCCTCTCTTTTTCCCCCTTGGAGAAAGGAGCCCCAAGCCGTGCATTCCACCTAGAAGAGCTCCCCAGGGCAGCAGAGTCTCCATGGGGATTTCCCTGAGGGCATATGGATGTTGCCACTTTTATGTCAGTCTCCAGACAATCCATCCAATCTATCCCTGTGCCCTGGATCATGAGCAAAGCCAGGGAGAAAGGCACTTCCTGCTGTGCTTGGCTCCGCCTTGGCCTCTGCCAGGCAGCTCCCCTCTGTTTCTGTTCCCTCCATAGTGAGACTCCAACACTTTCCCACCTCTTTCCTGGTGAGACTGGAAATGTGTTTCCCTCCTGTTCTGCACAGCTGTCCCAGGATAATGTTTCCCACAGAACAGGCCCACCCCTCCTGGGTGGAAGGAGAAGGGTTGAAGAGATGCCTTTTGTTCTGTTTGCTATGGTGTTTCCAGACCCACGGTCTTGTGTGTAGAAGAGCTCTGGGGTCAGAGGCACAGTGGGGATCTGGGGATCACAGCCACACCCTGCACCAGCCTTTGCCTCCCCTTTGAGAGAAGTTTTCCAGTTGGTTGTTGTGACTTTGAATCATGAGCTGAGACCCCAAACACCGTTTCCTTTTGCTGACTTGGAAGATTCTGTTAGCTTGAAGCAGCCCAAACGTATTTTCCTCTCAAACTTCCCTAGCAGGATCCATCTGCCAGCCCTGTAACACCTCCAAGCCGAAGGAGCAGTTGGCATCTTCAGGTGGGTTAACAGCTGGGCCAAGGGGGATGGGATGGGGTGGAGAGATGAGTGTGTGCACACAACCCCCCTATGCATCACAGCCCATTCCTGTGCCCCTCAAAATGCACCCCATGTCTGTGATGGTTCCCTCTGTGCTGTTCAGCTCCCAGGTCACTCAGGTCACTCACATCTTCAGCTTTGTTGAACCAGAACCAAATGAATAAATTCCTGTGAAAGAACCATTTGGGTGGGATGTAGCAGTGCTGAATTCCCCATTTAATGAATGCCTCAAACAGGACAGGACAGCAGCCTTTGCCAAGGGGTTTCCAGTAAATTTTTTGTGGATTTTGCTTTTTCCAAGTATGAGTTTTTTTGAACCCACATCCTGAAAAGGTGTTTTACAGCATCCCTGGTACCTTTGTGTCCCTTTGTGGCAGGAGGCTCCTCTGCAGCAGCTCTTTGAATTGGGTATCAGAGAAACAAGTCCAGCGTTGCCCCCGTGGGCCAAATCATCTCCCTTTGGAGTTGGTAAAAAATGTACTTGGCATTGCTGAGATCAGGTTTTGACCTTCATTTTGAAAAGGAGCAGGATCTTAACCACCAGATTTATCTTCAAGCACAATGGAAAGCCCTGGCTGGAGGGAGCAGGATCATCCCAGGGGGCAGAGCGAGGCTCCAGGGCCGAGGGATTTCCCTTCGTGCCGGGGAAGATCAAAAGTGCACCTGAGGATGCATCCCGTGAGCGCCGACACAGCAGCAGGGATGAGATGTTTTGGCAGTGACTCAGAGGAAGAAGCTAAATAAACTCTTTTTATTTCAAACACAGGATTAAATTCCTTCATGTCTGGATCATTGAAGGTAAAGCTCCTGTAATGTCCTCATTGCCAACCCCAGGCTGTCATCTGGTGGCTCCTGGACCTGCTGGGACAGCAAAGGGACGTGGCAGGGACATGGGAGGTGACAGAGAGGGCAAGAGACAGTCAGGAGCAGAGCTGACCTCTAGGGCTGCTGCTCCATTAGTGATGTAGTTCATGAAGAAGCTAGTGTGGATCATCTCTAGGTCAGTGAAAATTCCCTGGGAATTCACAGGCTGAAGATGAAGGAGCTGAGGTGTTACCGTGACTGTTTTGCAAGGAGGAGGTTAAGAAACAACACAGTGGACAAAGCAGTTGTGATAAGGAAAACCCAGAGCCACCACAGCTGTAGTTGTTCAGGTTTTTGCACACTCCAGAGAACCCTGTTTGCTGTCAGCCTCTCCTCGTGCTACAAAGTGCCTGTGTCTCTGCAACCACACACTCCTGCTCCCAGTGTTTGCTGAAATCCCTCTCTGATCACAGGGGACAAAACATGAACTGGCATCACTGCTGGAAGCTTTCCCTGCAGGTCTGTGACATCCCCAGCAGACAGCAAGGGCAGACATGTAGCACAAGTGTCACTTGAGGGCCTGTGCTGGCACAGCCAAGCCTCCCATGAGTGTCCCTGGCCTGCCTGGAGAAGGGCTGTGCTACCTGGCACTGCTGGGCGCCAGCTGGGGCTGTGGGGCTGGCTCAGGGCCGCCAAATGTCATCAGGTTTGTGGAGCCCAGCTGGAGGCAGAGGAAAGGTGACAGCACTGCAGGACCAGGCAGCTTCTGCAGAGGAAAATGCCACAGAGCCATGAACATCCAGGCACTGCCTGCAGGGATGACCCTCATCCATGGTAACTGCCTAAAAGTGAGAGGGTTAGAATTGCTGTTGTTGCTTTCTATTTGTCCACAGGTTTTTCATGGTGCTGCAGGTAAATCTCATGCAAGGTGTGCTGGTTTTATTGCAGGACTGATGGGTCCATCCAAAACACAGCAGATGCTCCAAATGTTTGTCCTCTTGGTTTTGAGCAGGATGGTAAATCCACAGGGATGCCCCAAGGAGTCCCAGCTGGTGCTTCCCAGACCTGTGATTTGATGTCATCTTCCTGCAGGACTTTGGGGCTTAGGTAATTGATCTTTACTGCACAAAGCCATTTTAGAGGTGGATTTTTTTGTTCATATTGCTGGTAAAATACTGGGTTAGCTGTTGAAGAGTGCCAAAAAAAAAAGGGCTAGCAAGAAATCTATAATATAAAGACAATTTTATTGCCGATAAGCTCTTAAAACTCATTTTTTTTCCTGTTTCAGTAGGACCTTATTCTTCCTGATGAAAATCCGGTCATAGCATCTCTCATTAAAAATAAAATTATTTTGAAATAAATAAATATATAAAATAAATATCATATACATTTTATAAATAGTTTTGTCCTTATGCACAGTATCCATGCTTACATCTGAATAATGCTCCTTGCCCCATTCCCACCCCAACAGCAGGAAAAACCCCACAAATCAGGACCAGTCCATGGAGCATCATCCATGTAGCAAACTCCCAGGCTGCTTAAGCAGGGCACCACTCAAAGGTTTTTCCTTAGCAGGGAACTATCCCAGCTCAGCAGCAGCATCTGCAGCAGTTCTGTGGTCTTTGTTTTCTTTTCTTCTCTTCATTTTTAGGTGTTCTGGGGCTTTCTTTTCCCCAGTGATCAGGTTTGCTCACCTGCTCGTTCCTTTAAGCAACCATAACATTGAATATTCAGCCTCTCTTGTAGCAACCAGGTAACAAAAGTGAACGAAAATGGAAGATTAAATGTAGGGTTCCCTCCCTTCCCCTACCCCCACCCCATAAATAACCCAGGTTCGATATACACTGGAAACAAGGAGGAACAGCAGTGTCTGAATTCAATGTAAGTGCTTCCCTAGGTCATCTACTCTTACAGGAATGATGGAATGACTATTAATAGAGTGCTCTGGGAAAAAGCTTGGGAGCCCAAGTATGTACACTGACACCGCAGGAACCATCACCTGTAGTGGAAGAGGTCTCTGTACATGGCAGGGATTTTGGCAGGGTCCACGGGCCGGGGTAAGAAGTGGGTGAATTTCTGGTGTCTCTTAGTCCTGTACCCCTCGCGGGGGGAGCCGTCCTTGTTGAGGGCCACGTAGTAGTGGCGCTCTGAGTCGGGGTGCTTGTACAGCGTCGAGGCGTACGTGTTGTACCAGTTCTCCTCAAACTGCTCGCGGAACACGCACTCCCGGCTGAGCTTCTTCTGCCGTGGGCAGCGGGGGAACAAAGAGACACTCGTGTCAGGAAGGTAAAAGAGAAAACATTGGCACCATTCTCTACTTTGTTTTTCTAGGATTTTCCCAGCCGCCCTCTCCTGGCTCCCCTGAGGATGAGGACTGTGCTGCTGGGGATGCTTCCCCTGGATGAGAGCTGGAAATGGGCACAAGTCAAGATGCAAGGACCTCTGGAGTTGGAAGAGGAAGGAGACAAGAGCAGGAGAAGGTGGGTGTGGATTTTGCAAAGGTGGTCCATGAATGTATCAGACAGGCACACCACAAAGCTCCAAACCTGTCCAGGTGTGAGTTGGAGCTTGCTGGGGTGGTCATGACTCCAGGCAAGGACACATCCCCCTGTAGCAGCCCCCTCCAAGGGACCTACACCCCAAATCCCCTCTTCTGGGTGACAGAAGCAGCAGGCAGCATATCTGAAGGGTCTAAACAGGAAAACAGAAGCACAGGAGCAGTGCTTCCAAGCACTGCTTTGGAAGTTCAGGGCACACAGTTGGATGCACTGAGATGAGAATGAAAGCACTGCTCAGGATTTCACCTCCTGGAGTGCCAGTGAGCTGTGATGGGAGGCTGTCCCCAGAGGGATGTGAGATGTCAGACCCCAGGGAGGATTTAGGGTGGTGATAGGTGATGTGATGAGGGTGTGTGGCTGGTGCATCCCACGCTGGCGTGGGGGAACAGATGGCACTGGTGTCACCACAGCCACAGCCAGCCTTCCCATCCAGCCCTTACAGCTGGGGGCTCTTGGCAGTGGCTGTTTGGTGATGGACTTTTCATTCGTGTCCAGTGTTCCTTGCCTCTCCCTCCCCTCTCCATGTGCCAGCTACAGGGATGTGCCCAGCACCAGTGGGGAGCAAGGCTGTCCCTCTGCCCCATCAGGACACAGCCTGCTGTGCTGTCACACAGGATCCAGCCACCCCATCCCATCCCACAAGGGTACTGCCAGGGTGGCTGGGAGCCCTTTCAGCTGAAGGGCAGCCTGCAAATGTAGAGTGCTCTAATATTACAGCCACTGTCCCTCCACTGTAAACTATCTGGGCAGGGAATGTGTCCCCTCCGCAGCACACCGAGTGCTCAGTAAATGTTACTGCCTGCAGTAGATGTGTTTTGTAACACAATCCAGGAGCTCACCTGTGCTCAGAACTTGTTTTCAATGTTTTGCTGCTAATTAAATAAAGCCCAAGATGAGTTGTGAGCCCTTCAAAGGTCCTAGGCCACAGCCTTGGCCATCTGAGACCCAGGGAACGGCAGGCTTCTCTTCCCAGATCTGTCAATAAATACAGGCTGGGTTTTTTCCCTCCTCTCAGATGCCATCTACTTGGAATGTGTTGGAACCTGATGACTGGCTGAACTCTGGCTGTTGCTTTGCCCCCATTCCCCTGTGCTGCACTGGACAGTTTGGAGTACAGTGCTTGTGGAAAATGTTTGGCGAGTCTGGGGTGATTCTGCGAGGTGTGATTTATTCCTTTCCAAGCCCCAGGATGTCCCCACTGAACCTGATACCACACAGGCAGCAGGCAAGGTGCTGCTCATGACTTTTGCCCTAAGTATTAGTGGCATTTCTGAAATCCTTCGGGAGCTTTACAGAAATGTTGGCACGAGGTCAGCAGGGACAGGCGGAAAAGCTCCGTGTCCTGAGGGGACTCCACGTGTCGCTGTGGGGATGGCTGGCTCTGGCTGCATCAACACAGGCATCAGGCAAAATTGGCACAGAGGGAAACAATAAACTTGCTGAAGATTTAAAAATACCGCTGTACTGTGATCTCCCAAAATACCATTGTAATGCTAATGCTGTTGTCAGGCACTGTTTTATGGACCTTTAATTAAGAATACTGTAGTGGCTTTTGAGTTCCAAAAGCCATCATTGTACAACCCACGTGTCCCAGATTTTAAAACTTCAGGGTTATTTGGGGACCTGGCTCGTGACGCCGGCAGTTTGGAGCAGCCTTTTGAGTGCGTCCCTGCAGTGTCCTGCCTGCTGCACAAGATCCCAGAATGGTTTGGGTTGGAAGCAACCTTAAAGATCACCTCATTACAACACCCTGCTATGGACAGGGACAGCTCCCACAACTGTCTTCAGTCCAATTCTGTTTCCAGATTCAGATTCAGTGCTGTAAAATGTTACCCTATTTTTGTTTCTGTGTTGTAACATGAACATGACATCTAGAATTTAATTAACCCGTCATGAAACTCGATTCACAATCAGAACTGCAGGGTTCGAAGGCAAAGAGGGGGGATACATGGGCTCATGTTCTCCAGCAGGCACAAGTGAAAGCTGAAACTCCAGGAGCTGCTGAGCAGCCTTAGAGTTTGACAGCAGAGGTGCTGCTCCAGCTCTGCTTTCTGAAGGGTGCTTCAGGGTATTTTGTGTTTTATGGAATCCTGGTGATTTTTCTTTTTTCTGTTTTGCATATTTTTTAATTTAACCACTGTCTCCACATTTAACTGCTGTGCAGGGCAGAAGCTGTTACAGAGATGAGGTGGGAAAAGAGCAGTTACTGGTACCTGCATTATTTGATGATCAGAGAATCACAGAGTGGTTTGGGTTGCAAAGGACCTAAAGCTCATTTCTGCCCTGGGTAGAGACACCTTCCACTATCCCACATTGCTCCAAGCCCCATCCAGCCTTGGACACATGCAGGGATGGGGCAGCCACAGCTTCTCTGGACAAGTATCTCATATAAACATCAGCAGCTGTGTCTTAAATGGTGGAAGGGTCTGTGGCAGTCTCAGGTGGAAATGGGACAAGGAAAAATGAGCTAAAGTCATGGTTTACTCTTTGCCAATCAAAGGTTTTCTTACTGCTTCTGTGTATGCAGAGTACATGAGTTTTAACTTGTACACTGAGGCTTATCTGATGGTGAGAGGAAGTGCTGCCTTCTGCTTTGGTTTAAAACTGATTTATTTTATTTCATTTTATTTCTACTGTGATCTGCCCTTAACTGAGCTAAATAATTAGGAATTGAGTTAAATTAACCTGTAGGAAGCACCTCTGCCCAGCTGTTAAGACCTGGCATTTTGACTGTAAGTCATAACACTTAACGAGTTTACACTTGGGGTTTTTAGTCAAAACATGGAAAATTTTAGCCTGAGAAGGGCACTTCTAGGAAATCATGAACAGCAGCCCTAAACTCCTAAAGGAGTTATAGAGAATTTTACAGTAACGCTCAGGCCACAATTTCAGCTTCTGTTGGTTAAAGAGCCATAATTCAAAGATAAGACCTGCAGATAGGTGCAGACCTGACCATGAGGAGAATACAACTGATGTGTTACACAGGTTTATGTGAAAACACATAAACAGTTCCTGGCTTTATGCTAAATGCCCCCCTGCCTTTACCTAGCCATTGCCACACCATTTCTGAAAGGCAAAACCTCAGTGTGATGTCTGGGGGCTGGGCACCACAGTGGGCTCTTACAGCAGGAGTGAATCCTCCCTCAAACCCCATTTCCTACATATAATTTCTGTTAAAACAGCAGCGGCATCAAGGGTAGGATGGAGATCACTGGCACCCCAAGGACGTGGAGGGCCTGTGACAGAGCAGCTTGTGGCATGGCTGAGGCCACAGGCTGCAGTGCTGCCTGTAGGACAGGGTGGAATCAGCCCAGCCTGAACTTACCGACCCATAGAGCTCCCCTCTCTCATTCATGCCGAGGTAGAGTCCGGAGTCCACCCCACGGATGCTCACCAACCCCACTGCCAGGCTAATAAACTCCAAAATCCCTAAAAAAAGAAAAAAACCTGTAAATCATACAGAGGAAAAAAACAACACCAGGCTCCAGCAACAAAAACGAACCAGCCATTCCCAGTAACAATACAGTTCTTAACTCTATAGTCCCATCTGTGTGCAATCTTCTGATTTCCAGTCTGGGCTTCTCCCCAGCATTGTGAATTTGAGTTGCTCAAGAGGGATTGTCTTTGCTAATGAGAAAAGCTTTGCAAGGTTTTGTTGGTTAGGGTTTGGATTTTTTTCATAATTATCACCAAGAAGACAGATGTAGAAACCTGGGCCTGGCCACTAGCAATGTGAGAAGGTTGTTTCCATGCCGGGTTTTATTCTTCACCAAAAGGAGTGTGACTTTGTCTTCTGGAATAAGATGATTGTCCCACAGGTTTTAAAGTCATGGGTTCAGTAAAAAGAAGTGAAAAGCACTAGGAGAGATGTCTGTGAGGACTATCTTCATCCTGACACTGCAGTGGTATACTTGCCAACCCAAAATGTATATACAAGCCATAGGGATAAAATCCAGCTTCAAAGCACACAGGTAAAAATGCATCTTCCCCTGCAGCCTTCAAAGCCATGGCACTGCCAGTCCTTCCTCTGTCACCCTCTCCCACTGTTACTGCCAAACCCCCTCCTGCCCCCGATGTCCTGCTGCCTGTGGCAGCCTTCTGCCAGCCTCTTCCCAGTCCAGCAGCATCTGTCCCAGCCATCCCCAGCCCTGCAATAGCAACTGTTTTACCCATGGGCTGCAGCCTGCTATGATGGTGTCAGATACTTTAAAAATGAGGGGCAGCCTCATTTCCTCTGGAAAGAAATAGCAGGGTCTGGCTGCTGCACCCCCACGGCTGCAGCTGTTTCAGTGGGGGAAAGACTTGTAACAGGAGAACCTTTGGTGAAGTACTTAAAAACAAACGGCCCCTACCCAGCACAAGTGGTGGGGACCTTCAATCTTCCCAGGAAGACCTCCTGAAAGCAGTGGTGGGACTGTGTTATTATGGATTTCACACACTACCTATGTAGAGGTCATGGGCAGTTCTGCCAGTGTCCAGTGCAGGATTAATTAGCTGGGAGGCAGAAGGAAGAGGGTTTTCCTCATCTCATCTGATGACTGCATATCTCCATTGACTGGAGGGGAAAGTTGCTCTAACCTTTAGCATGGCTCCAGCTCTCCTAATATAGCTCCCAAAACATCCAGCCCTGGGCAATTGATGCTCTGGTCAGGTTACCTCCCACAGCTCCTCTTAAAAGTATTGCCTTGGTTTTAAGCCACCGCGTGACAAGCGGCCACCTGAGCCAGCTGACTTCAGTGGCAGCCACAGCTCTGGGTCACCCCACAGCCTGGGGCATGGATGTGACAACTCTCAGATGACACTGCATCCCTGCCTGTCATCAGGACAGCCCAGACGGCGATGGACACCCCTGACCCATTTGTGCAGTGCAGACTCATGGTCAGGTGCTGGCAGCTAAGCTGGCTGCAGGAATTCCTACCTACCATCAGTCCTCCTCTTCCCCTGCCTGCTCTGGGGCTTGTGCATCTAATCCAGCCCTCCCTGAAACCAACGGTGCTAGGGGACATGAAATATGGATTTGGGAGCAGCAAGGCCTGGAGACAAACAGGGAAACAAACACCATAAAACACACTTTATGGACCAGAGCAAATCTTTTACAGGCTGAAATATACCCAGCTACACATCCTGGCCTGGGGACACATCCTGCCTGCAGAAACATCAGGAACAGGCAGCACAGGCAAGGAAGGCAGCCCTTCCAAGGCAGACAGGCACAGACCCTGGCTCTGCTCTTCTCAGTAGTTGTTGTGGTTTCTCAGCTGAAAAGAATCCCAAACAGGGAGGAGAGTGGTGCAGGATGAGGGGTGGTTTCCTCCCTTCACTACGCACCAGTTCTGACATGAGGGAGTTACTGAACTGCTGAGTCCTTTTTCCCAGCTGCAGACCAGAAATTACCACAGCCACTCTTTGAAAAAGAGGGCGTGAGGGAAGATGGACAACTACAGGGAGTGTAAAAAGTAAAGCAGGAGTACAGAGATACACCCAGGAATGGGAGAGTCTTTCCCAGGCTGGAGACAAAGGAATATTCAAGTGAAACATAATAAGTAACTGGAGAATGGTAGATGGACCTTCCTGTAGGTATAGACACCGTCCTCAGCATCAGCATTTTTTGGTCTCCTGTCACTTCTGGGAAGCAGGAAAATGTTGCTGGTTCCGTTGAGAAATTGAGGGATGTCTAAGGCAGGGGAACACAGATCTTTTCTTGAGTATGCCCACATGCATGCTCTATATGAGGCACACCAATCCAGGTCTCTGAACACCTGGGAAGGACCAAGCCAGGAGCAGCTTCAGGACCTTCCCTCACTTGGTGCAGGTTGGGTAGATACAGGTTTTGCAAATGGAATTTCCAACATGTGCTCATGACAATCTCTTCTAACAAGACCCCTTGTAGTATTCCTCTTTTCTGATCTGTGAGTGGCACTTGGAGACATGCATGGAAGATGACTACGTTGGAAGTGCATTAAGAACATAACTTGAGCCCACAAAGTCAGGAGACAGAGTGAAGGCTGAAAATATGTGGGTGGATATCCATCCTGTCCTTAACTCACTCCAATTCTAGACAAAATTGCAGCTTCGTACATCTGATCTCCAGCAGCACAGGGAGTGGCCACTGGGGCCAGCTCAAGAATTCTCTTTCCAATTGTAGCGGTGTGTTTTTGTGGTAAAACATGCTTTTGTTTTTTTGTTCTTTTTTTCTTTCCCCCAGGACTTGACTCTTTTTTTTTCCCTCACTTTGATTATTCATTCTCTTTGTTCCTTGAGTATTTCCAGATAAGACTTGGGGAGATTTGATTAAGACTCTGACTGGATTCATTTACCACCAAAGCACTGAATAATCTCCTGAGCTTTGCCATGACCAGACCCACACACTCTCGCCTTACTCTAAACTATCCCTCAAAGAACAATTCAGCTCCCTGCACCTGTCTCTTCTTACATGACTGTATTCAGGAACTGGGGTACAGAAACATCAGATGTTGTATTAATGGCTACAAACCTAAAGCTTCAGCTAAAAACCTCAACAACTGTTCAACAACAGGTGCACTATGGTCTGAATGTCAAAATTACAGCCAAACTTTCTCGGGAGGTCTCAGCAGCTTCTCTAGGAGTCTGTGTAACATATCCATAAGCAGGTTTGTACCCCAGAAGAGCTTTGTTTTCTGCCTTTATTTGTCCAAAGTGCAGCCTCAAGGCCTCTTTCTCTCCTCCACTGCAGTGAGTAGCACTGTTGGGTTCACTTGTTTAATGCTGCTGTGAAAGAGATGTGAGGCAGAAAAGGAGCAGTTCCTCCTGGCAGGGATTTTCCTGGCAAATTTCTCCCAGTTTCATTCAGAGAAGACTGTCATAGGGGTGCTAATGTCAGTCCAGAGCCCCTCCAGATTTTGACTATCCTTTATTTCTTTGTAGAGGAAAGTTCTGAGCAGATGCAGTGAGAGAGATACATTTTAGAAAACACTTTATTCTTTTGTGGGTGACCTTGCCACAGCTGCCAGTTCAGAGAGTGAATTTGGGCACTTCTGCAGTGTGAGAATGAGCTTTCTTCCAAGAAACCTAGAGGGCTTGTCCACATTTTGCATTAACGCTCCTCTAGAAAAAATAAGCTGCGCTCCATTGTTCTTGCAAGAATTTGTTTTCAGAAGTATAAAATATCACATTCCAGAAGACAGGTGTGATTTAGGAAAGCTCCAGTCCTTGACAGATAAGAGGCAGTAGTCCTGTGACTTCTCAGGCAGTGTGGGTGGATGATGCCAGCACCTCCCCTGTGTCCTACAGTCACACCCACAAATGCAGTGGTACAAAGGAATCTCTTCTTCTAACCCTCACTCTTGGGACCCTGGGACTCTGTTCTGCATCAGCAGGGCTTTGGCTATTTCCTCTCTGGAAGATGTGGACCTTGCACATCTGGTACCTTTCGGGATGCTGTGCATGGGAGGGTGCAGATACTGCCTGTCTATTCCTGAATCCCTTCCAAATTAAGAGGTGGGGATGCCAAGTCCAGTTCTACCTTACATCCCACCTGCAGCTGGACACATGCCTGGGCTGTGGCATGGCAGCCATCCATGGAGCACCTTCCAGCCACATGGGCTTGATCCTGGATTTCTAAATATTTCTCCAGATGCCTCAAGATTTAAGGCAGCTTTAAAGTGCTTCTCTGAACCCCTCATCTACCTCTGCATCCCTCACCACAGCTCTGGAGTCCCCAGAATCACTCAGGCTGCCTATTCCTGTTATAATTTACTTCTTTCCGACTGTTGCATGCAAAATTTAGGAATGCATTGATACATGACATTCTAATATGAACCATACCAGTAACACTGGAATTTAAATATTCATGGCTACTGAACGCAGATGGTGAATACTGTGTGCCAATACATTATTGCTTTGAGTCTCTGCTGAAGCAAGGCTTAGTCCAACTTGATCTGAACACAAGGATTCCAGTCTAATCTTTTGGGGCTTTGTCTTGCAATTACAACAAATAACTATTTATTTTACACTGCCTCTGGGAAAACCCTGAAGCAGAAAAGTATAATATCTGAAGTCTGGTCTAGTTTACGGAGCTGGATGCGGACTGCTAAAACACTTAGGGAATGCCAATGTTTCGATTTATTGAAATCACTGTGTGACTTAAGCTTCACTGTGCAAAATCCATGAAAAGTTTTAGCATGTCTAACGTGTTTTTTCCAAGTTTGAAAATATACTTGTTTTACTCAATCTTTATAAAAATGGATCTGAGAAAAATGCTGCCATTTGAAACTGGCTGTTTAGTTCTACACAGGTAAGGAAAAAGAACTGATAGACTAGAAACACTACGTGGCAGCTTGAACTAAAACCAACCAGATGCAATGGGTTTGATTTCAATTCTTTGAACGTGGAAACCCATCGCATATTACAGCATGAAAGGTTAAAAGATGGGTGTTTTCAGGAGGTAATTAAAGAACGATGCCCTACGAGCATATTAGTACCTGACTCTGACCCGCGGGTTATGACTTTCTTGTTGATTTAGGCAGGGACATGCCATGCACACACCTGGTGTTTATGGAAAGATAAGCTTCCCCAATTGTTCCAAAAACCTGCCTTACACCTCCAACAATAGCAGCAGCAGCACTTCCCCGAGTATCAGAACTGACTGGTTGCAAACAAGTAAAGGCAAAAAAAGAATTCCTTTCGCCGAGGAGTTAAATCACTTGAAAACTATAAAAAGTCTTGCGAGCACGTCTTGCAACCTGTTGACAACATAGCTGAGATCACTGGCATGGGACTTGTTGATAGCTTATACAGACACCTGCACTAGATGCTGGAGTAGCGGGAATTTCGCTTACTGTGCTCAAACTGACTGTACTCTTTCGCCTGTGGCTTGGGATGCATTTTTTGAAGATTACATAGAGTCTCTAATATTAGAGGTCACTGCTCTTGTATGCCACTGATACAGGCACTGCAGTCTTCCAGCTGTATCCCGGGCAGCAAGGTAAATCCACGGTGCTCTGCCTATTGTTCCATCTTCTCTTTCCGAGGTCCCCTAAATGATTTTCCCTCTTCAGCTTCCCCCTTTCCTTTCCAACAACCTTCCCAAACCCAGCTCCTGACATCCCTCCAGACAACAGATCCCTGCCTGCTTTGGGGAGACGCTCTTCTAATCAAAGTCATGCATGTAAAAGAAAGCAGCTCACAAATATCTGCAGACGCCAGAAAGAAGGAGGAGTTAAAAAAAAGAAAGAAAGAAAAAAAAGAAACTACTAAAACAAGCGAAGAACTTCTTTTTCCAACCTAGGAATTTCCAAGAAATTCCAACGAGGAACGTCTCTGTTTTGCCTCCCTCACCACTAACTTCAGAGGCAGAGCTAAAGCCGGTCACCGTCCTCTTTTTTCCTTTCTTTAATTTTTTTTCCTTTTCACTTTTTCTTTTTCTCCCCCTTGCGAAGGCACGTTTTAGTGCACCTGCAGAAAGGCTGAGCGCCGGGAGAGTAGGAAATTGGAAATAAAAACTCCCGCATTGCTGGGGAGTGAGCGCATTTGTTTAGGAGGCCAATTATATCCGTCCCGGGATGATTTATATTAGCGGGATAATTAGTTGTGCGCGCGGGGCACCTGCTCGGGCACCCCCCGGCCCCTTACCGAAGCGGCTGTGGTCCTGCCGGGTGCCCTGCACTGTGCCGTTGGGGAAGATCTCCAGGTGGAAGCCGGTGCGGCAGTAAAGCTGCCGCCGCCGCAGGATGCCCTTGAGGTGAGCGAAGTCGGTGGGGGAGCCCCGCTGCAGCCGCCCCTCGATCTGCCCCAGGCGCTCGTTGAGGAAGCCGGGGGAGTCGGCGAGGGGCAGCCCGGCGCCCAGCGCGGGGGGGAAGCCGTGCAGGTCGGGGTCCAGCGCGCCCAGGAAGCCGCCCACCTCGGCCATGGGCGCGGAGCGAAGCGGCCCCGGGGGCGCGGGCAGANAGAAAAAAAAAAGCCCCGCTTCACTCCCTCTTTTATTATGAAAAAAATGGCAGGAAAAAGCTACACATCGCAGTGAGGCGTAACAGCTCTTGGCAGGTCCCCGCCAGCCGACGATGAAATCATGGAGCCCCCGCACGCACCCGCTCCCGCACCGCCGGCAGCCCCGGCCCCGCTCCCGACCCTGCCCGGCCCCGCAGCCGCGACCCCAGACCCCGCACGGGCCGGGTCGGTCGGAGCCCCCGGGTGGGTCGGTGGCCCCAGGGCTATCAAAGTCCCCATTCCGTCGGTGCCGCCACCGCTTCAGCCCCGACCGTGCCCCCCATCCACCACCCCTCGGAACAGACACGGTGGAAAAAAGTAACACGTGAGGAGAGGGTCGAGACGCGTTTTTCAGCCGAATGTGTAAAAACGGAATGCGATCTTTCTGAAAGGCGATCCCGCGGGCTGTACGGCCGGGTTACAGCCGCCGGGAGGGGAGGGAGCCCGCGGCGGGGCCGGGCAGCGCCGCTCGCTCTCCCTCCCCACCTTCCCCATGTTGGAAACAGGTGTTTCCGCGCTCTCCCGGCCCGCCGACACCGTATCTGTGGCGGCAGCTGCGGCCGCGCTGCAGACAGACGGAGCCGGCGGGGCGGAGCGGAGCGCAGCGGTGAACGGGCGGGAAGCGGGCACCGACGGGCCGTGAGGGACCGAGCGCAGGGAGCGTGCCCGCCCTGCCCGGCAGGCGGCGCTGCTGCTCGCGCCGCGCCGCCCGGGGCGCTGGGCCCATCGCGGGTGCTGAGGAGGCTCAGGTGGGCCCGGGACTGCGACTGGCTTGTCGTGTCCCTGGAGTGGGCACCTCTGCCGTGCCCCACCAGGGGACAGAGACCCCACAAACAAACAACCACAAGCACCCAAAACTGCCTCCAAGCCACCAGCCGGCTCTGCTGCAGCGGATTCTCCGGGTGGCATCAGCGTGCAAAGCTGAGGTATCGGTGATGTTCAACTCCGCCCCACCGCGGGGTCTCTTCCCGAGCGAGCATCTCCTCAGAGAGTCTCTCCCCTCAGCGCGTCCCCCCATAGTGGGGGGTTTGTCCCCTTATCTGGTCTCTTACTTCAGCAGATCTCTTTGCAGTGTCTCTCCTCTTAGCGGGTCTCTTCCCCCACCAAGTCTACCACATGGTGGAAGAGAACTCAGCAGGTCTGTTACTTGAGAAAGTCTCTCCCTTCCAGTGGATTTTCCTTCAGGGGTTTCCACCTCAGTCGTCTATCCCCTCGCCAGGTCTCTTCCCTCAGAAAGTCTATCCCATGATGGATTTAAGCCCTCAGCAGGTCTTTCCCCTCGGAGAGTGTCTGCCCTACTGTGGATATGCTTTCAGTGTGTTCCTGCCATAGTGGGTCTCTCCCTTCAGAGATTATCTTCTGTGCTGTGGATTCTCCCTCAGGGGATTCCCGTCATGGCAGGTCTTCCATCAGTGAGTCTCTTTCCTCAGAAAGCATCTCCACCTTATAGTGTGTTCCCCCCATTGTGAGTGTCCCCTCAGTGCATCTCTTCCCTCAGCAAGTCTATCCCATGATGGGTCTCCCCTCAGTGGATGTCTCCCCACTGTGTGTATCTCACTCACAGTGGATTCCTGCTCAGGGGGTTCCTGCCATGTCAGGTCTCTCCACTCAGTGTCTCCCACACTGTGGATGTGCTCTCACTGGGTTCTCGCCATTGTGGGTCTCCCCTTAGAGTGTCTCTCCCCTTAGCAGGTCTCTTCCTCAGCAAGTCTATCCCATGGGGAGTTTCCCTGCAATGTGTCTCTCCCCTCAGAGAACAGAGTCTCCCCTCAGAGTCTCTCCCCTCAGAGTCTCTCCCCTCAGACTATGTCTCCCGCACAATAGATTCCTCCTCAGCGTGTTCCCGCCATGATGGGTCTCAGTGTGTCTCTCCCCATCAAGAGGTTCCTGCCATGATAGGTGTCCCCTCATCAGGCCTCTCACCTCGGAGTGTCTCCTTCACTGTGGATTCCTCTTAAGTGGGTTCCAACCATGTGGAGAAGGTCTCTCCCCCTCAGTTGGGTTCCCGCCATGGTGGGTCTCTCCCCCTCAGTTGGGTTCCTGCCATGGTGAGTCTCTTCCTCTCAGTCAGGTGCTGCTCCCCACATCACCCCAGAGGGAGGGTTAAAATGGTCCCTGCTTGCAGGTCCTTTCCCCCAGACCAGGCAGTGTTCTCTTGTGAAGACACGAAGGAAATTTTGATACAGTGGTATGAAACACCCGCCCGTGTGTCTGCAATGGGTGAGGAGTCTGGTTTTTAAATTGGGTTTGGGGTGGTTTTCCTGTCAGAGCTGTGGCTATAAAAAGGGTGTTGATGCAGAATTTGACATATGAAGCCTAAACTCATGTTTTTTATAGAAATATAGGCTGTTTCAGAGGTAGTAAAATCTACTGAAGTGTGTTTGTTGACTATTTGTTTATCGTGTTTGGTTACATGGAGATATCACTGTCTGAGGAGTTCAAGCATCCCACTGCAAAAATTATGGTTTTATTGCTGTAGTATGTATATGAAGACTCACGTGTGAAGAGGTAACTGAAGGAAATAAATTGTGCTTTGGTGAAAATGACAGAGGTCCAAGATGGGGAGGGGCCAGACACAGCTGACAGGACACCCCAAACCTGGAATTACTGTTAAGGATGTAATCCCTGTGAATTTAATGCATAAAATTAACGTAAAGTGAATGATCCCACTACAATCAAAGACACTTCTGTGAAATCTGTTTTTGCTGATGTGTGAGGTTTGCCTGTGGATCCATAGCAAATTCATATTTTTGAATCCTTATTTCTGCACGTCTGAGGGCTGATCCCAGGGGGATTAAGAAGTGAGAGGAAGACTAAATTTCCGCAGTGGAGGACTAGCCAGACTCTGCAGAGGCCTCTGCCACGGACTTCAGTCTCCTCTGGATCTGTCTACAATATCCTTAAACCCAAATCCACACAAGCACTTAGTGGAACACTTAGAAAACTGAAAAAGGTAACAGAGTTCAATTACACTACAGTAAAATCCAAGATAAAGTAAAAACCCACAAACCTTCGTGCTTAACTAATGTATAACAAAAGCAGCACAATCCCCCATCCAAGCTGACATTCCTCACTTAACTCTCCTGATTATGGTCAGCTTTTGAAGTGTCCACGATACATTTTATTGAGAAATTGTACAACATGTTCTCTTTAGGCACAACAGGATGTGGAAAAGGTAGCTTTCTCATTTTTTTCTCTCTCCCTCTTTTTTTTTTTTTTGTCTTTAATTTCCTGGTTTATTTATATTTTTACTAAGCTGAGGAAAAAAGCAGAGATTGGTGGCCTTTGGTGGCCTGTGTTTTTGAAGAGAAAGAGGGATGTATTTTAAGTACTGAAAGCTAGAATGACTCCTCCAAAAGCAGAAACAAGTTTAGTGATTTTTTTGTGTATGACATAGAACACAGTTCTGCACTCAGTAATTTCTTAAAGGAGGACAAAAACTTACATACAGTTTGTGTCACAGAATATAGAGTGTTACAAAATTAACTTTCTGCTCTGCTTTGTTTCAGCTGATTTTCAGTTCCCCCAAGTTTAATCTTTGATTACAGTTTGTATTGCCCACCTTGGGAACTAAAATGGCTACTGCCAAAGCGCTCTGTCTTTCAGTTTTCAGAAGAACTAGCAGTGATTTTTATACCCAGTTTGCTAAAACAGACCTTGCAGACCATTTCCACATGCTGTAGAAGTGTATTTAGTGAGGTAGTAAAAATATTAATGGCATTTACTGTCAGAGTAATTTCTATCCATGGAGAGCAGCCACATTTGGTATCTGGCTATAAAATCAAAGGAAGAGCAGGACTGGTATCCGAACAGTAAATACATTAGAAAAGAATAAGATAAATAACTGCAATGGGCCAACCCAGTATCTGAGCTACTAGATACTGCATATCCTCTGCCTGGGGCTATTCCATTTTGTAAAGAAAAGATCAAGACAGCTGAAATAATTTGAAGTAGCAATGGCCATGAATGCAAAAACACACGTGAAGAATATCTGAGGATAAAGAAACAACAGAGCCTTGAGCTTTAATAAATAATACTTCTGCTTCCTTAGCACTTTCCACCTTGGGGTCTTACAACAATCTATGTACACTAATTAATTAAGACTCACAACCAAGGTCACTGTGCAGCTCCTTTTCCCTAGACAGTCTCCTTTTACACTAAGAGATGTTGTCCAAAGGATATTGATGGCTTTCTGTATTTGTTTGGGATTTTGGATGCATAGCAGCCCTGCTGGAGCAGAAGCTGTGAGCAGGTTTCTGTATATCCAGAAACCAGACATGTCCACCGTGAGCCTTCCTGCCTTTTGTGGTGTGGTGACCATCTGTGCTGCACATGCAAGGAATGTCTGAGCTCTCCAGGCAGATAAATAGGGCAATCTCCTTTGTGAGGGGGTGAATAAACAAATTTTCTTAAGGGGAGCTGAAGATGGTTTATTGGTTTTTATCTTTGGTTGGTTTTACTTAAGCTACTATTATTATTATCATCTTTTGTAGTACCACTTCCAGACCCTGTTTGTGCTGGATACTGCATTAACAAGCATGTAACAAACCTGAGCGCTTGACCTGAGGAATCTCACTGCTCTGCCTTGTGGAAGGATTTCTGCTGGAAGGCAACAGAATCTCCATCAAGGTGTAGAACTGGGTAAAAAAGTATGGGGTTTTGACACGTTTAGAATTGGTGGCAGAATGAAGGTAAGGGTCTAAAGGATAAAACTCTGAAGTTGTCTTCCTGGGTCTTGGAATCACATGCCTAAATAAATCATGTGACTTTCAAATGAGAAAGTACCCAATTCTTCCAGTTATTGATAGTTTGGTGTCAAACATGGATCTGCGGGTTTTAATTATCCCAGTATCGATTAACAGTAAAAAGCAGAACTGTTCTGGCTCAACTCTGACTCATGAAAACTCCCATTTGGAGAGGATTGTTGTAACTGAGATCTGCAGTCTTTAGGGGAACAAGTCAGGGACAAATATGTGCAAATGAGCATCATGTGCAAATGGACATGGAAGCTTTGCTGAGCCTCAGATAGGTTGTTTGGCCATGGTTCTGTCCCATTTGAAAATTGCAGGTTCCTTGGCATGGTTAAGGACGGGCTTGAATCCTGACTCAAATTATTCACGTTAATACATCTCCAAGCGCTGGATGCTGACTGAGGAATGGGGAAGACTCCTTTATTGGGGTAAAGGGGTGCATAGTACTGTTGTCTCCACTTGTAACTTTTTGCTGAGGATTGGGCCACTGAGTGGACCGCTGAGTCATTAGGCCTAACAGCCGACCTTTGGAGCTGGTTCTCATTTGGAGCTTGCTTCTTTTGCTGTAATTAGGGAATAAAAAGGAGGTTAACAGTGCAACTCCTCTCTGGAAAATACAGAACACATCAAATTAAATACAAGAACTGGTTCTAGTCCTCCTCAAATAAAAAATGCTGTCCTTTATGATGGTACACTTCTAAGTGTGTACCTTTTAATTGCAGCAGCTTCTTAAGGAATTATGCATGACCATGTTGGGGTGTGTGTTTATATTTGCATCGGTGAGTATTAATCAAATACAAAAAAGAGTCACAGCAAAGTTCTGTCTAGCCCCATATCCATGCCTCTTGATAATGTCTAAGAACTTGTATATGGAAAACAGGACGAGTATACAGTGATACTTCCTTTGGTAAACCCTCCCAGCTTCCAGTGGTTTCTGGTTTAGAGACCTTCCTGAGCTGGAGGCTGCAGCTGTATCATTGTTTTTGATATTCCTTGATGGACCTTTTTCCATAAAATTGTCTAATCTTTTTTTTTTTTTAAACACACTTGTATTTTTGGCTGCCATAACATCCCGTGGCAATGAGTTCCACAACATCATTAGGCATTGTGTGAAAATGAACTTCCTTTTGTTTGCTTTTGAACCCACTTGCTGCCTGCCAGTTTGAGTTGGTGCTCTATTATTTCTGTTAAGAATACTTCAAAATAATCATTGCTGTTTAGTTTTTCTGTGCTGTAACAGCTTGTCTAGAACTTAATTGTTATTATCCTTGTTTTCCAGGCTGAAAGGCTCTAGCTTAACCTTTCCTTGTGCTAACGCTTTCTAACACCTCGTGTGCAGCTTTGGTACATTATGTTTCTTGTCCTTTCTGTGGTTTTGTGTTTCCACAATTACCAGAACTGTACTCAGTATTGAAGAGATGGACATACTGTGGGTTTATTCAGAGGAATAATACCATTTTCTGCTTTGTTCTCTTTCTTCTAAAAATTCTTAACAGGCTGACAGCTGGTCTTTTTGGAGAATGATCCACTTCTCAAAGGTTTCTTTCATTACTGGTAATAGAGGATTTAAAGTATGGCAAGAATGGCTTTTTCCTCATCCATTATTTTTTATACATGGACTTTGAGTTAAATTTACTATTTTAACACCCACTGGCTTCGTATCATCAGCCACCTACCCACAGCATTTCCAGATCATTTATGGATTATGAAGCAGCAGGAGACACATCACAGACCCTGTTCTGAGTCTGTAGGGAGCTCCAGCATTCCTGACGTCAAACATTTATTTCTCTTGGTTATGATCACTAGTTATGTCACTTATTCTCTTGTTTTTGCAGTAAAGCTTGTTCATGACCTGGATTTCATACCAAAGTTAATGGCCTGGCAATTTCCCATGGGATACCTGCAGGGATCATCAATTAATCCTCGTATCATTGTGTTATTTTCATCCGTGCCGCTGCCTTAAATTCATTCTCCTTGCCAAATAGCTGTAGGTGTCTGTATTGAACATCAGTACAAAGGTTCCTTGAGTTTTCTTGCTATTACCTTTTCACCTGGGACTCTCTTTTCAAGGCCTTAGGCAACTCTTGGTGCTGTGACTGTTTAGACTGAGGCACAGATTTACACAGTGAAACAGAGTCTGTAATTTTCTGTGGTCAAGTTGCTTTGGGACTTTTGGCCCAGTATCTCTGTATCTGTCTTTAGGGATGACACTGATTCTCTCAGTGGAGACTAAAACTGAAATATATTGGTGTGTGAGGTGGAGTTAGGAATCTGAACTCAGAGTTATTCTAGAAGTGAATGATTAGATGGGACATTCTAAAATAAAGAATAGGGGGACAAAAAAAGGGAAAAATAAAGTAAAACAAAAAAAACCCCTTTCTTCTACTTATGCTGAAAGGCTCTAGCTTGTGCATTTTTGGTGACTGAACCTTTTCAGCTTTACTGCTATTCATGTGAGTAACATTACTGAAGTTCCTTTATACAGTACTGGGTTAATTTATATAGCATGCTTATAAAGAGACACGTAAAAACTTGAAAGACATAACCTGATTTGATAATTATTCTGTAATTATTATTTTCTGTATATTAATTCAGTACATCTTACTAGGTTTGTTCTTTTCTCTAATGAATCAGGCAATTAAAATGCAGCATTAAAAAAGCATCTAGGTACTTTGCAAACTTTGTTAGAGAAACGATAATTCCACAATCAAACAACCAACTGCCCCACAAATCATGATGCTTCATTGCTAGATCTCTGTGGAGAGAGGAATGAACAGGCTGAGAAAAACACTGTAAAGGTGTATTTGTGATGAGTTCTGCAAACAGCCAAAGGATAGGGAGGACATAGTAAAGAGCACAGACCTGCTTGCATCAGATTGACACCCACAGAATGTTTGTTTTCAGGAGAGCCACTTGAGTTTCATAACATGAGCTTCCTTAAAATCTGTCCTGAGAAATCAGGAGTTAACAGAACCCAGTTTCTATAGCCTTAACCTTTCATAAATGCAGTATTTAGTAATCATAGTTCTGGTAGACTGAGTTTCATGTGATATCTCAAAATGTTTATTTTACAGCATCCTTTGCTGTGTTTGTGCAGCATTGCTGTTGCCTTTCTCCAGATGGGAACATGCAGGAATGCAGAAGCCAGGTGGTTTGCTCAAGGACATGAGGATCTGTCTTGACTGCAGTTAACCGGTGCCTTACTGGCACTCTGTTAGCTGTGCTTTGGTCTGAGCAGTCACCTGGTTTGTGTTTACTTCCCTTAGCATTCCTTAACTCCATGTCCTGCAAGAAACCTACCCTGAGGGTGTGTAGGGTCCTGAGCAACAAGAAGTCTGCATTCTCAACCCTCTGCTTTAATAGCATGGATTATTTATAGCCTTGTTAAAATTAGGGAAGAAAGATGAGGGGCATCTTCTCTTGCAGTAGTGTTGGGAAATCCTGTTGCTGAAGTTTTCTAAAAGATTAGAAATTTCTCAGATATCTCCCTCATCATTAAATGAGCCAAAATCTGAAAATTCAAGTGTCCTTCTCAAAAACTTGAGAGCATCAGTGTGGCAATGTCTTTGAAGATCATGCTGGGGCTATGGTTTAGTGTAGTTGGAGTCTGGTTCTGCCATTAGAAAAATCAGAATCATATGCAAAAATTAAAATAACACTTCGGCAGCTTCCTTTGTAAACAAATCTGAAACCTTAAGGCCAGGAAAAGAGCACCGTGGCTACCAACTGGTATAACTCAGCTTAGAATTGATAGAAGGAAGTGATAGATCTCAGATATATGTTACCTCACAGGAATATTGTAATGAAATCCAGACAGCTTCAAGGGAAAAACAAAACCTATTGATTTTATTCCAAGGGAAGAGAGAGAAAAAGAACAGATGTGTGGAGTCTTCTGTCCACTTACTGCGATCTGTAGTGCCGACTTAGCCATTGTTTCTTCTAATGCTTCCTTCTGTAGAAATGCCTCGGTTTAGGCACCAAATTATTCAATTTGGGGTTGTAGAGAAGAAGGGGAACAAGGACCTCACGCAAGAACTGACCTAAACTCTAAGGAGGTTTGTATAATCTAATTTGCAATAAAATGGTATTTACAATGTTATCAGACAAAGCTTAGCAGTGTAAAGTTAAACAGCATATAATGTGATTAGTGGAGGAGTCATGCCCATGATGTCATACACATTCTCGAACTCTTGGAATGGGCAGATAATGTCTCAGGCATTTATTCTCTTGCGACACACACGAAAAGCTCTGTAGAGGTTTGGGGGATGGGAAGGAAATGCGCACGGGCTCGGCACCGCGCGTGGAGCTCGCAGCACCAGAGACGGCTTCTCCCTTTGGCGCAGAGCTCGACCTGTGGTTGCACCCTGCCAGCACAGTGCTGTGTAGTGGTTAAAACAGGCCTTTGGGAGTAGTTTAGAAGCTTGAAATGCTATTCTTGACTCTGCCGCAGACTTGGGTTTTGACCGCTAAATCTTCTTTGCCTCTGGTAACTCCATTTTTAACTAGCAAAGGTAGTCAGCCGTGTCTGTGGAGTGCCCGGAGTGAGGAGCTGTATGGAGATGGAAACCACTGGCATTCTGTTCATTATGCAGAACAAATACAGCTAGACCACAAAGAGCTTTGCTGGAGATAACAGCGAGCAATTTCACAGCTAGTAATGGCCCATTCAGAGAAAATGAAATCTTTATCTTTCTGTCTCTCCAAGTCATGCAAAATAGTATTAAAAATTTTGTCTAGTCTAATTCATACGGATAAGCAAATAAATCTCACCTATAGGTTCACATCAAATGTAATCTAGACTGTATTTATTTTAATGCTTTGCTTTAAAAAACTCTTGCTAAAAGCTGCTGAATCATGCAGCTCCCTTTAAACTTTCAAGTTATTTTAGTGGTTGTGAAAGGACAAATTCTGGAACATTTAAGAGTATTTTACTCCCCATGTCCACCAGGGACAATAAGCCCATATTGCTGCATGCATGCTAATGTTTTGTAGAAACACAAAGATTGCATAAACATTTTTTCTGCCATGGTGTGAAGGCTGCATAAACTGTTTAACTCTGCTGCAGAGATTGGCTAGGTAGTATTTCTCTTTTCAGTGATGCAAGGAATTAATATAGACTAGACATGAGATGAAATGGGAGTTGCAGATGTGCAGAATGAGATGGGGGCTGCAGAGCTGAAAAAACTTGAAGGAAGGAGGTAGACAGAAGGGAGCAAGGGAGCTTGGAAACTATGGTTCATGCAATGTCAACTCTATTAGATGTTAAAATCAACTGCAGCACTTGCATGATCCCCATCTTTTATCAGAACAAGTAGTCATTGTCTCGGCTGTAACACTCATGTCAGTTTATGGCATTGGTGTGGATTTGTTGAGAAATGCATACAAGGATTTTATTTGACTGCAGAGGGATGCCATCAAGAATAAATCTTTGTTGTTCAGAAAGGGGAAGCCAAGCTTTTGTCTCTATGGCTGATAAATGAGGAACAGGGGCCAAGTGTAATATGAACAGAGCATTGGCCAGTCTGGTCAGACACGTGGGATGTACTAACAACAACAGGGAATGAAAGCAAAGCCTGCAGGTAGACACCTTTTAAATAATCAAGGCTGACAGTTTTACTACAGTAGTACTGTTTAACACTTTGTAGGTATGTGCTGCATCACAGATGCTGCTTATATTAAGTAGTCTGCAAGTATTACACAGCTTATTTAGAGGATAACTTTTATTTCAGGCATTTTTACGTTTGTTAATGTAATTACAAGTGAAATATCCTATTGTTGCAGATGCTATTGCCAATGGATGACTCAGAATGATGTACCAGAAAGACATTTTAGATGACCTAGATTAAACTCACAGAGCACTGGGCATCCCAGTTATTTCTCAAACACAGAACATTTCCAGGAATCGGTGTTTTTGACACTCCTTATTAAAGCCATGTACAAATAGTTATCTGATACCTGAGTCATCAGAGAAGCTGTGTTGAAGCAGATTGCACACAGTGCCTTGTATCTTGAGGTCTGGATTATGAACATTCTGCACTAGCACGGAGAGATGTCCTGGCCCATGCCTCAGTTTAGCTATGTGTAAAAAGTGGGTGTGATGCTCTGTATAGAAACTGGCCTAGGAAAAGTATTTTGAATTGCTAGTGACAAACACCAATTAGGGATATACACAGTCCTTAAGGCAAAAGACTTCACAAACTGTAGAGCCTGAAATCTCAGTGAGCAAAATGCCTTCCTCGCAGCTCTCACAGGAAGCAAGTTAATTGGGAGGCCAATAACTATAATGAGGCAGAACCTGGGGTTTTGCATGTGTATAGCAAAATCCTCCCCTTGGGGCCAGATTCCTGTTCCATATTATGAAAGCAGTAAAAGGTCCCCTCAGCAGGTGCTGTGTAAAGGCATTTCAGCTTTGCCTTTGCAGTGCTGGAATTGCCAAGCTATTGCTTCCCTGAGTCTCCAAATGAATTCCCCAACTCAATGTGGAACAGCTGTGTGAGAGATACAGCCTTGAGAAAAGGGGTGGCAAAGGAACAAAACAAATGGGGATTTAATCAAATAGCACATGGCTGTGAAACAGCATCAGTGTCTTTTGGCTCAGCTTTCCTTGGGGTAAGGGAGAAACTCTCTGTATCAAAGCTCAGAGAAGAGAAGCAACACGTGATCACTGTGTGCTGTTGAGGGCCTTTTGTGTGGAGAGAGTGAGCCAATGGCACTGGCTGTGTTCATTCATGCAGTGAGGAACAGCATGGCTTACCTGCAAGGATGCCCAGGAACTGGAGAAAGATCTTTCTTTTTTTCACCTGCCTGAGTGTGGCTGCTACCTCTGCAGAGGTTTGCCAGAGCACCAGGCTTTAGCCATTGGAGCCAGGAAGTGAAGTGGGCAAGTCTGGGAGAGTGGAAACAATTCTTGTGCCCAGTAAGGGCAGGGAAGCTTTTCCTTCATATATGATTGTAGTTGTTGGAAGTAGTTGTTTTCTTCCTTATTGAAGCCTTCTGAAATATGGTTTGCACCAAAAAAAAAAGAGTTCTCTCAACTGAAAAAAAAAAAAACTTTGTTAAGGGCCACAAATGGTGAGAGTTACTGTTTTTCATTTGAAATGATTTCATTTAATAATTTTTGAAAGGCAAGTTGGTTGTGTGTCAAGTCTACTCACCTGAATTTCCAGAGTGCTTCATAAGAGCTTTTTAGAAATCCATCTACTCTCTCAAATACTGACTGTGCCTGTTGGAGTGATTGCTTAGTTATAAGTGTTATGTCTGAAATATAAAGCAGACAGGGGATGAAGGAAAATGAAGGAGAGTTTGTAACAAGCAGAATATAGCAGGCTAATTACTGTGGCAGGATAATGTCTTAGAAAAAAACAACCATTAGGAAACTCATTTTTTTTCTTGTTTCCATGACATAGAATTTCCTTGAAATCTTTTGCTTTTGAGTGTGTGTGCACTTTCCAAAGTGATCAGAGCTAAATGGCAGCATCTGTCAGAGAAGATAAATGACCTACCAGCAAATCCTCTCAGTTAAAAGGAAGACAGAAATCTATGGAGTAGGGGAATGAGTTTTAAATTAGCCATTTCACTTAACTTTGCCCTAATGAAGGGCTAATCTTTGGACCCCTGCAAAACAAATGAGAGCATCTCGTTAGATCCAACGGAAACTGGTCATTGAAAAGGCTTTTGCCTTATGAACCTAATTGGAAGCAAAGTAATTCCTTTGATAGCTGTCTTCATTTAACAGTATCTTTCCCTTTTCCTGATTTATATACAGTAAATGAATGACTCTGTTAATTACAAACACATTTGCCTGTTTGCAGATTGACAGCTAAATATGCTTGAGTGAAGCTGCATACAGCAGTCACAAACCAGGCAACAAACAAAGGTCTGCAGTGCCAGTTCTTCAGGGATTGTCTGAGCAGAACCTCCTGCAGAAGACAGGAAGGGAGCTGCTCTTAAAAATCCTTTCCTGGATATTGAGGCAGCCACGTGCTCAGGTTTAAGCAGACTGTAGGCTACTGTGGAAATCAGCTAAATTTACAGAAGCTAATAATTGATCTGGGATTTCAAAAATATCCTATTTATTAAAGTAGCTTATTCTTCTATTTTTGTATGTAATGGCAAAATAAGGGGTTTTCCCCCCTAAAATCCAATGAATGATAGAAAAAACATTGGACACTTGATTGCTGTAGAAGCAGGATTGTGCCTTTAAGGCAGATGGAACAAATGTGTCAGTCATGGCCCCTCTAAAACTGGGATTTATCTTGATTACAGTCTTAGCTTGGTAGTAGAATATGATCTCATCGCTGTGAAAGATTACATGAAGTATCAACTTGGCTGGCCTTAAACCAGCTCTATTCTCAGTCACATTTTCAATTGCTGTAGTGACATGGGGCTTTGTAAATTGAAGAGATGGCCGTAAAGATGGTTTGCAAGATTTGGCCCATGTATTCAAGTAAAAAATTAGGGAATTGATAAAAAACATGTTTTCTCTTTGACTGTATATTTTTTTCAGTTTTGTTTTTGAGAATGTCAAGACTAAGCAAGATTTAAATACTCTTAATTTTACAGTACTTAGAACCGATATAAAACCTGGGAAGGTAGATACCTGTCTGGTAGAAAGTCACTGAAGTCCATCTAGGCTAAAATGGGAATTATTTTCCACCTTCAAGGAATTATATTCTTGAGGAGATTAAGTGTGTAAGACAGTCTCAGTAGAGCAGTAGGAGTTCTGGGTGCTGTAACCAGAGGCAAATTCAGAAGGTGTATTAATTTGCTTTCTCTGCACATACGGTGTAATTCCTTTGGCTCTTGATCATTATACCTTATGCCCAAATTGAGAGAGAAATACTATTGGTTTTTTTTAATACTGTTCTCAGTGTGACTTCTCCAGGGGTTTAGTAGATGCCATGCACTAAATGAAATAAATGTCAAATGATGGAGGCCTTTTGGGCATGATTGGAGCCATGGTGTGAACCCTGGGTCTGTGCAAATAAAGCATCCATAGACCTGCCAAGCATAAGAAAAACTGTTGTATTTGCAGAGATGTATCCCAGGAACTGCATTTGGAACAGTGACACCATTATAAATGACTGGTGGAGAGAGAGTGATGAAACAAGGTAGCTCGTCGGGTTTCTGGTGGAACCTACAAGAGTGGGAACTCTCCTCCTGGGCCCAGAGGGGGTTCCCCTGTGAGTTCTGTGCTAGGGATGAAAAAAGAAGCAGGACTCTAGATTTCTCGGTCTTCGGTCTATTGTTTATTTTTCTCTTATCAGAAGTTCAGCACGCCCTTTACACACTAGATTTAGTGTACAAGAAGCAAGGCATAAAATGGAGACTAAACACTCAGATTTAAGGTCTTTTAAAGCTGTTTAGTTCAATTACCTTCTAAAATGTAATTTGTTTCTACTTTTCTACCAATAATTCTTATTAATCCATTCACATAACACACTACAACTTTCTCTAACTAATGGCTTTGTGCTACTAATGCTACAGAAAATGGAGCTGATGAAGGACAAGAAGGAGAAGAGACAATGCCTAAAATTCTTCATCTCGCCTCTTATACACTCTTGCATTAAAATCCTAAACCCCTAAATTTCTCACCCTGTGATAAGCTATATTACTACATACTGCTATCTAGTTTACACACCTGTGGATTTTAGCTCATCCCAAAGCCTTGGTAACTTTCTCCAGGGATGAAGGTTAAAAGCAGTGTTCCTTTGAGAATCAGATCTTCTCAAGACAGGCATAAAAATATTCTCTGTGCCCTAGACTCCAGCAGTAGCTCTTAGTCCTGTATCTCTGTAATGATCCTGGAAAAGAGTGCAAAAAGGTGAACCATGAAGAAAGTCAATTCAGAGCTTTCCACTAGAGTGCAATAGGTGTTAGCTCATAACCACAGTTCCTTTAACTGGTTTTTTAATATTCAGAAATTTCTATCTTTGTCATGATGCTCAGAAATCTGGGGAGCCTAACCTGAAGCTCAGAGGTGTTTTCTCTGCTACAAAGCTGCAGTGGCTCTCAGGAGGTGCAGAGAGAGGTGTGAGGTTGTGGTGAAACACTCCCCTGCAGCTCTGCAGGGTCTGACAGTTTTTTTGAGATGAAAGGGAATTGTGCATTGAGTATCTTAAATTCTTTCCATGGAATCTCACAGCTAGTGGGGAATAAAGACAATGAGTAATTTCTTGGGAGAGGATTTTGGTTTTATATCCTCAATATGTTGCCATAATAATAATTATGGATAGAAACAAATGCCATTCAGGCTGCAGTTTTGACCCAATCTGTTTCTGCTGCTACTTTGCATTGGTATTTGCTGGTGTGAATTGTGTGGTTTTAATTTTTCTCTCAGTAACAGTATTTCTAATTATGCCAAGTGAGAACAGCAAGAAATAGCATGACCCAAGTCTATGCTTATGGTAGGGCCTTATGCCTGTTTCATATGAGCCAAGCCTATGCTTTAGTTTTTTGTTTCTTTGAGGAGGTTTAAATTTTGTCTAAATAAACCATGAAGCATCTAGTTTTTCATTAATGAATTAGAAATGTGCAGCATGTGTTACACTGGCTTAAGGGAATTTACTTTTCTTGAGCTACTGAGATAGTGTACATTTTTCATTAATTTTTTTTCTTCCCCCCCCCCATAGTTTTCCTTTTCTTGGTCTCTGCTAATCAAATCTGAACTTAATACTTGAATCAAATTCTAAACTCAGATGTTCAAAGTAGATTTGTGACTGGGCTGAAATAATTAATTCTGGCTATGCTGAAGCCACCTAATCTACTTGCAAGTTAAATTCTTGCCCTCTGTAGTCCAACATTTATGTCACCCAAGCAAGAATAATAGATCTTCACATGCTTGGCTGATTCGTGTAAGCCACTGTTTAGTGAATAGGCCCTTTGGTGTGTCTTTTTTTTTTTTTTTCCTTGCTTGTTTGATAAACTTGAGACATAGTTACTTTGAAGATTGGACATTATCTACCTGCTCTGGGAACAGTTCCATGAAAACTGAGATTGGATCTCCAGGCTGCTGACAAGCTAATTCTGGACATTATTGGGAGCCTCAAGGTCAGTGTGCTTTCAACAGCAGAATAGAATTTCTGGTCCATTCATCTCTCATTTTAAATAGGTCTCCCTAAAGCTCAGCTATGCTTTCCTAGTGCTGTGAGAATTCAGGTTTACATACATTGTAGAGCATTTTAAAGATACTGAGACAGGAAAAGAAGACAACCTTCAGAACCTAGAGAGATTATTAAGTAACAGTGTGAGTTTTCACCATAATGAACCTGCATTCAACATCTTGGCTGAACAAAACCACCTTACTGTGTTACAGTAGCTGATGTGAAAAGAGCTGCTGAACACATACATGTTTTCTGGGAGACAAATGCAAGGGGTTTCTGGAGTGATTGTTGTTGTTATTATTATTATTATTATTATATAATGCCTATTATATATAGGCAGAACTGCAATAAGCCGATTTATTGGCAGTTTCAGTGGGGAGGTGAAAGAGCTGAAAGATAGAGATGCTGAGCTTGATTTTTCCAGAGCAAAAAGAGGGTGTTGATCTGAGGCCACATGGACCAGTGTAATTTGTAGGTCCTACTCTTCTCTGACTGTCTGGGAGGGCATTTGCCCCTAAAATTCACCCCTGGCAGTTGTGTGCAGTTAGGGGACTGTATGCTGTCAGAAAGGATTGTTGGGTGACTTCTGCTGTGCTGTCAAAGCCTGCTTAGCTTTTCCATTGTTGCCAATTGGTCTGGATCAAGTATTTAGGCAGAGTAGAACTCTGGTGTGTGTTGACAGTGTATAGAAATCTGGCAAAGAGGGTGCCTTGCTACAAATAACAAGTGTTAATTCAATCTCTTTTCCATTGTCAAACACAGTTAATGCTGTTACCTGCAGACTGGCAGGGTTTTTTCCCATAGAACAGTTTGGATTGGGGAGGCACTCTTAAAGGCCATCTGGTCCAACCCCCTTGCAATCAGCAGGAGCATCGCCAGCTAGATCAGGTTGCTCAGAGTCCCATCCAACCTGACTTGAATATTCCTGACCTGAATATCCACCACCTCTGCGGGCAACCTGTGCCAGTGTTTCACTGTCCTTGTCATTAAAAATGTCTTATTTCTAGTCAAGATCCATCCTTTTTGAATTTAAAACAATTGCATCTTGTCCCATTGCACAGGCCCTGTTAAAAAGTCTGTCCCTATCTTTCTTATAGGCCACCTTGAGGTACTGAAAGATCTTGGAATTTTTTCTTCTCCAGGCTGAACATCCCCAACTCTCCCACCTGTCTCCATAGCAGAGGGGCTCCAGCCCTTGGAGCATCTTTGTGACCTCCTCTGGACTTGCTCCAACAGGTCCATGTTCTTCCTGTGCTGGGGACCCCAGAGCTGGACACAGTTCTGCAGGTGGGGTCTCACCAGAGCAGGGCAGAGGGGCAGGATGCATCCTCACTTGCTGCCCTCACTGCCTGTGGTGCAGCCCAGGACACAGTTGGCTCTCTGGGCTGCCAGTGCACACAGCCAGGGAATGTTCAGCTTTTCATCCATGAGCATCCCCAGAGTCCTTCTTGGCAGGGCTGCTGCCAGTCTCTGCACACCCCGGCCTGTACTGATAGCAGGGGGTGCCTTGATCCAGGTGCAGGGCTTTGCACTCCTCAGGACTGAGTTTCTGCAAAGAACCTGGAGTAGATGTTGGATTTGTCAGCCTTTACAAATCTGTAATGAAGCCACCTCCTTATGGAGTGTCAGGAGAAGCTGGGCCAGCACCCCCTACCCTGTGAGGTCAGTGTCCCTCAACAAGTGTTGGGTGTGCCAGAACAGAGGATCCACCTCTTCCTTGGGAAGTCAGCCAGGAGTACTTGCAGCTTCACACTGCAGTCTGCTGTATATCTCTGACCAACAAATCAGCTCTGGGGTGTAAAAAATTCCCAGCTAGCTGGAAGCAAACAGCTTTGTGACTAAAAAGACCAGCAGTCAGAAGCACTTCAGTTTTCAGGCAATAGGGTAACAAACATAAACACAGTAACACATCGAGCAGGAGATTTAGGAGTACAGTCTCTAGTCATTCCTTTCCAGGCAGTGGAGAAACAGAGAAGATGTGTTCTGCAAGAGATGTGTGTTCTGATACACTCACTGTGCATGAATGTGTGCAAATTGTTATCTTTCTCTGCGCTTTGGTTTGTCCAGGAAATAGGCAAAAATTGCAGTCAGATGAAATATACCCTGTCTATTATTTTTCTTTCTTATGAAAGATCCTTCCTCTTTATCCACACCCTGCAATGTGTGCCATGTTTTGCATGCTCTCTCTGAACACTCTGACTTGCTGACCTTCTTTGGGCAAATGAAGGTGTGATGTAACTTCCCATGAGTCCCATCTGATACAGCTTCCTTTTGAACCCATCACAGCTGGTTTATGATGGCTGGAGGGAATGCTGCAGAGCTCCCAAAGTTCAGGTTCTTGTCTGACCACTGTAGACCCCGACTGTCTGGAAAATCAGAACTGCCTCTGGAGAGAGTTCCTTGGCTTGCTGGAAAGTAGCAGAGAATGGCAGCTAAATTTAAACTTTAATAAAGGTTTTTTGAGCAGGATTAGGTGTTTATGGAATGTCTGCACTAGTGCATAATATGAAAGAATATCTTAACATTATTGCAATTGCATTTGAGCAGGGGGAAGACAGTGTAATTTTTAATGAAGTGCTTATGGCTTTGTTGATTGCAGAAGTGTCCTGTTCCCAGTGCTGTGGAATTGCAGAGGTCCTGAAAAGGTGGTGTTTAGCTTGGGTCTGGGTGGGTTTAGCTCTGGGTTCAGACTGATGTGGCTGAGTCTGGATTACTGGCAGCTGAAATTCTGCCTTTGACCTTGCATGATTTGAGTAGAAGTTGGCAGAAATCTTGCAGGAGTAACTTTCTCCTTCATAGAAGATTCTGTCACCATGGGATGAGATTTGCTAAGGCAGGACTCTGGTTTGGTCATGCTGGAATCAGATCTGTGTTTCTTTTGAATTAACAAAAGATGAATTAAAACCAAAGAAGCATGGTACTTGATTCACAGAGCTTAAATCCAGGCTGTCCATCCCCTATTTTCAAGAGGTTCACATCTGAGGGTTGGATTTCAAGAAATTTTCGTTGAGGGAGTGACTATTTAAAGAGTTGCAAGAGCCCTAGAAACCAGAGTTCTTTGTTCACAAGCCATGCACAGCGCAGACAGCAGCAATTGCAGCAATCCTTTTCCCCAGGAACTGCAAACAAGCTTAACCCTGAGTTGGAAAGACCATACTCTGGAGAGGTGAAAGGAAATTCAATATCTGAGCTGAATGTGTTCTGACTTCCTTGCGAGACAGAGTGCCAACTGAACAAAGTTATGATGATGATGTGATGAGGACCTGAGGTTCACTGAGGCCTCCATCAGCCAGGGAGGTTCATGGAGGACTCCAAGATCAGCAGTCCCATGGGGTGGGGGACATGGGGTCAGCAGTAGGCCTGTGTTATTCTTATCCCCACTGCACTTGGATGCCTTGGACAGCTTCAAGGTAAACCTTTTGATGTCTCTTTTACAATGATCTCTTTCTCTACATATTTTGAAATATCTGGTTCCAATGGTACTAAAAATTTGCTGTGACTGAGAACTTTTCCAATGCAAAGTACTTGTTAAAATACAACATGTGTCCAGAGCAGCCTTGAATAAAGATTGTACTATTCTTCACATTGTATTAAAACTTTGGCAATTTTCTTGTACTTACAATGTAACTTTCCATTGAAGTCTAATTATAGACTTAAAATTAAAAAGTCTTCCCTGTTTTATAAAGAATAATAGTGACCTTTACCAAGTCCAATCTCTATTTTTGAAGTCAGATATTCAGAGATGTTACCATTTGTGCTTTTTTCTTCCACTTTTATTTTCAACGAGTGATTCTAAAAAACAGTTTAATCTTCCCCAGTCTGTTTTCTGAGCAATGCTATTTCTGTTTGCAGCCCAAGCTTTGTCACAGTCTGATAAATGTTCCTGCTGGACTATTTATGTCACCTTTCCATGTGTTGCTTCTGTCCCTGTTGGTGTGGGTCTTGTTTCATTGTCCTTACAGTTATTTGGCCCTGGTCTGTGTTTGTTCCCCAGCTGGAGGTGGATGTTGCATGGTGCTGCTCCTTTTGGATCTTTCTGTTCTGTTAAAGTGCATTTTTAAAATCTTTCTACAATAGCAAGCAGGTGGCATTCTCTGATAAAAGGAGTGTGCTCTCTGTTCCTGAAACTAATATTCTCTTCTCAGTGGTCTCACCGGATTTTGAGAGTTAAAATACTGCTTTTATTTTCATGTTTCTCATAGTTTTAATGCAGCTACCTGTTCTGTCAATCTATTTAATTCAGTGAAAGCTCTGGTGTAAAGAGCTACTGTGGAAAAATGGCTATCTTTGATTCTGAGGACCTTCACAAACTTTCTTCCTGTTCAAGTTTAGTTGATTACTTTATGATTTTCCACTAGTGAGATTTATACTGTACAACTTTGTCCAACCAGCACAAGAGCTCAAAGCCTTTAGTACAAAAGATTGAGAGCTTAATACACCAGATAAGCTTAATCAAAAACAGCTATTTAAATCTTTCTGTAGCAAATATCAGCCAGATTTTTGAAGGAAGGCTTGTGCATATGTTTTATTTTTTTAATTTATTCATGTCTTCTTTGCCTGTCTTTCTCTACCTTAAATATGACAGGCCAGAAATTATATTTTTGTTGATGGCATGGAATTTGGTTTTTGGATACATAATTCCTTATGCCTCTTGGCAAATTATTCAGAAGCGAAATCCTTAATCATAATTATAGGAACTAGATCATTAAGGGCTCATACCTTCTGACATAATATGGCTAGACAGGTACTTTTCATTTGGTACCCTTGGATTCAGATCTTGAGTCCATTATTCTGCTTAGTAAAATATTTCCTTGCAATGACACAAGATTTTGCCATTACTGAAAGGAGAGAAAAAAGGATGAAAAAAAGCAGGTGAGGAAGATACAAAGAGAAGGCTGTGGTAGTTTCTTTTTAAAGAATTTATAAACATTTATGTGAGGCTTCTCCAGCATGAGATATGTAAAATATTAGAGATGTTCCTTCTCTAGCAAAGTTCATTTTTTTGTTTTCATAAACAGTCTGTATTAGATTTTGAAATCTAATCTGAAGGTTGCTAAGATTGGAACAACGCAGTCTCAGAGGTCACTTCCACAAAGTAATACTCAGTCCTATGTTTAAAACAAAGGGTGTCAGATCAATAATAAAACCATGGAACCATCTGAGGTTTAGTCATCATCTTTATTTTCTCACATTTGTGTATGTTATACCTGTGCTATGTAAAAATGTACTAACACCATTAGAGATTTGTGTTCCCCCTAGTTACAGCTGTTATTATGATTTATTATATTGTGGAAGCGCCGAGGGGCTGGGATTCCCATGTGTTGAGTGCTGGGCAGGCAGAGGAGGAAGCTGGATCCTTCAGGAACCTTGTTGGTTTTGCTTCAGCCCTCCCTGGGGAGGAGGTGGCCTTGCTGCTGGAGTACCTTAAAGGGGGACAGGTTTGTGTTGTCACTGCTCTCAAGCATAATCTTCACTTGGCACGAACCCAGGGAGTCAGCCCAGGTGGGTTAGACCAGACACATGCTGGGAGTGACTGCCAGGGACATGGGGATGAGCCTGGGGAGTGTTTGTGTGCATTAATCCTGAAATCATGCTGAGAGAAACAGTGCTCTGGGGTATATTCTCCTGTGTCCTTCCAGTGTTGTACTCATGTCTGATTTTGATTTGAGCAGGTGAATGACTCGAGACCCATTAGCGAGCATTTGACCTGCTGTGCTCCCCATTTCCCTTCCCACTCTGACACTCCCTATAATTTATGTAGCTATTACACTTCAGCTGTAACTCAATTCCCGGATTTGTTCCTTTTACAGAAATTAGTACTGAAAGGCATAGCAGTGATGGAGGGCTTGGAATAACCAGCAAGTTATTTGTCTATTTAATATACATTTTAAAAAATAGCATTTTAATGTTTGGGAGAACACAAGGAAGCTGACTGTACTTCAGAAATTCAGAACTGGTTTTCAGACTCTTCAAATCAGAGGCTGCACCATCAACACTGAGTGACATCACTAAAGAACTGTGAAATGCAGAGCTACCCTCTCCCCCCTTCCTATTCCCCTTGCAGAATAAAAAGCAGGGCAGAAAAACAATGCTACTCTGACTTATTTATCTTTATCCAGTTCCTCTGTCAGTAAGGGGATGAAGCGAAAAATTCAGAACAAAGTAACTTAAAAAATCAAAAGATTAAAGCCCCATGTATGTGATCCTGATGAATTGGATGATTCAGAAGATGTTAACCAGAGCAGCAGCTGTAATGGAAGGAGAGTCTGTAACAAACAGGTTTTCTGATTTATTGGGGTAATCAAGCATAGAAGTGGGCAGGCACTGGGTGGTACAGAATACCAACATTTTTTTTGTGCTGCCTGGGAGATATATTTGAACCTCTAGGGAAGAATTGCTCTCTTCCCCTTAATTCCCCTGAAGATTTTTTTCCTTTTTTTCCTGAAAGTGAAAGCAGGGAACAAACATTTCCTTGAATCTCATTTTAAATCTTCCTAAGTTTAAAACGGTTATTGCTTTTTTATTATTTTTGGCAATGTAATGACCCTCACAGGAGAGACTAATCCTGCGTGGTAAGGACTCCATTCCCAAACGTAAAGGAGATGATGAGGGTGGCAAACCTGGCAAATACAAATCTAGGGGTGCTGGTCTGCTTAGAAAAATGCAACAATTGCCCTGTGCTCTTTTCAGGGGGGTTTATTCTGGTAGCAACTACAGGTCTTTGGATTGAAGACTTCTAGGAACCCACCCCAGAATTACTCTTAAGCCCATCTCTAATGCTATTTTTCTTGCTTGTTAACGCAATATCCCAACCTCTCTTTCATGTGTAGAATCAATGGGAACATGATGCAGACAAAGTTCAACATGACTTGTCTGTGCTCAGGTTCTTAGAGATAATAATCTACGTCCAGAGCAGTGGGACTGAGGCTTTCATCCAGTTTTGTCCCCTCTAATACCCATCACATTCTAACAGGCTGTCCAGGTTTGAACTCAGGGAGCATATCCCAATCTCTCTAGGGGGTACTCTCTGAAATCCCTTGAGTGGTGTATTTGCTGTAAAATGACATTTTCTTGGAATTCTCAGCCTGGGAGTTTTCTCCTGCACAGCCGTTTTCTTCTTTGGATCCCATCCCCAAAGAGAACCCCTATCTAGCCTTGACTAGGGCATTTTGAGCTTATACATGTCTGGTTCATCTATTGGTATCATCTGGTTCATCATGTCTGGTTGCATCATCTGTTTCTTTGGTTTTATTACTTGTGGGTATTTTCCAAGGTGTGCCCAGCAGCATGATGGGCTCATCTCTGTCCCATCCACAGAGCACCTTGCAAAGCTGTCTCTGTGCACCACCAGCCATAAGTAATCCATGTGTATCAATTCCAGCCACTCCTAACTGGAAGGAGGAAAGCTTTTGTTTTCATCAATATCACAAGCTTTTTCTTACTCTTATGATCTTTCTCAGTAGTGCTTTTGTCTGTTGAATATTTATTAAGAAAATAATTTTTGTTTGCTTGTTACAAGAAGAAAGAAGTTCTCTGCACACATGGGGTAATATTTGTTTGATTTCCTGATGTGGTTCCTGAAGCCAGAGAGTGAAAATGTTGATACTGCCTCTTGAGAGTAATATCACAGGAAAGTAGTCTTTTCCATTGTGTGTGCATACAATTGCCCAGATTTACTTACATTTTGAAATTATCGCTATTATTTTAGTATTATAGGCCCCTCAGAACGGGCTATTAGTGGTTGTTATTGTTGTTTTTAACATGATACATGATTTTGTGGTCAATAATTTCTCTGAAAGACTTTCAACAAAGCCTTTACCAAGTTGTGAGTTTGCTGACAGTGCTGTCATGTATTCTCTTTCTCTTCCCCAACTGGATGCAAGTTCAAAACCATTGCCTACTCTTAGCTTTGACCATTTGCTCTTTCTACTCCTGGGTCTGCTGCAGTTACTACTTTGAGATTAATTTTTCTGTGAGGGAAGAACACTCAGAGGCTGGGAAGCCGTTCCATTAGGTTGAATACTGTGTCTCCTTAAATGAGAAAGCACCTAAAAATAATACTGGAATAATATCACAGAGCATCCAAACAGGCAAAAGAAATAAAAAACAAATGAAAAAACCAGACTGCCTTCTGTGCCTTCAGGTGGGGCAAATCTGGCCTTCAGTAAATATTTTCCCTGGGTTTGTGATTTCATAGCTTAGAGGCTCCCAACAGAACCACCTGTTTGCCAGCTTTTCACCAACCCCAAGCTACTACTTTCTCCCCCAAGCCTCCTGAAAATGTTGCTGCTTTGTGCACCCCCAAACCAAAGCCCCTGAAACTGCTGTGGTTGCCTGCCTGGCTGTCACATCCCCTCTTCCCTCCCACTCTGGTCTTAGCACCAGCTCTTTGCCTCTCCTTGGCCATCCTGGTCCACTGAGGCCACCCATTTGTTCACCCTTCACCACAGAAAGCAGTTCCCCGTCTTCTGGGGCATTGCTCTGGTAGCAATTTAGCAATTAGCTCTGGTAGCAATTTAAGAAAGCCTGGACGCCAGCTGGGACTTCCAAGGAAGAAAAATAAGATGTGTCTGAGAGAAAACAGGTGCACCACAGCTCTGTGTTTGGTGAGCTCTAACAATACATCTGATGAAGCAGCAAAAATATTTTGGGTAACCTTAAGAAAAGCTGTCTCCTGCACTACATTAGCATTAATAATGGCACATTCCTGGTTTCAGTAAGTATATCAAGGATGTTTATTTTAAGGAGAAAGGGCACAGTTTATTTTGCACAGAACCTGCTTGGGAATGTTTGTCATGATGTGTCAGTGACAATCCCAAAGACCTGGTGTTGCCCTCTCTGCCTATCACTGCCTCCCTTGGCTCCCATCAGTTTGCATTCTTGGTATTGAACATGTCTCCCCTGGTGAAACGTAGGTAGTATTTTTAACAAAAAGAGCCTTCGTAAAATTGATATCTGCAAGAAACTGAGCTCCAAAAGCATGTTTTAACCTGTGTATTTTGTAAACACAACATGAAAAATTCACAGAGAATTTCTGTTACATCCTGAGGCAACTGTGAGTCTTTTCCAAAGTAAAGGCTAAGGAGCTCTATGGTGTATAAGGAAGAGAAAGTGAACAAAGAGATGCCAGATGGGAGTCTACAGGTAGAGCTTGCAATTAGTATGTCTTGTGCACCCAGCAAAAGCTATTTTATTGTGCTGTGGCTGCAGTACAGACAACCTTGTGGAGGCACAGCATATTCTGCCAGCAGGTTTTTTGGTGGCTTAGGGACTTCACCTTCCTGAACAGCAGAAGGTGCAATCACCTGGATTCTGCTGCTAGCACAGATAATATCAAGTCCCCAGAGTCCTACCATTGTAACAGTGTCAGCTATAGGATGTGCATTTTCCATCCCCTGAGCTGACCTTGGGTGTGCAAATCTTTGGCAAAGCTTTACTGTGTAGACATGGCCTAAGGCAGGTAGGATTTGCCAACCGTGGTGTTTAATGAGACAGCCAAGTGTGTGTAGCACACAGCAAGTTCAGTAAAGTCCCTGAGGGCTGGGGTCCGAGGAATGTGCTGTGATGGAGCAAAATAAGCCAATGATCCTTTTCATCCACCCCCCTGGTTAGGCTGAGCCTGGCTCCTCAGGGATGCACAGGGCGGGGCTCAGAGCACAGGGACACCGGCAGAGCTGTCTGTCTCCTGGAGTGTTTATTGGTGCCTCTGCACTGACTGGGCTCTGTCCTCCTGGCTGGGTGCTCAGGGCACAGCTGTGTCCTCAGGACACTTCCACAGGCTGCAAGAGAAGGGCCCAGAGGTGCTGTACCTGCCCTTGTGCAGAGCCAAGCAAAAGCCAAGGGGTGTCATGGAAGTGCTGCCCAGGTCAGGGGAGGGTGAGCCCTGAGGGAGGATACAAGGCAAGGACTAGAGATGCCTCAGTTGTGAATTTACTCCCTTATTATGAGCTCCTGGTATAGGAGATTTTATGTGGGATCCCCAGATTTGCATGCTGTAATTTGGTGCCACTACAGAACAATCAAGTACATAAATTTTTTTGTTAGAAACATAGTTATTCTGAGAAGCATATTTCCTGGTTTGAACAGTTTTTATCTCAAGAACTTGAGGTACAGCAGTTGCATGTTATTGTAGTCCCCTAAAATGTTGTGACACTATCATTACAAATTCTGTACCTCTTTTGTCAGTAAGCCTGCACCTTTGCACAAATGAGTGCATCACATCACGTGCACAGAGTTCAAACCTGCCTACTGCCCTGTAATTCTCAACATTTCTACAACTGGAAACACGAAGAAAAGAGTAACAAGTGGATTTCTAAAGGGTTCCAAAGCACAAGTGAGGTTTTCGTGGGAGGGTCTATTTTGTCTTTTATATATATATATTTTTTTTTTTTTTAATTTTTTTTTTTTAAGGCAAATTCTTTCATGTTTTCTGCTAGAAGAGCTGCTCACTGGTCTTGGGGTTTGTGGATGAGGAGCAGAACCCATTGCTCTGTACCCAGGAGGGAAAGCACTGATCACTGAGTGAGGCTTTCACGTCTTTAGCACCTGCTGGGAGATGTAACACCTTTTAAATCTCAGAAAATGACACTTGATGGAATGTTCTTTCATTTCTAGATAAAGTTCTTTTCTCCTTTCACACAGCTCTTGTTCTTTTAGATTGATTTAATCATAGGTTAGAACCATTAAAAACACACGGTTTGAGAGACCTCCTGGATGGGCATCAGACCACACCCAACAGATTTGTCTGTATTTTGCTGGCAAAAGTTTAAACTGCAAGGAGAACCTAATGGGAATGTTAGGAGTTGTAGTTCTAAAAACGGAGCTCTCTCTGAACACAATCTCTTTGAACGTGAGAGAAATTAGTTCTGTTTCATCAAGGAGATAAGAAAATAAACACCATCATTCCTTGGCTCTGAAATGCTTTTTATTCAACAAAGTAATCTCTATTTGGAAAGACATTTAGAGCTTGCCTGCTTGACAGTAGCTTGCTCTCTGACACTCATCTGTAGATTTTAAGAAAAAGATGCTAATGCTGCTTATTTTGTAGAATTTGGAAATATTTTGAGAAGACGCTGTGAAGCAAACAAGTTTAGTCCAGAAGGAAGGCCTGGAGGGTGGAAGCACAGCCCTGGAAGGGTAGGGCATAGCAGAGAGGGGGAGGAGAGAGATTGGAGTGCTGCCTGCTTGGCTCCCCCTTCTCCCATTTCTGCTCTGCGAGCACAACCTGAAGCAGATCCCCTGTTGATATGGAGGTCACAGGTTTTATTTCTGTCACACTCACGTGGCCTTGCCAGTACTGGGGGAGCATGAATCAGAAGCTTATTTTAAAACCAAAAATATATGGTGTCACTTTGTATTCTGATAGCATCCAAGGACCAGTTAGGATCAGGGCTTCGTCTGTTACATGCTGAATCTATTACAAGGTGAACACGTGTGCTGGTGTTGATCCTCTGAGAAATTTCAGCCCAAGATGCAACCAGCTGTAGGAGGAGAAGGGAGGGCAAAGGAGCTGAGTGTTGGGTGGTCTGCATAATGCTGGAAAGGAGGCAGAGAGCTATATGCAAAAAACTGTCCCTTAGAACTATTTAGGCAAGTAACTGAAAGACTTGGAACAGAGGAAAAGACCTTCTTTGTTTAACTAAACATTAAAGACATCTGAAAGATCTGGGGTTGATGTGAGGCTGGGGTGGGAGGAGGCAGGACAGGCAGGTGAGCAGATTAATGGCATTGTTGCAGCTTGCCCACATGGTGTTTGGGCTTTATTTTGTCAGCTATATCTATCTGCTGGGATATTCTTAATACAAGCTTGATCTGGAAAAATCAAATCAATTGATTTGAAAAGGTCAGCTTAATGAGAATTGTATGGTTGAGCACCTGCTGTTTTTCAGAGCTTGTGACCTGCGTGTGCAGGTGACTGGCAGAAGCCATGATTGCCAAACAAACTGGAGAAGAGATGAAGACATGACTTGTGCTGAGGATGTAAAATGGGGAGGAGAGAGAATGAAACCAGTTTGTCACACGTTGCAAAATGTCTGTCTCTCTTTGTCACATCTTCCACTTATTAATTATTCGCTCCAGGCATTCAAATAAAAAGTCAGAAAGGCAATTAAGTGACCTCTGTGTAGATGCTGCTGCCATCTCCAGAAGAAAAAAATTAATGCTTGATCAGAATAAGAAATTTATTAAACTCTGGCTAATGATACTCTCCTTCAGCCTAAGCACCACTGCTGGAATAGGATATTCAAAATCTTCCTGTCGCCTGGAAAGTCCATGGAGTTGGAGGCAGTATGATGGAAACCTAGGCTAGGTATGTAGCATTCAGCAGCTTCACAGATGAGCTTCCAGGAAATCTTTACAGCTTTTGCAATAAAAATAGCATTCATATATGACTTTGTTTATGGTGAGGCCCCAGGGTGAATTGTTTGGGTTTTGTCTGTAAAATTTCTGGCCAGCTGGTCTTGCAGAGAACAAGTGTAAGTTGGAGCCTCATGGAGTTTAAACTCGATGAGAAGGAAATAATATTTGAAGAGAAATCATATTTTGGACCCAGCAAGTTTGACACTGGCTAATGCTGCCAGAGTTTGAATATTATTGAATTCAACAATCTTTTCCATCAAATTCTAGAATCATCTGGAACATTCCCTCTTACGTGAAATAAATGCTTGCAAGCTGCCAGATGATTAACTCTGTTAACTGAGATGTGAGGGTGTCTCGAGAGACTCTGCTTTGTTTTGCTACTGTAATTTCCAGTAAAGATTTGGTCAAGACTTGAAACTGTCTCAAATGATGTATTTTGCAGCTTTAAGTTAAAATTCAGACCTGCCAAAAGGTTCTTGATTGTTAGTTTTTCTAGCTGAAACCACCTAATTTTTCCACTGTGCTTTGTCCATGGAGTTATGGATCACTGTTTTATCTCTCTGGCTTCAGAAAAGACAAACACTGTATCATCTTCTAAGTGTGAGAGGGAAAAAACCTACAAAAATATTAGTAAGAATTTTCAAAGGATTGCAAATTAATCAGATATTGTACAAATAAACAGTGAAAGTCTAGCTCTAGTGAAAAGGTTTAAAGCCTAAGAGAGATGAGCCATTGGTTGCATTAACAAAAATGCAACAGAAAGCATAGAAGTGGAGAAATTACTGGATTTGAGGAGGAATCTAAATTGAGAGGTCATTTGGCTGACAAAAGGAAAGAATAATCAAGCAAAAAGGACAGCAAAAAATCAGTCACAAAATAAAGCAAGGAAGAAGTAAAATTAGTTAAATCTTTTAGTCACATTTGCCTTTTCACAGCTGAAAAACAGTTAAACAGATCTAAACATTATTTATAGGAAAGAAGTGCATTTGAAATGAAAAAACAACAGATGTATGTGAACATGGCTGCTTTGTAAACGATGCAAGTACTATTTATAAAGAAATGGTGACTGATACTAGAGATTTCAAGAACCACTCCTTGTGTGCATTGTCCTTCAGCTGTGTCCTGCATCAAGGTGAGTGACAGGTTTTGCTCTTCCCACACTGGTTAGAGTTTGGAGAGTCCCCAAAGTAAGCAGATCACAACTTTCCAAGAGGAAAGGCCCAGGATAGGATGAAACTTCTTTCTGTAACAGACTTTGGTATTCAAGAGATGAGTTACTACGAGAAGACCTTAAGAAAGTGACATTGAAAAGACAACTCAATTTGCTTGAAAAATACATTGACAATATGCAGTAGGAAAGAGCAAATTCCTGAAGTTTTGCTGAAGTGCTGCAATGTCAGATAACCTCCAGCATGGGGCATGGATGGCAGACGAGGTGATGTGGAGGTCAGATAAACTGAGGCAGGATCTCAAATAGATCCTTCAGGGAAGAGCCAATTGAGTTTTCCAGGTCAGCACAAGAAGCTCTCAGCATCCTTCATTACGTAACCTGGGCAAGAGATCCTGCAGCCTCTTGGGCGTGAGCCAGGGTGAGAGCTGCAGTGTAGGAACCTTCCCTGGCAGGAGCAGGAGATGCAGGACTGACCTAGGAGGTATTTCCCCTACTCATCAAAAAGGAACAGGCACAGAGAAGCCATGGGGAGCACAGATTGCCTTCTGTGCAGCTTGTGTGTCTCACCTTCTATTTTTAACTGTCTCGTGGAAGCATTTAGGAAAAGCAATATAAAAGAGAAAGAATGTAAATATTATGATTTCAAGGATATCAGCCCCAGTCCAAGTGTAAAAATCTGCCTTTCAGTGAAAGCTTTGAGGGGCTTCTAGTTCAAAGGATTCCAGAGCTGTGGAGAGGCAGCTATGCACATTACTTTCTTCTCTATCAGTTAGCCCTTACTGATGGCAGCCAAGTTAAAATAAGGAAGAGTATCCCTCTTAAACAGTGCTGAGAGGATAGAAACACTGCCATGGGAAAGAGCAGCCACAAGGTGGTAAATACTTTTTCAAATGACAGAATAATTTTTCTGCTGAGGCTGGAAATGTCATTGTTGAACTTTTGCTCATGCCTCAGACCTCCTGAAGCAATTGGCTATTGCAGTGCATGGCAAAATACTGAGGGGAAACTCCCCACAGTTAAAAGGCTTTGTTTTAGGAGGTTTTTTGGCTCTGCATAAATGTAATGATCTTATTCTGGTTTTATCTTTCAGGATTAAAGGACTACTGGCAGATATTTTAGGATTAAAATGTGGGTTAGACTTGGCTTTTTGTTTTGTTTTTTACAGAGTCTGATATGAGCAGGAATATCTGTGAGCTGGAAAATACATCCACAATACCCCTGGAAACTGCATGTTTTTATTTAAATGCAGTCCTGCTGTGTTTAGTGTCAGAGCTAAAAAGGGAATCTGGTATGAACAGAAAGTGAAGCAGAAAACTACAGTTTGGCTTCCCCAAATCAGTGAATGGCAAAATCAAGAGACTGTAAAAAGTAGATGCTTAAAATGTTTTGGATTTAATCACACTTTTTGTTGTTAAAGACTCACTTTTAAAAATACACTGTTTGCTAAAATAGCATCTTACATATCCACAGACTGGAGAGCAGCCTGTATAAATTCTGGCCAATTAATTCTTTGCTAAATTAGCATAAGCATACGTTCAAAGATTTTGATACTTTTTTGATTTATTTCTCATATCTGTATTCACATAAGGTCTCTGTGTTGACAACATGAAAATGCTTTCTAATTGTGATTAGTGCAGAGCAGCAAGAGGAAGAGCTGGCATGAATAGCTCTTAACAAGTAAGGTATGTGATTCTTTTTTATCTCTCAGCCAGGGCTTTGTCAGAGCAGAGGAGCCAAGATTGGTTAATACTCAGACAGGCTGCTGAAGTTCCAGTCTGGTTTTCTAATTTAGAACTGCTACTGAATGACATAAATGGTAGGAATAATTGTGAATTCTATGTGAAAAAGTCAAATGGGAGTCGTGGAGACTGTAGGAATAGGTCTAAATTAGCCCTTTGAAAGTTAGAAACAGCTTCAAAAATTATTTTACTCTCAGCTTGATTGTCTTGCTTACATTTAAAGTGAATATTTTTTCTCACTAGGTGTTGTTTAAGCTCACATTATGATATTTATTTGCAATCTAGTTCAAATCAGGGAAACTAAAAACACTGAAGGGTAATCAGTGTGCTATCCTTTAAAAAACACAGGACTAAGAGACTGGACAAAGCCAGCAAGAAAAAGGGTGTTTAGTCTTTTCAGAGCCCTTCTCATCTCTGGGAAGACTGCAAGAGAAAAAGGTTGAGGGCAGATACTGGTAATACAGGTTCGGGGAAAATATCTGCCCTATTGTGTTTCTTTCCTTTTTCTTGTCTTGCCTTTTTTTTTGTCTGGTCTTATTTTCCCTATTTTTTCCACTGTGCAGTTTGAACAGAGAGGAACATAGAAAACCCAACAGGACATCTATTACCAGAGTGTCCTGCAGCTTCAGCACAGACTCTTAGGAGATGCTTCCCTTCCCTCATCCCTAAAAGCAAAGGTGATCTTAGTTTATCGTACTTCTTGACTAACCTGTCACAGAAGGCAATATTTCAAAAGTACCAAGTTTATCTGAAAACCATCAAGTCTTGCAATAGATTACCTGGTCAGGGGGGATAACTGGGCTGAAGATGGTGGGGGACTCTGGGCAGTCTCAGCTGGTGAAAGGAAAAGATTGGTGGAGAAGGAAAAGCCTTCTGTGCCTACTAAAATGCCATGTACCTAGGATTGGTCCTGTGTAAACTGTCAGAGCTCCCAAGTCCTGGCTTTTTATATTGTGCTTGAAGTGAGACCAAAGGACGGAAAACTGGTTGTCTGAGCTATTTTGAGGTTTTTATTATGTTCAGGGATTAATTTGGATGACAACAATGGTGTTTTCAGTGCAACAAGTAGAATTAAATAAGCAATCTGGCAGAAGATCTGAGAAGCAGAAGGCGAAAATAAATAAAATGGAGCAGTGAAGAATGCAGAAAGAAACAGAAAGTGTTCAAAGGCATGTAAGTGCCGTGAAGGCTGAAGCAAAATTCATATGCAAATACCTAAGGTACAAATCCTCTTCCCTCCTTTTCTCCTTGCCCTGACCACGTGCCTGTGCAGCCCCTTGCCCCCTCTTGTGTTTACTCTCATGGCAGAATTTAAGCAATGGAACAGAGGAAAAAGGAGGCAGATGTGACGATGTGGGAAGTTGCTTTGCCACTCAGATGTGTATGGGAACCACATCTTTTCCTGTAGTTTGTGGAAGGGGGATTTATTCTTTCAGCGTTTTGAGACAGACTTACGATTCCACCTGGATTTATGCACAATAGCTTTTCTGTCTGTACTCTTTATCTTTCCTTGAGAGCTTTCTGACTAAGTTATTTTCCTCCTGGGATGTATAAAGTATACTCTCACCTACAGTGGGATAAAAGAGTCTTGAATACAAAGGCCTCTGCTGAAGGCCTTTTGCAAGTATTGTCCATTCCCATCTAATTTCACCTGGAGCTCATCTGTAGGGCCATGCTCAGGTTGGGCCATGTGGTAAGGCTTTATAAACTCAAAATGGTGTAGCTGTGTGCTGTGATACTCACTCTAGGAAGTTCACACCAAGGCTCTAAATTAGCCATTTAGGCTTTCTAATTGTAATGGTTTTTAAGTCATCTCACTCCAGGCAGTGGTACAGTGAAAGCTGAAATCATGCTGGAGTGCTTTGCTGGCTCACAGCCCAAGCTGGCTCTCAGTGTGTTATAGGCAGCCTTTCCTGGGATGGTGGTGAACTAGAATTGTGGTAAAGTATTTCTAGCAAGATGACAAATCACCTCGCATCTAAAGGTTTTATTGCTTTTTCCACTGTCTATGAATGCAAAAAACGAGGCCATTTCTATGAAAAATGGCACTTGAGAATATGAAATTTCCAGAAGAATTCGGGATCTCTTTTCTAACAGAACCTGAATGCATGGTGAACAATCCCTTTTGTTACCTCAGGAGATAGTGGTCACACAATTGTGTGAAGCTTTGGACATGCAAAATTAACCAAATTCTGGGAGATACATCTGGTTCTAAATTAAATTTACCTTAGTGCCCAATCCTGCCCAGAGCTGAGTTCTGCCCAGAGCTGGTGTGAGGGGGCTTCAGAGAAGCCTGTGAATCTGCATGTCTGTGTCCAGCTCCTGCTAATGCTTCTCTTCTCAATTTCTCAGTACAAAGCTGCTGAGTGAGTCCACCTAACATCCTGCTCCTGAAGAAGAGACTGCTGTTTATGAAACAGAAAGTAAGTCACGGCCAAAAGTTACACATTATTGAGAGTTTCTGCTCTTTTTTGTGTGTTTCTCCAGACACTTTTGTTGTGCTCTAGCAGGTACCCCAAAGAGCCAGACTCTGCAGTAGTCTGTAGTTGCAGAGTGAGTAATCTGAAACCATGTAATTTATTTAACGCCACTTCGCTACTTAGCTTGCAGAATCTCTGTGAGAAATATTCCAGGTGCCTTGACCTTATTTTTTTCAGATCTGTTTTGAACAGCATGTCTGGAACATGTGTTTCATGTGTTATATTTCCTCTGTGGATTCATCTTTGACATTCAATGTGTGAACTTTTCTTATAATTAGTTCTGATCAGTAGAGCTAGTTCAAGTACCACTGCAGATAGTTTAACTCGGATTTCTTGTTGGCAGTCACAAAACACTCACAGGATGCAGTGCTGTGGCTGTGCAGGAGTGGAATTTTGCCCCTAATTCGCTTTGTACTGAAGTCAGAGGATAGTCAGGCATACTTTAGATGCCCACAGCAGCTTTGCAAAGCCAGTGGTCAAATATATAGTAAATGTATTCAACACACGAATTTACTCAGATCCCTCGGTTTTTTTAGTTAGATAAATCTGTCTCTCAGCTGGATGAGTTTTATTCCATGATTTCATAAGTACTTGCTTTACAAACATCTGTAAATTTAAAGCAGACTTACTTTCAATACCTTTACCAGTTGCGTTTGATTGCTTCAAGTGCCACCTGAGGAGAAAAACAAAAGGAGCATTTCAGTGGTTAGAGCAGACTCATTGAATAGTGAAATATTCTTTTTTTTGCCTTTGCTTGCTTGGGGTTTTGAGTAGATTTTAGGGAGGGATGTGTTAATTAGTCATGGGAAAAAATCCAAAGTAGCAAGAGCCTGAAACCCAGACTGCTCCGGAAACGGTGTGAAATTTTTTCTGTACCTTTGATTGTATATCTTGCCTGCACCATTTTTGCCAACAATTGCAGAAGTCTTGCCTTTCAGGAAGGAGATGAGGCCACTGGAGAAATGTTGACTGTTTTATTCATGATTATCTTAGCATCATTAAACAGTTCACTGTGCTGTCCCGCTTGTGTCTGATGACTTTTGTGTCTCTGAGTGCGAGGGCAGAGAGAGCCGCTAGAGCGGAGAACAGGAGCTGCGTTTTGGGAACGCTTTTGCCAGGGAACCTGCTGCCCATTGGGCTGGGAGGTTCTTCCCTGGCCCCCAGCTCCCGGCCTGCCCGGCACACCCTCTGTGTACATTCTGCACATTCCAGCCGGGAATTTGCTTACATAACCCCGCTGCCCTGCCTTCCTCTCCCCACGCAGGTGAAGTGCGGCTGCCCGGGGCTCCGGCTGCCCGCCCTGACCCACGGCCACTGCACTGGGGCCTCGGGGCTCGGGTTTTTATGGCCAAGCAGAGTCCCAGGCTTGGGGAATTTTTTTCAGGGCAGAGTTAAGGCCATTGTGTGGCAACTGCAGGAGCCCCAGTGGCTTTGTGTGTTACTGTACATTCCTGAGCTGAGCTCCTCAAAGCTGCCCACCCAGGAGATTGGAGCAGTGTGGGTGCTGGAAGGCTGAGCCCAGCACACGAGGCTGCTGCTGTTTGCACTGAAATGCCTCATGCTGAGCAAACCTGGGCACTGTCCTGAGCCATCTCTTCTCTTCCCACAGAGAAGGGAATGCTAACTCAGCTTGTAAAAAAAAAAACAAACAAAAAACCAAAAAGCAACCCCCCAGACAAACACCCTCCCAACCTCTGAGATCCTTGCGTGTGGATGTGCATTAGGTACCAAGAATACCTACACACATCTAAAATATTCATCCAAGACATGAGTTCAGGTTTCAGCTTTTCTTGCTAGGTGCTGGTGATTCCACAGAAGTGAGCATTTTTCTGCTTGGATTGCTCTATCCATGCTGTCAATATTCTGTGGGGAATAATTACTAACAAATAATTCTAATGATAGTGTTGTCAATGGCAATACCCTTAATAAATAAAGAAGCTCCTGCTCAGTGGCAAGTTTCACATGCAAAGGGAGTAATAGTCTAGGAAGACTCTGTTCTATAAACAAGCTTACTGTGTTTTACTGGTTTAGGATTTTTAGTTTTAAAATTTGGTTTCCAAATATTTTAAGTGTCCCCTCTTAACCATCATTGGATTCATCTGTAAAAATTTCTGCTGAAAAGGACACAGGACAGCTTTCATTTCCAGAGCTGCAGAGCATTTCTGGCTTCCACTGCAATTGTGGGCATGCAGGAACTTTAGGAATGAATTGTTAGTTGTTGTTATTAATTTATTTGGGAAACACAAACACTGTGACTCATTAACTCATGTCTTGAAAAATGCTGTACTCTTTCTTCACAATCAGCAAACTGCTGGAAGGCTCTCCCTTCTCACACTGACATGAAGTAGGATCTGAGCAACAGAATTATGAATGTGGACTTACTTCAGTAACATAAAAAGCCATGGAAAACTGGTGATGATATACAACACAGAAAAAACCCCTAGGAGTTCAAAATCATGTGCTTTGTATCTTTAATGAAACCACCAGAAAAGGTCTGCATGACATAGGACATACATAAATATGATGTCACCAGCTTGAGAGCATGTCTTCCTGAGGTCAGTGCATTGGTTCCTGATCTGGGTTTTTAATTTGATGTCATCTATTTGATCATTATATCTTGTTTCTTTTTAAATTCTTGGCTAATTTACTTTCTTTTGCTGTAATTTCCATTTCCAAATTCTCTGATAAGTGTCAGCCAGTGCCTTTTCAGACATTTCCTCTGTATATAACCCAGAGTGCTGCTTAATCATTAAGTCATATATGCAGCAATATGGTTTTATTATTATTCATGTCTTTCCAAAACTTGAAGCCAGATCTTAATTTGAGAGCAGAATAGCTGAGGCTTTGAAAGAAAGGGAAAGAATAGGAAGTCAGTCACTGTGGACCAAACAATTTCCTTAGTAGCCTTTCATAATACAGAGCTCTGTAAGGCAATTTTCATGCTTAGATTCTGCCACCTGTGTGTCTCTGCATCTGCCCTTTTGCTCTCGTGCCAGTCCTTGCTCAGGCAGGTTCTGTACCAGAATTGAAGGAATGTGTTTCTGAAAGCTGGACTTCAGAAGGAATCTCCTTCCTGACTCTTTGCTGTGCTCCTTTTTGGAAAGGTCAGAATCCCTTGTGGGAGGGACCTGTATGTCATTGAGTCCCCAGTTCACAGTGCCATCTTTGAGAGTGGCAGTATCCCAGGACCTTGCAGTGCCATAAGAAACACATTTCACATCTATGTTCTTAGTGAGAAATATAAATAGAAATCAAAACCAGTTGGGCAAATGTGTTCTGTAAATAAGCTGCAAAGAAAGGCCTCTTGCCTGCACAGAAACTCCTCTGTCTGTACTTCCATTGATACATTCTGTTTGCTGGTTGTAAATCAAAATCACTGTGTCTGAAGGTACTTGCACACAGATCATCTGGTGTAGAACTATTGAGAGAGATCATCTAGCACAGGAATTATTTAACTGGAATGAAGAAAAAATGGAGAAATTTACTAAAATGCATTATGTTTTGCATGTCTAACACTCTGCAAATAAACTGGGAAACCCTTTTCCTTTGTTCTTCTCCTTCCCAGACATGTATACTCATAATATTTAATGGAGTGGAATTGCCTGAAAGAACTGGACCATTAATACACCCTTCTGTGGCTCCTTGGTACATATGTGAACAATTTGAATAAAAAAAATGTTGATTTGTAGTGATTCTTAGACATCTTGTGGTAGATCATCTGTACTGGACAGATGGATTTGGTCACTGTAAGCCAAATAAATAAATTAGCGCTATCTTTGAAATGTATAGCCACAACTGGCATCTCTAGTTACTGTACTCCCCTCCCTCAGCTCAGATGCCTTCCCCTGCACTGCTGAACTGGCCTAACTTTATATTCTGCTTGGCCTTGAGTCAGAACAGAGGACCACCTGCAGGAGAGAGATGTGAAATGTTATGCGTGCCTTTGCAATGGGATAAAGCACCAGAGCACCAAGTCTGCAAATATTTTACTGAGCAGGTCATGTATTAAGTAAAGCAATGAAAGGTAAAATGATAAATGATGAGGTCATAGTTTTAAAAGTGGTGTCCAGGTGGTGGTAAGCCAAAGGGCTGAGATGTAGAAAAAAGGGACTTCCTTTCGACTTGCCTAACTTGGTGTGTTGCCTTCATTGCACGGGATGAAGCTGAACTGTCTCAGGGAGGGTTTTGGCCTGTTTGTGTAGAGATCTGCCTATAAAGCAGGAGCCTTGTAAAGGAAGGATATAAATCTGCTTTTGACTGTCTTGATTCATCTTTTCAAGTGCCTCATGCAAAAATGCAGTCTGTATAATGCTGGATTTTTACCTAGTCTAATGTAACTACTTGTGAAATGCTTTAATTAATTCTGCCTGACAGAGCCAGTTATGAAGGCTGAATTTAGACATTTTTCCTCTCTCCATTTTTAATCCTAAGCTGTGTATCAGCTGATACGTGCAATCTCCAAATCAACCAACTTTCCAACCCATTGCAAGCGACTTCAGGTGAAAACTTTCTGTCCTGTCCTGTGATTTGGACTTAGTTTTCTGCCAAATTACTTGGTTGCAGAAGAATCTAATAACTGCTGGAAATGGGTGAAAGGTGTTGGATTGAAGCAGGGCATTTCATGCAACTTCTCTGTCACTTCTATTATGAAGTGGTGTTAGTGTATCCCAGAGGGAGATGCTGTTTGATTTGAAACTGCCTCTCTCAGTTGGGAGGTTCCTTTCCTTCAGTGTGTGATCTGGGTGCCTGGGTGTGAAAATACACATGTAGACTGATGTGGGTAGCACAAAGGTATGGGGTGGAGGGCCCATCAGTCATTTTTCAAAGCACTCATGCTTTGTCAACTATGCAGCAAGCTGCTTTCTTCTCCTCCTTCTGCCTGGGGCAGTGGAGCATCAGTCAAGTATTTTCAGAGTGAAAGTCAGTTGTTTTCTGGTTGTCTGGAGAGCTCAGTGTGCTTCCTAAGGGTCACTTCAAGCCAGGACTGAAGGGAGAAGTGAGAGGGTGTGGGCAGGGGAAGGGCAGGTAGGGGGACAAAGCCACAGATCTTCTGTGGCAGCAAGCTGGGAGCAGGTAGAAAAGATGGTCCTGTAAACTGTCACGATTAAAAGAGAGTTTCAAGAAAATAATTCAGGATTGAATAACATGCATGTGTAATTTTTGCCCTTAGGCTCCCTACTTAAAAAAAAAAATTACAGTGAGCTGCCCTACAGCTGTAGGGCACAGCAAGGATGTAGTTTTCTTCTTTCTCGGGGACTTTGTTTCCGAGGGACAGATTTCCTTCCACCTTGCCTGTCACTGCCCTAAGGCAATTCACCTTTCAGAAGTGTCATTGCCTCCTTTCCTGAGTGGAAAGCTCATCACAGATTCAGAGGCAGGACTGGTGGCCCACTGCCATCACCCTGGCAGTCTGTTCTACCTGGAATGCACTACCTTGTTGCATAAAAGGTGGAAATAAATCCCGGGGTGCCCGTGGCCAGGGCACAGCAGTGGTGAAGAGACAAGAGACTTGTGTCCAGCCTGGCTGTGCACTTGCTCAAGTCCTGAACTCTGTCTTGAACCTTCTTTCTGTTTGGAGAGAGGAAAAAGTAGGAAAATGCACACCTTGCCTAAATGTAGTGGAGAATTAGTCCTCAGGCAGGAGAATCACACAGTCACCCCATGTGAATTTATTTCTCTTTCTGTGTTTGTATGCGTGTAATAACACTTGGAAAGCACACAAACACTCATGGCTCAGCTCTGAGTGAGGCAGTGCTGAAGCACAAAGTAGGCAAATTCGAAATTGTTTGGAGTCTTTTCAGAGCTTCTCATGATCTCATTTGTGCATTTAATGATTATTGTGGGTGCAGTTTTTGAGGTTTGGATGCCACTGGCAGCAGTTGGAGGGAAGAGTCCTACCTGCAGCAGGGCACAGTGACAGCATGGATAGCCTGGGGCGTTCTGTGTGGCCAGAACAGGCAGTCCTATGTGGGATGGGTGATCTGCTCTTTTATCTTGGGGAGGCAGGAGTTTGGAAAGAGTTCCGGTAGGTTAAGAGTGGAAACATCCCTGAAAAACAGGGGGCTTTTATGATTTTAAGACTTCTGTGAGCTTTTGAAAATTATGTTGTCTCTGAAGTCCTCAGCAGAAGCTCTCAGCTAATAAAAGTTTCAAAGCAGAAAATACTCCTGACACAGCAGGGGTGGAGCCCAGGTGGGTGCATAGCCAGGGGGGTTTTGCTCAGACAGGCTGAGGTGGTGCTCAGAACAGGCTGAGAAGCTGACAGGGTTAGCTCTGGTGTAATGATTTGTCTGAAAGGCCATGAAATCAGTACAGGATTGTCATACATGTGTCATAAACCCAGTCCTAGCTGAAAAGAGAGAGGCTGAACAATAAGGTTTAGAGGTTTTTATCTGTAATTGCTCTTATCACAATAAAATATGAAAGTATGAAACTGAGGGCTGCTTATAACTCCTGTCCAAGGCACTGCTTCCTTCTGAGTGAGGCAACAGGATGCAGTAAGGTGAAGAAAGTAAACCACAATAATTGAGTAAAATTTTGATGAATTAAAAAATTAAATTAAAACCTTATGTAAAAATTCTACAGATAAATCAATTTTTTTTTCCTGTCTTTCTTTTTCTCTCTTTCTGTCTTTCTTGGAATCCACCCTGAACCAGATGTTGGGAGTCTGTAGTTTAGTGTTTTTGGATTCCTGCCCAGACTTTTACCTATCTTTTCAGCTATTTACATGGGTTTTATTTCTCCAGCTGTGCTTTCACTGATACTGTACAGTCACAGACCTCCTCAGTCACTAATAGAGAGACTTACTGGATTTTCATTGAGATGAACAGTGATACCAAACATCAAGTGGAAATAATTTTGTCTTTACTCAAATAGTAAGGGGATCAGGAGTAATGAAGGGTGTGAAGAAATCTGCTGCAGACAATGATAACACAGGAGGAGGGAAGGGAGTGGCACAGGAATTTTCTTTCCAATGCCATCACAGAGAAGGAGCAGACAGCTGCTGCTGTATATGGGAAAAGGTGCAGGGGAATGTCTTTTGTTTAAAACAGGTTCAACTTCCATTGTGTCATTTGGCTTTAAGTGATTTTTAAAGTTTTGATGGTCCCTAAGTTTTAATGTCCATTAAAATGATTTTCTCATTTTTATACTTTGCCATTATTAAGGATTTTTAGTTGGATTATTGATCCATAAAGATTCAGTATGGAGGAAATGAAAGATTATTGGCATAACTGCCCTGGGCATAGAGAACTGCTGTCATTTGTCTCTTGTGTTGTAGTGGGACTATTTTTGAACACAAAAATCATGAGCCTACACATCCCTCCTCTGAAAGACCACTAAATCTAGTTCATGGCATTGCTCAGGCTGCTGCACTAAAACTTTTATTTTGTATTGGCATAACATTTTGCACATTTCTGAATTAAAGCCTTCCAACTTGTCTGAGCTGTGGGGTTCAGACTGGAGAGAGGAGAAGGTTTCTCAGCAGAGGGCTGCTGGGGGCTCTCCCAAGTGAGGCTCTGTGATTTTTAAAGGTGTTGTGTGGCAGCCTGCCTAAGAGACTGATGCTTCTCGTTTGGTCCTGACTCTGGATTGGAGCCAGTGCCCTCGAGATTAAATATTCCACAGCCTGTTACCAATCCCTTGAGCAACCTCCTGTCTCCAGGTGCTGGTCTTTTACACAGGCTTCTTCACAAGAGCAATTTCATTGGCAGGAAGAATCAGCTAGTTCAGTTCAACTGGAATGTTTTAATGAAGTCTCTCATACCAGTCAGGCTGAGGATCATCTAATGGAAGGAAAGGCAAGGGAAAATGGGGATATTTTGGAAGGCTGGTTTGCAGGGCTGTGTCTAGGAAGAGGTGACAGAAGTGTATGACTGATGCCTTTTGGTGCTACCTAAAAACAGAGGCCAGACAAAATTAAGATAGTAATGAGCAGTTATATTTATTGAAAGGCCTTCAGGTACATTAAGGGCAGACAAAGCCCTTNAGGCTGAGGATCATCTAATGGAAGGAAAGGCAAGGGAAAATGGGGATATTTTGGAAGGCTGGTTTGCAGGGCTGTGTCTAGGAAGAGGTGACAGAAGTGTATGACTGATGCCTTTTGGTGCTACCTAAAAACAGAGGCCAGACAAAATTAAGATAGTAATGAGCAGTTATATTTATTGAAAGGCCTTCAGGTACATTAAGGGCAGACAAAGCCCTTAGGGGTACACCCAAAATGGATGACAGGTCATGGGTTTTCACACTTTTATAAGTTTGGTCCATTTGCATATTGGGGGTTAATCTTCCAATTACAGCTTCAGGTAACGAAGTCATTTACTCTCAATTTGCTCCCCTCAAACTCACTTTTGTTTCCTTCTCTGGGGCCTGAGACAGTGAGGTGTCCTTGATTGCCAGGCCTGGAGAGGAATTGCTTTGTCTGATGAAAATGTGAAGACAGTAGCTAGCACTACATATGGAGTTTAGAGTTCTACACTGAAGAATTGCAGGATTACAAATATATGAAAAAAATAAAAGCTAAAATCCTAAAGCATCATAAGAAGGGCTGTGATGAGTCTGGGTGTCTGAGCCAGCTCAGGACAACCACGCTGTGCTGAGTTTGATGAGGGAAATGCAGAACTCATTATCTCCCAAACAGCTTTAGCAGTAACTATTTGAAAGAAAACCCCCTAAAATAAAGCTTGTCAGGATGGTTATAAAATGGGGGCCTGAGCTATTGTGACCCAGCACAGCTGACAGTGGTGGCCCTATTCTTTAAGGGGATTGTATCCCACAAATCACTGTGCTTGTCCCCTGCTGGTGGCTACTCTAAAAATATCCAAAATTTATATAAATCTGGGTACTTATGAATGTTAATGGAGTATTAGTAGCTTCCTTTAGGGCAGTATTTCTGAAGGCAAGTTAAAATGAGACAGATTTAAAGTTACTAACTTTAGTGTCCAGGGCCAGAAGGAGGTGATCAATGAATCAAGGTTGCATTTTGTAACCCAGACTTTCTCCTTGGTGCTCCTAATTCAGTTACATGTTTTGTATTTAGAGCTAAATTTTGGCCCCACAGTTCCTTTTCTTCCACACCATTTTCTACCAAAGACAAGGTCTACTACCTCAGCATGGCCATTTAAATTAGTACTTTTTTAGCATGTGGATTTTGATCCCTTTGATTCTTAAATAGGTTATTGGGAATTTTAAAGTTTTGTTAAAAGCTTGAAAAAGTGCACAGTTTATGTGTAAGAAGTACGAGGGGATCAGTTTGTGCAAAAGTGTATGGCCACATGAGCCAAAAGAGACTGTTGAAAGAGCACTCTTTATTTGTTTAATTTATGCAATTTGTTAATGCTCTGTTGCATTTTAAGGGCCTCTCGAGGCTGCCCAGTTTGTGCCTTGGAGAGATGCTTCGTTGCAAACATGGCTCCTGTTAAAACCTGAGGCTCTGGTTCTCTACTTATTGTGACTGTGATTCGATCCTTATTTCTACAACTCACATTTCACCATTTTCTTACCTTCAATTTTTTTCCCATCCCAGCAGCCATCTGGTACTTTCTTCTGTCAGCCAAGTTTCTGTTCCTTACCTGGAGCCTTTCAAACAGCCACTCCTGAAGAGAGTGGATTAACAGTTGTCACTGGAAAATGAGTTTACTTCCAGCTGGAAAAGCTGTGAAATATAACTATTCATTCATTGATATGTTATGCCCTTCTGCTTGGACATTCTTAATTCTATTTGAAGGCAAATACCTGTGAACAGTTTTCCTTAAAAATCTGTGAGAAGACCATTAGTACCTTTAAAGTGAGTTGGCTGATTTGACTTGCTTCTATTAGGAATAGGTTCTCAACATAGCAAATATGTTCTTTGGCACGCAGGTATTTGGGATTAGCCAGAGATGAGTTTTGAGACTTTAATCTGTGTCACATTTAGTCCAAATGGAAGAGATTCTATGGAAGAGATTCTACTATGCTTATTTTTTCTTTTTCCTTCATTTTTTAAGTAAAATCTGAAGTTTGTATTTGTCCTGCATAATCTTTGTTCCTTTTGTAATAAAAGTAGAAGTGCATGGGTCACTTTAGAAGCAACTTATTCTCCTTTCTTTCTCTGGTTCATTTTAAGCATCCAAAGAATAAGATTTGCCCGTGTACCTTTAATTATTTCAAGAACAAAAATATCTAGGCTAGTAGTAAAAGTGTCATGAAATTACTGTAAGGTTGCTTGAGTTCTGGCTGTAAATCTTATTCACCTTGACTAGATCTCATACTTTAATTCACTGGGGTATAAAATACCATTTACATTAGTTCTTAGTTCACTTAATCATAATTAAATGACTTCAGAGGCCAATAATTCTTAGAGACTCTTTCTTTGATGTGACACAAATAACAAACTGTGTTTGTAATGTGAAGGTGTTCTACTTCACTTTTACATTTGTCCCAGCCTCATCCAGCATATAATGTTCTCTTTAGGTGCAGACATATGCTCTTGTTACATGCNGGGGCCTGAGACAGTGAGGTGTCCTTGATTGCCAGGCCTGGAGAGGAATTGCTTTGTCTGATGAAAATGTGAAGACAGTAGCTAGCACTACATATGGAGTTTAGAGTTCTACACTGAAGAATTGCAGGATTACAAATATATGAAAAAAATAAAAGCTAAAATCCTAAAGCATCATAAGAAGGGCTGTGATGAGTCTGGGTGTCTGAGCCAGCTCAGGACAACCACGCTGTGCTGAGTTTGATGAGGGAAATGCAGAACTCATTATCTCCCAAACAGCTTTAGCAGTAACTATTTGAAAGAAAACCCCCTAAAATAAAGCTTGTCAGGATGGTTATAAAATGGGGGCCTGAGCTATTGTGACCCAGCACAGCTGACAGTGGTGGCCCTGTTCTTTAAGGGGATTGAATCCCACAAATCACTGTGCTTGTCCCCTGCTGGTGGCTATTCTAAAAATATCCAAAATTTATATAAATCTGGGTACTTATGAATGTTAATGGAGTATTAGTAGCTTCCTTTAGGGCAGTATTTCTGAAGGCAAGTTAAAATGAGACAGATTTAAAGTTACTAACTTTAGTGTCCAGGGCCAGAAGGAGGTGATCAATGAATCAAGGTTGCATTTTGTAACCCAGACTTTCTCCTTGGTGCTCCTAATTCAGTTACATGTTTTGTATTTAGAGCTAAATTTTGGCCCCACAGTTCCTTTTCTTCCACACCATTTTCTACCAAAGACAAGGTCTACTACCTCAGCATGGCCATTTAAATTAGTACTTTTTTAGCATGTGGATTTTGATCCCTTTGATTCTTAAATAGGTTATTGGGAATTTTAAAGTTTTGTTAAAAGCTTGAAAAAGTGCACAGTTTATGTGTAAGAAGTACGAGGGGATCAGTTTGTGCAAAAGTGTATGGCCACATGAGCCAAAAGAGACTGTTGAAAGAGCACTCTTTATTTGTTTAATTTATGCAATTTGTTAATGCTCTGTTGCATTTTAAGGGCCTCTCGAGGCTGCCCAGTTTGTGCCTTGGAGAGATGCTTCGTTGCAAACATGGCTCCTGTTAAAACCTGAGGCTCTGGTTCTCTACTTATTGTGACTGTGATTCGATCCTTATTTCTACAACTCACATTTCACCATTTTCTTACCTTCAATTTTTTTCCCATCCCAGCAGCCATCTGGTACTTTCTTCTGTCAGCCAAGTTTCTGTTCCTTACCTGGAGCCTTTCAAACAGCCACTCCTGAAGAGAGTGGATTAACAGTTGTCACTGGAAAATGAGTTTACTTCCAGCTGGAAAAGCTGTGAAATATAACTATTCATTCATTGATATGTTATGCCCTTCTGCTTGGACATTCTTAATTCTATTTGAAGGCAAATACCTGTGAACAGTTTTCCTTAAAAATCTGTGAGAAGACCATTAGTACCTTTAAAGTGAGTTGGCTGATTTGACTTGCTTCTATTAGGAATAGGTTCTCAACATAGCAAATATGTTCTTTGGCACGCAGGTATTTGGGATTAGCCAGAGATGAGTTTTGAGACTTTAATCTGTGTCACATTTAGTCCAAATGGAAGAGATTCTATGGAAGAGATTCTACTATGCTTATTTTTTCTTTTTCCTTCATTTTTTAAGTAAAATCTGAAGTTTGTATTTGTCCTGCATAATCTTTGTTCCTTTTGTAATAAAAGTAGAAGTGCATGGGTCACTTTAGAAGCAACTTATTCTCCTTTCTTTCTCTGGTTCATTTTAAGCATCCAAAGAATAAGATTTGCCCGTGTACCTTTAATTATTTCAAGAACAAAAATATCTAGGCTAGTAGTAAAAGTGTCATGAAATTACTGTAAGGTTGCTTGAGTTCTGGCTGTAAATCTTATTCACCTTGACTAGATCTCATACTTTAATTCACTGGGGTATAAAATACCATTTACATTAGTTCTTAGTTCACTTAATCATAATTAAATGACTTCAGAGGCCAATAATTCTTAGAGACTCTTTCTTTGATGTGACACAAATAACAAACTGTGTTTGTAATGTGAAGGTGTTCTACTTCACTTTTACATTTGTCCCAGCCTCATCCAGCATATAATGTTCTCTTTAGGTGCAGACATATGCTCTTGTTACATGCACCATATGGGTCACAGATGTGGCTGACATGGCTACATGACATCTTTTTTAATTTCATTGCACTGTACCAAGGCTGTGCACAGGCCTTTTCATGATGGTTTGAAGGGATTTCTGCTCAAGATTTTAAATTTTTTTTTCACCAGAATGATGAGTGGGGGCAGGGAGCCCACTTTTTGTGCTATCAGGTTATATTGTGGTAATAAAAACCCTCAGGAAGGTAATATTTTTTGGCTGCTGAATTCGTTGTCACCTTAAGCATGGCTTCACTGCAAAGTACTTGTAGTTCCTTTTTCTAATACTTAAGCTTTGCCTTGCTCAAGAGGAGAACTCTTCTGATCACAAAGGATGATTTTTGGAAGAAAAAGTGCATGGATTCTCCATAAACTTAAAAAGTTTGAAATCCAGGTTTCAGTTTTGCAACTGCTTTTTTATTTAAATGCAACTTAAGAAATAGTGTTGTGGTAAGGAGCATATTTGGAAGCAGGAGTTTGCTGTAGTGAATGGAACATTTGGATGTTACCTTAGCCAGAATATCTGTCTAACTAACTAACTAATTAATTAACTAACTAATTACAGGGTTAGTGGACTCCCAGGTTGGTTGTGAGAGGTTGGAAGAACAGAAATTATCTGAACAATAGTGCTGGTTAGGAAGTGAGCTAATAAAATTCCAGAGCAATACTTGTTAAAACCTCTCATCATTTATTATTTTTTTTTAATTGCTGCCTGCAGAGGAAGCTGGGTTAGTTCTGAGAGGAAACATATAATTTATCATATCAAATTTGAACAGGAGATTATTTATGTTCTCCCAGCAGCAGCAAACACAGCCATGGAGGAAGAGTGCCCATGTTAGGTTAGAGGTGAGGATGGGCAATTACTTGATTTGTCTGATAATCAGCCATGGACAGGCAATGAGCACAAAAAGGGATATTTGGATTAAGCAGTTGATCCATCACTATCCCTGTTCATCCAGTGAAACCCATTCTTGGCCAGACTGAAAACTGTCTCTTTCATCCCCCTAAACTCTTTTTTGTCAGTATATCATGGAGCCTAAAGTGAGGATGAGGGGACTGAAGGGCACAAAGCCCCAGAGGACAGGGCTGGAGTACTCCTGGGTGGGGGAGAACCTGTCACACCTGGAAACATTCTTTGCTGCAATTTGAGGTTCTGATGAGTGGCTGATGGCTTGCAACTTGGTACTTCTTGGGGTAGAAAAAATCATAATTAAGCCAGAAGTTGTTTCACTAAAATATTTTATACATGTAAAAAATTTTTCTTCTTTTCCAATGCATGAAAACATCCATGAGATGTGCAAGTGTGGCATTTGTTTTTAACAAAGTGACCACACATGAATCCAGACACTGAAGGGACAGGGAGTGACGTGGAGCTGCTTCAAGTGCTCTGACAACCCAAATAGCAAATTTTGTGTGAGTGTGGTGGAGCTCAGGAGATCTCTGCTGCCTCAGTGCACAGCAAGTTCCAGGGCATGTGGTGGCTTCCTGTCATTAATGCTATCTAGGAGATCAGGGCAATTCTTTGTATGAAATTTGGAAAGTTTTCATCTCAACTTTGACCTTTTATTTGAATGTATATTCATTTCAATTTGAAAAGCAGAAGTAGATTGCAATTCAAAGGAACTCATTTGTTCAAAATATTTTGGAAAGGACATTGGGACAGTTTCAAAAGGTTTTGGCTTTGTTTTAATGGGAAATTTGCCCAAATTAATTTGTTTCCACAGTTTCTGTTTTGCTGAAACAGCAGAGAGTCTTCTTGTCCCTCCTCACCCAAATACTCTCTTCTTGATAAACCTTCTTCTGAATCTCACTGGTATTGCCAGAAATTAGATACAAATGATATTCATGCGAAAAAAGTACATTCAGAAATGAGTTTAAATTGACATTCATCACTATTGGCAAAGATAATTGGACTAATTATACCAAATTTGCCTCTTCATTTTGCAATCCACAGAGGCTGGGTGCTGCAAGTGGAACTATCTCTGGCCTGGATCTCTTGATCATAGTTTTTCCATCAATACATTCAATATATTCAAGGCCGTCCTTGATTCTTTACAGCTTTTAAGGAATTGTTTCAGCTCACAGCACTGCACTTTTTCCCAAGGTTATTTTGTAAAATATTATGCAAAGGGAAGTAGTCCTGTTTCTACAAAATAATTGTTGAAGGTCACAGCCTTCCTCCTTCTGAAACCTTAGGAGAACCTTAGGTTTTGTATCCCCTACAGACATTAAGAGGTCCATTTCAAAGCAGTGGATGTGGGAGGTGTACACACAAATCTTCCTAACAAATAACTGCATTTCTTTTTTGACTTGACCCTTATAAGCACAACATTGCAAACTTACCCAACAACATCCATCTGAAAAGTTTTCAGTCACCCTCTAGGATAGACAATTTATGGGCAAGCAAGTTTTGAGCTTTGATTAATTTGATCTGTGTGACTGGAAGCAAAAAATAATTAATTGTCTTCTGGCCATTTAGATTCCATGGGGCAACTGCTGCCAAAGTTGAGCATGGCAAGGTCCAGTTGTACTGGAGCCTAGTGATATCTGTAGGGAAGGGATGCCCATAGCCCTGCTGCTGGACAAGGAACTCATTTCCCAGCCCTGTTGCTGGCCCACAACATCCTGACACCCCATGCTGGTAAACTGGCACCTCATCCTGTCAGCTGCTTCTCCATCAGCTTTTCACAGCAATCTGGAATGTACTTTTTTTTTAGAGATTGCTTCTCTGTGTCCTGTTAAGGTTCAGACAACTGAAATTTAGCTTTAAATCATGGGTATCCTGTGAGGAGGAATTCCCAGCACAAAGAAAGGTCAACTGAGAAGAGAAACTGATGGCTGCAGAGAGGTGAGGGAGGGTATTCCTTAGGGCACAGAGTGTGAGAGATGTACAGACTGGCTGGGATGGTGGTGGCTGGGAGCTGAGATTGTACAGCCATTACAAGTCATGCTGAGCATTGAAAGGGAAGACTAAAACATGAACCCCAGGTCTATTCCCAATTTTTCCTGTCACAGGAGTCCTTGATGTGAAGAACTTGAATTCCCCTGGCACATTTACCTGCTAGACCTGCCTAAACTCAAATGGGCTGATCCTCTTTTCCCCTGCAGAGACCACGAAGTACAAGGCAGGTTTCTTGTTGCTTTGTGATGTTGTCACTCAAACCCAGGCATTTGGCAAGTCCTGTAGAGAAGGAATTCTCTGAGCTTGGCTTCAGCAAGGCAAAGATCAAACTTGCACTGAATGTATTTCATGGATTCAGGACAGGAGCTGCACAAAGGCAACTGAGACCTAATGGGACCATTTCCTGAAGTGCTTTCAGACTATCTGTGCCCTGAGAGGTTCTGAAAGAGGAACTGGCTTGGAGCCAGAAGCAGTCTAAGGAAATAAAAAAGCAACTGGATGGACTAGATGGAATAAGTCATATAATTATATAACTGGATACAGTCAGAGGTAATTCTAGCAAGTCAGTTTTTGACTGTGCTCCCAGACATTAAATCTCCACTACCACAGCATAATTCTGTAGTCTAAATACCAGCATGAACCCAGAATAAATCAGTGGAAAAAACTTTCTATTACCTCTTAAAGAATGAGGGCTGAGGGTTGTCATTTTTATACAGTGAAAACCAATTGCACTTACCCTTGGATATAGCTGTAGATGAGGTATTTCTTTAATAGTGTGTTGCTTCTGATCTATGGCCTCAGAAGGTATCCTCCATCTGGATGATTCATTCAGCTGAATTACTTATCCAATCCTGGGATCTCTAGTAGAAAAGCAAGCAATTAACCTTTCCTAATAAGAGCCAGAAGTAGGCCTTAAGGAAGTTAAAATTAAGGAGGAAGCTGGTGTTTAGTTTTCAGAGCAAGTTTTAACGCCAGCAGATGGTGCTAAAATGTCCATTAAAAGGTGAAAAAAAACCCCCAACAACACAAACATCTCAAATTTCCTTAAAATCATAAACTGTCAGGGAAAGATAAATTGAGATACTTTAGCTAATTGCTGTGGAAAGTTGAATTTAGGGTGATGTTAGTCATCTTTTTACTTAGACTAGCTTAATACACATGAAGATGTGTGTAGCCCTTATTTTCTAGTTTGCTTTCAAGATGGATCAATTTTCCTTGAGTCAGGTCTTTACCTTGAATAAGGCAACTCAAGTATTTCAGGAATTTTCATTCATATTCAAAGCAGGGATTAAAAGCTTTGTTGTATAATTTTGCTGATTAATTATAGGAATGATTTATGATTTTTAGTCTCATTTTCACTCTGAACAACTACTTGAAACAAATGGCAGTTGTTTTTCAAAGGATATTGCTGTATAATTTTGTTAGTCACTAAAGAAAAACTATGTGGGTTTTTTATATACAGAAACCCCTAAAATCACACAAAGAATAATCTTAAAAATACATTGTAAAGGAGTTGTATGGTTAAATTAAGGAAAGTGGCATAGGAATGAAGAAATATTCTGTTCTAATTCAACATTGGTCAGAAGCTGGTAACTACTGAAGGCTGCTGGCCACTACGAAGTGTTTTAGGAGAGTTTAGTGGGGCGGCCTGCAGCCACCCCAGGCAGTCTGCAACCAAAACAAGAAATTAAAACTGTCTTGATGGCCTCTGAAAAGGAGGAACACCATGAAAATGGCTCTTCTCCTCCTAGATCCAAATGTAATATGGATTTGCACTTGTGATAGCAAAGAGAAAAGCGAGGCTTGAGGGGGTAGGTCACGGAGAAGAGGTGGTCTCAGAACTCTGCAGCAGTTTAGGGAGTGCCCACTTTTCCTTGGTTCACTGCTTGGATCTCACCCCCTCAGGTATGGGACGTGTGTAACAATGGGAATGCAAGAATTAATAATGGGGGCATTTCGGGTCAGTGTCGGGCACATTTCTTTAGGTGGTATAAAGAAACTATGCTGAGATTTCTGAGCACTAATGCTGCAGTAGAGGCCCAAAGCAACTGGCAGGCATTCCAAATGCTATATTCCAGTTTAAAATGTACTGCCCTGGGAGATTCAGGAGTTGAGAACTCTGAGGTTTATATCTAAAAGTCCTCATAACCATTGACTGTTCTACGTCTCATCAGAGGATGAAGAAACATGCAAGTACTGCAAGTCTAGAAAACCTGCAAAGCCAATCCTACAAAACAACACCATCCTTTCTAAGGATCTAGAAGTTATTCCTAGCAAGATAAATAATACAAAATTATTTCTAGCAGAATAATTTTGCCTAATGTATCCACGCATGGTGAGCCACATCCTGGTGTCTCTTACATGCACTTGTGACAGTTGTGCCTGAATAAGGGCTGAGAAACACCTTCTAAATGTTCATTAATTGTGTGGCCAGTTGGGACTGCACATCTGCACCTCCCTGCTGCTCCCTTCATGAAAACTCCTCTGCAAGAATCATCCAGGTGACCAACCAAGTGATGCAAGGTGTGTACACAGTGATGCATTATAATATCCTATTTAATTATTTTTTGGCAGGGATGGTGTATAATTATTTACTGACCTGTGGCATTGGTCACTGAATGACTGTGAAATTCAGATTCTAAGAGCACTGTCATTTTGATAATTAGAGGCTCTGCCTTACGAGAATGTGTGCTCGTTAAGTTGTAATTTGCTTAAAAAAATAAATTAAAGACAGAGGTTATTTAGGAAGGAAGGCTTAAGACCAAGATTATATTCAAAGGAAATTAAAGACAGGAAGCCCCAGGGTATTCCAGCCCTGCCATGCAGCTCCTATTAACAAAAATGAAGTCTTACAAGCAGCACAGATCCTGGTGTCTGCCATAAGGCTGCCCAGCACTTTCTATTATAAGGTCCTGTTTTCTCTTGCTTATGGCTTTGCCAAACTTAAATCATTCTGGCCAAAATTTTCCATGCTGTCTGCCTTGGGAAAATATTTTTGAGAGTTTACTCTCAAAGTCCTCAGCCATTTCTCCAACTGGAATTAGGAACAAAAAGAAAAAAAAAAGAGATATTGTTTACCCATGTTTACAGGGCTGTGTGTAGTGTAGAAGGTAATTATGGCCATGTGTATGCAAGAAACCCAAGAAATTTTAAGAAATATAAGTGCTCCCATGGTCTGCAGTGAGGAGGTGAGGACTTTATTTTTGAATCTGAAAACTGACAATTTTAACATGCTCAGGTGAGAGTAATTTGAATTTTTCAACTGTATTTTTGGGAGGTGCCACCAGAATGCTCTGATATAGAATCAGCTCACATGCAGCCCCTTTGGCAGACAAACTGAGCATGGGCTGGAGAGGCCTTGGCAAGCATTTACATCCCCCGGTTGCACTGTAGCTGTAATAAGTCTGGTCAGAACAGAGAAAAATAGGAATGGCTGGTGCTCCTAAACCCCCTGTGCTCCTTCTGGCTTGTGCTAAGGCACTGGAGAAGAGGAGGGGTCTGCCTTGCTGAGGTACAAAAGTTGGAGGGCAGTGGATGAGGGCAGGGCAAGAGCAGAGTGGTAAAGGAAACAAAAGGAATGTGAGAAGGCAAGGGTATAAAAACCCTGGAAAAATAGTAGTGAAAAATTGTAAAGGATGCTCTGGAGACAGTGCAGAGAAACAAGGACAGAAATGCTTTATAATCATTACATCTCTGCACTTGAAACCCAGAGAGGAGGTTTGTTTCTCCATTTCTTTCTAGTGGCAAATCAGGCAGAGTGCGTTGTGCATCCTGGGCAGGCTGACCACCTGGAGGGGTGGAATTCTGCCTCGTGACATTTGATTTGCAGTGTAAGCTTTTAAAAGGATTTATTCAAGTCCATAAATACCCCCCTTCTCTCTACAAACGATTAAAATAATCCTTACAATGTGAAGTCAAAGGTCTTATGATGGTTAATTAGGAACTTAAACATTATTTTAGTATCTTGGGGTGTGTAACTGTTCATTTATGTCCATTTGCCAGTGACCTACAGCTTTCACCCTGTGCCTCCCACGCCGTGTTCCCATCTCATCACTGCTCTCTTCAGTGGACTCCTTTACTACTCTCCTTCCCTCATACCCCCGATTTTTCCCATTACTGTTTTGTTCCCTTTTTTGACCATTTCCCTCAAGCCCTAGTCCCTACATTTACACTTTCTATTGCATTCCCCTTTCCTTTCACTCCCATGAGCAGACAGAGCATTGTCCCATTGCTGAAGGCTGGATCTTGGTTTTTTCATCTCTTCTGTAGCCTGGCACAGGCTGGCTCTGGGAAAATCCTTGTATCTCTTCCCCAGGGCATGCAGAGCCCTGCCCTGTCCATCACCAGGTGCCCTCATTTGCAGAGGTGTTTCTGGGCTCCTCTTGGCTCAGGTTTTCCCAAGGCAGAGCCCTCCCCTCTGCCCTTGCTCTTGGCAGCCTCACCCTTGCACAGTCCCTTCAAACTCTGCTCCTTAGATCATTTTCCTGGCTCCTCATCCTATTTCACACGTTCTGCTGTCTTGCTCTTCTCTCTTCCACTTGCTCTGTGTCTCAGCTGGTGCTGCATCATTTACAGCTGTCCTCACTTTCCAGCAGTGCGAGCTTTTCCCACATGGGACTCTGCTCCTGCAATCATTTCCCTGCTTTCTCTTGCCATCTGAGGGGTCTAAGAAAGCCTACAAAGCTCACAGTTTATTATTTGAAACTTCTAAAACTACCTTCTATCAAAATGCTTGCTGAACAATGCTGGCATGCCAAGCTGCATGAGCATCTCTATTGATTTCTGCTGCCTTGTCTTTCCATTCATATTTCTCAGCCTTTTTTCCTCTTCATTCCTCTCTTTCCTGAAATTAACCCAGAGTATAAGGTATGACCTGCCTTTTTTTTAAAGTTATGTACAGATCCTACACAATATGTCTTTTTTCCAATCCTTGACAAGCCTCAGGCCATTATGATGTCCATATTTTTAAAAGTAATTTATACAGTTTTGAAAAAACCCAAATAATTTAGAGATTTGCTTTTTGAAAAATGGATCTCAGAGGAGCCAGGATCACAGCAGTAGCACAGTCTCTTTTCATGTAATTAGAACAGAGTATCCTATGTTGTTGTTGAGCATTGTAAGTATTTCTGGAGGTTTTTTCTTTAATCTTACGTCGTGTGTGTTGTCTTTGCAGCAATACTTTTTGCTATGGCAACAACTTTTTTATTGGAATCCAGAGCATGAACATGGAATGCTGCATTGACCCTTTTACTCCTGAGACAAATTAACTTTAGGAAGATTTGTTTTGGCCAAACTTTCAAGGAGGAAACGAAGTGTAAAAATGTACATTAATTGAAAAAAGGCTTGCTTTTAAACAGTACTTCCCATTCTTGCCATTACTGTCCTTTCATTAGAGCCTTAGGTTTGAGGTCATTAGAAATTTTTTCTGTAAATCACAGGGTGGGGAATATTATTTTGCTCCCATTATTTTATTCTCATCATTTTGCACATCAGAAAATAAATGATTTCTTGAGTCAAATGCACAACAGCTGGATGTTCCTGTACCCCCCTCCCATTCTTCCAGTTGAGAATCAGCATCAGCTGTGGCTTTGTGCAGCTGAGGCACAGAGTGGGATCAAGGCTGATTTAGCATCTTATTCAGCTGATATGAATATGTAATTATAATTAGGAGCTCCAGGGTCCATCAGCACATGTACAAGCCTGGAATTTAGGTTGTGTTTTGATGTATTATACCTCTCAGCTCCCTGGTGGGTAATAAACCTGCAAGCCAAGAAAAGCCAGAGGTGAGAACTTTGTCTGGAGGTACTGCAGGGCTTCCCTGGAGGTCCTTCAAACAGTGAATCATCAATGTTGAAGTGCTTGCAGCTGAATTCCCAGCTCAGGCTCAGCTACAGAAAGAAGAAAATTGAAGGCAAATTGAGGAATTGAATTGTCTACTCAGGGTGCCTGGTGCTTGACAGACCTGTAAAATTGGGATAACACAAAATCCTGAAGGCTCAGAGTCTGACTGGCCCTAATTCTGCTGTATGCCAAGGACTTTTTAAGATCTTGCAAGTATCATCTTTTCTGTCCAAAGTCAATGCAGGACACTGCCTAGTGATCAAGGAAAGACAAGAGAGTCCAGAGCTCTTCACCTGGCACTGGGCTTCCAGACTGCTCCTTCCTGAGGCAGGACCTTGCATTTCATGAGGGGACTTAGCTCTCATTTGGAACAGAAACTGTTGTGCCCCATAATACCAGATTTTTTTTTTTTAAACACCAAAAGGTTTTATAGATTCAGTGTATTCTTTACCCTTATTTGTGAACTAGTAGTTATTAGACCATTTTGTCCTTGAGCCACCTTTCCAATACCTCTTGGTTTTGCTATATTTTAATATAAATAATACAGAAACAGGCTAACACTGCTGGTTTTCACTCAGCCAAAAACTCCATGTATGTCAGTGGGTTCAGATCTAATTCACTAAAGTCCTCCCCCTTCTCAATGAGATTTGCACAGGTTTGAAATTAGTACCTTGATGGGATATCCATTCTCACAAAAATTAGGGACTAGAACTTCCTCTCTCCTACAGACCCTGCTTTGGTTTCCACAAGTGCAACTCAGCCTTTAGAGGAAGGATCTGCCTTCAGTTCTCTGTCAGCACTTGGTCCTCAGAGGAACCAGGAATCAGTTCTGGTTTGAGATGTGCTGCTGGCCACAAAGCAAACTTTGAGTGAATCATCTCACCCTACCTGTGGGTACTAGCCAAGGTTTTCTGTTTTAGTGCCCAGGAGGAGGAGTTACACTGAACAAATAAATTTTGCACTAATTTATGAAGTGACTGATTAGAATGTAAGCTGACCTGAGGCAGCATTCCTGGCAATCCCACTCTTCCAGCCACAATGTCAGAATGGCTGGGATGGACCTGGACAATCATTTGATGTGAACATCAGCCAGGGCTTAGGGGACAAGTGACCCCTCAGAGATTCAGAGACTCTTTCTGCTGCAGCCCCTTTGATCTCGTGGTCATGCTGAGCGACAGCTTCCTTGAGTGAGACTTATCTACCTGTGGGGAAGGGACTATTAAAGGAATAACCTTTCATATCCACTTGAAGAAAGGAATTTCACAAATGCCAAAAAAAAAAAAAAGTATGTATAAATGAATGTGTGCTAATGGGAACTGTCAGCAAGGGAATCTTGTGCAAGCAATTCCCAAACGGATGCAAGATATTGTGGATAACCAAGACTGTCCAGCTCTGGAAATAAAATAAAGCACCCAGAATGGAAAATGTATATTTAACACACTTGCAAGAAAAATCTTCAACTTCATATAGGGTAGAATGAATATTCTTCCTTCTTTTGAAATTCTTGGGTAATCTGTAGAAAACTTTGTAACTCTGGAATGCTGTCCAGGTGCTGTATTAATATCTGTCAAAGCATGCAGTGCAACAGCTTTAGGTGAATGCCAGATTATAGGAATCCCACTTATTTCATAGTTGTAGAAAATAAAAAAAAAGAGAGAGAATTTTGCTAGTCCTTTTAGATTTATAGCAGTCCTTCCACTCTGGTAGTCCCAGTTTCCTTCCACTTGGATACTTAGGTACAAAGCGACATCAGACGCTCATGTGAGCACTTCAGAGCCCTGTCTGAGGTACCTAAAATGCACCAAAGCAGCATGAAACAAAGGCCAGTTAATATCCAGTGAAGAGGTTGGGTGGGATAGGGATTTTTGGAAAGGTACTGAAAGATGTGAGTTCTGTAGTTTCGTTCTTCTGGATGTAGGAATTGAGAAAATTGTGTTGGTTTAAGCTGGAGGACTGGGTGAGAGTGTCTCTAATATGGAAAGGATTCTGTTCAGGACTGTGCAAATAGGAATTTGGATGTTAGGCTCCTGGACTTCGTAGCTCTGACTATTTATGCCATTAACATAAACAGAGATACTTTATAAATTTTAAAGAATCTTACATGTGAGTGTAAATTGCTGATTTTTTATAGCTTTGGTGTTGACATATTTCAGTTACTAAAGAAAATGGGGACAATTATCCATATTTGGCAGCCCCAATACATAAGTTTCCTTACTTCTCTATTTTTTCTATCCTAATTTTATTTAATTAGGAGACTTTTAAAAAATATGCTGTAATTACCTGGTCCTAGGCATTATGTAGAAGGATGTTGAGAGACATGTGATTATAAAATCCAGACTGCTGTGTGCTGACATTTACAGCTTTCTCTCTCAGCACTAGGATGAATAGATGCTAAATTTTGTCAAGCTAAAATGTAACTGGAAGGTTTCTGGTAAAAAGCAATTTGCATTTTTGGACATCAAACAGAAAAAAGGGCAGATACAATTTTCAAACACCTGCTCTGGTTTTTAACTTCTTCCATTGAGTCTCTGTATTGTTCAGAAATAGTTTTCTGCCTTTCCCTGGAATGCCTAAAATTGGCCTCTGAAAGAAATAAAGTATTAGAATAATTGGATTCTGTCCTTTTTCATTATATCATTTTATGTTTCTGTCAACATGAAATCCATTGAAGAGATGTTTCTAACATTTCCTGAAAAATGTCTTTCAGCATAAGCTTTTTCCATCTGCTTTTGGAAAATCAGAATATTTTATAATGATACAGTCATCTTGCTAGCGTTGCTTGTTCTCTAAAACATTTTGTACTGTTCGAGGTGTCATCTAAGAAAGATTTAGGAAAAGTTAGAACTAAAATTCACCTTTCTGTCTAAAACCTGCTTGTAGAGAAAGATAACTGGACAGATTTGCATTTTTGAGAATGATGTCCATTTCCCTCTAGATATCAATTATTTATTAGCTTATGATGCAATTACATCATTGATCTTAAATATTGGGTAATGAAGCCTTTGCTAACTGTTCCCTAACTGTGGTTTAATGGATGAAGCCCCCACCAGTTTCTTAAAACTGTTATTCCAGCTTGGAGCTGATACACTTGAAATAAATTTGGACCATTAAGTGAGAGTTTCATAGAGTCATGGAATGGTTTGGGTTGGAGGGGCCTCAAAGCTCATCCAGTGCTACCCCTGCCATGGCAGGGACACCTTCCACTGTCCCAGGCTGCTCCAAGCCCTGTCCAGCCTGGCCTTGGGCACTGCCAGGGATCCAGGGGCAGCCACAGCTGCTCTGGGCACCCTGTGCCAGGGCCTGCCCACCCTCACAGGGAACAATTCCTTCCTAACCTAAAGGTTGCTGTGAGTAAGGGTCCAATTAAAGTAAAATAGTCAATCAATATGGTAATTGGAACCTGATAAGATGTTTGAGGCTGAGATAAATTGGGAGTGGGGGGTTGACTCAATCTAATGTAATTTTAAAATTTTTACCTCCTAGATCGTTGGAAATCAGGAAGGAATGAAGAAACCTATAGCAACAAAATACATTAAAAATTATCCAAACTGAGAAAAAAGAAAAATAAAGTAGCTCATTTGAGACTTGTCAGGAATAATTCTCACCCTGCTGGGCTCTGCTTGCTATTCTTGCTCAGCTTCTTGATGAACACCCTGACAGGATGAGCAGGTAGAGCAGAGGCAGCTGTGCCCTTCCCTGGGCAGGTTTTGGGGCTGGGCAGAGCCTGGCAGGGAGCAGGGCACTGACAGCACCCAAATCCCCACTGCTCCTCCCCAGGGCTCTGCCTCTGAGTGCAGAGCTCCTGGCCCCCTTACAGCAGGGCACGGGCAGGTTAACAAAACACTGACTTAGGGCTGAAAATGCTTCGAGGGTCAGCTGCTACCAAGACGTGAAAAAGCAGCTCTGGAGAAGTGGCTGTGTCTGCGGGGAAGTCCTGTGGGAGCATGCCAGGGGTTCTGTGAATTATTAGGTTTGCAGGATGTAAATGTATTTTTACTCCGTCTATGTGTGTATGGCTCGCTGCTGGAAGAAGCTATGACTCCCTCTGGCTTCGGTGAATGCTGCAAGTGCAAGTCTGGTGTGTGATATGGTTCATAAAAGCTGTGTTCAAAGGAGATTGAAGCTGTGGATTAACCCTTCCAAACCCAGAATTCCTGGGAAAACACCTCTGCTTTCTTGTCTCAGGTTTGTATATCCAGGCATTTTCCAGGTGTCATCATGCTCTGATCACTCCAGAGTAGTTTTCATGTGCTCAGAAGCCTCACTCTTATGTGATACACACATGTGCAGAGTTCAGTCCATTTAATTGCATTTATTGCATTTAATTGTGTGTGAATATGTAAATCATGTGCTTGTCCAAGAAGCCGAGCTAATTCTTCTATTACTCACAGACAAGTTGTGTAATGGAAACAAAAACCTGCTTATTTGATAATTACATTGGATTAGATCCCTAGTGCTGGTGGATGGTCCTAATGCCTAAAAAAGGGAGAGTAAAAGGAAAGGCATTTGAAAGTCTTGCTAGACCATAATCTTGGATATAGAAAATATAGGAAGCCAAATAACAATGACAGAATGTACATGTCCTCATTGTTCAAAGTGGAATAACCAGGAGAAAGAGTAGAAAACGTGTCGAAATGGTCCAGTGGGAATTCAGACACATGGACTGAAGAATTTCTCTTATGGAAAAAAAAAAAAAAAGGATGATGTTGGTTTATATCTGAGAGATGATTACAAAACCAGGGATGTTGATGGGACCTTTACTGTAGGTGTACTGTGGCCACATTTCCTGGAACAGGGAGGAACAAGAATAATTAGGTTTAACAGCAATTAGGTTCAATATTCTGGATTATCTGAATATTTTTAGAACCAGAATTGGAGGTAAGATAATAAAGATATTCCTTTGTGGAAATGTTTAACAGACTGTGTTTATGGGGGTGAATAAAAATAAGTAAATGCAGCAGAGATGGTAAAATTTCCTAATGCTCTTTCACCTCAACTGAATCCATACTTGTCAGGGAAGGTAAGGCTTAAAAAGGAAACCCTCTGGAAAAGTCTGAGAGCTGCTACTTTAATCTTCACCTCCTGAGAAGTTTCAAATATCAAGAGCAGAGAGAGAGGCAGAGTCTCTAATTAGTGAGGGAGGCAGGTAGGACATTAATTGATTTGCTATGCTACTTCTTTGACCTGAGCTGTGTTTGAGAACAATAGAGGAGCTGTAATGCTCCTCCACGACAGAGCAGAGCTTTTATGTGATAGCAACTTAGAGACCTTTGATCACAAACTGGGGCTGTACATCTGTAATTTTCATAATAGTAATTTTTGCTACATGTATTTTATTTTTAGGGTTTTTTTTGTTTGTTTGTTGGGGTTTTTTTTGCTTGGGAAGCAGTTTCTCTGACTTTGGGCTACTTTCTCATTTTACACAGTGTTTGAAAATCCTGATTTGAAAATGCTGCTTTTCTAATAATGGCATAGTACAAACCTAGCAACATTTGTGAGGAAGTGGCTAGTCTGGGTTTATGTATGATCAGGTCATTATAATGGTAAAAAAAAAAAAAAAAAAGAAGAAAAGAGGGGAAAGAAGGTGCAGAAAGACAGAGGAAGGATTACTTTTTATCTGCCCTGGATTGTCATCTAAGGTCTAACCTACTGTGTAACTGTGTCTGTCATGGCTCCACAGTGCCAAATTTCACAGTGAAACTTGACACTGTCACTGCACAGTCCTTTGAAAGTTGCCTTTGGTAAAGGTGTTTATTACTGCAAAGAGTTTCATTATTGTTTTAGAAAGAAGAGATGTTTAATGTCAAGAGAAACGTAAAAATAATGCTATGAAAGCAGTGTACCTATTGGGACAATTTGTTATCAAAACTGTTGGTTTACAAAAATGTATGGGCTTAGGCCTAATTTAATCAGTTTGTTGGGAGGGAGAATGAATAACAAAAAGGATATCTCAACTTCTATATAGTCCCAGAGCAGAACAATTAACTAAGAACTTAGTGAAAATGTGCAACACACACAAACATCAGAGGTCTCAAAACAGAAAGAACCAAGAGCTTTTATTTGCAAATCAAAGATCCTTAACACCCAAGATAACTCCTGGTGATCAGTTTTAACCCTTTTTTTTCAGAGAAGGACATCTTTCTCTAATGTCAGCAGCCAGTTTAAAAGAGATCAGGCAATCAGCCAGAGTTCCAGATAAAAAAATTTACATTTCTGTTTGTCAGGGTTCCTTGTGTAGCTAAAAAGGAAAGACAGGGGTGATCCATCACACTATAGAGAGATGGCTGAGATATTTGAGATATCATGCCCTGATGGGATAAAATGTTCTTTGCAAGTGCTGGATCTTGGATCTTAGCTAGACTGAGATGGAAAACAACATAATTGCATGGTAAAATAATTCAAATAAACACTGTTATCTGGAGAGTCAGATATCTAAGTCTATCTAAGTCACTTTGGAGAGGATTTCACCTGAAACAAAGCAAACCATTTTTTATTTGGCAGAAGAATGCTCAGATAGGGAAATGGGCTTGTTTATTTCTAATGGTGTAACTCAACATCTGTGTAATGAATAACATTTTAGCTGTGGGACAAGTCCATATATCAAAGCAAAGTGTTGCCTTTCCTGAAAGGAGCATTTCTTGGCTGTGGCCAGATGGCTCTGTGTGCTTAAGAGCCTCAAAATTGTCTGTTTTGTATGGGGTGATGGGTTTGAACATTCCTTTTTTATCCCTCTCTACCTTGAACCATGCTTGTGCTTGACATTGTACAAGATAATGTCAATTGTAGTTCAGTGTATTATGTACAGAATTAGGGAATTCTTTACCTGGTTTTGGTACGTGAAGGTTCAAGTGAAGGAATGAACTTCACATTTTCAGGAGAACAAAACTGTCTATTTGTTTATAAAGTAGCATTCTCTTTCATGGCCCTATGGGTAGTAGAATAGAAAATAATACTTGTGGGTGGGGAGAATATCCAGTCAGCTCTGGAAAAAAACCCTTCAGCCAAAATAAGTATTTGACTGTTTTGCAAGATAATGTCTAGCATGATGTAATACCAGGCACCTGTGCAGACTCATCACCATTGGATTCAGCTTTTCATCATGACTAACAAAAATTCAGCAACATATTCCAAAACCAAACCAAAACAAAAAAAAAAAAGCAACCAAAAAAGAAAAGAGCTGTAGGCCAGATGGTTTTTGAGAACTGACTAAAGTGGGAGGTGAAGTAAGCACTTGACAAGAGTGAGTGGGGAAAGGATTAATCATCACTTCATGTTCTATGTCCAAAACAATAGTGTCTTTGTTATCTGTGATACCTGATTTTGGGTAAGATAACAGGCATCCCTTTTCTGGGACACTCAACTGTCCCTCTGAAGGAAAAATGGGATTGGGCAGATGCAAACAGCCTGCATAACTCAGATATCCGCAACATAAAATTCATTACAGTTATTTATGCAATTTCATCACAAACTACCACCATGGTATGCCAAAGTTAACAGATGAGCTGTCTGAAGCACAGAATAATGTATATTTAAATAGATAAAAATATTTTCATCTCATATGAAAGGCCACCCTGGCTATTTGTGTTTGTTTATTTGCAATAGTATTCATGGAACAGCCTGGGAACATGCAGGAGATTCATAAATTGTGTCAAAGCTGAGCTGCAGGGGCAGCAGGCAGCATCTTCAGACAGCACCTGCTTGTTCTGAACGTTTTATCTGTGTGCATGACATGGCCTGGGACTGATGTGGGTGTCTGAAACCATCCCTGGGTGCGTTTCCACAGACCCAGAGCTAAACACCTGCAGGAAGTTGGATGCAAGTGGTTTACAAATGGAACATTGCACTTGTCAGGGCACTCATGGACTCCTTGGGGAACATTTGTTGCGTAGATTAGAGAGCAAATACTGGACAGAAGAGCAAACAAGGGGATAGAGGATAGGAAATCATAACTATACCCCCATTAGCCTTTTCATTCATATAAACATGTGTAGAATATGTTGAATTTCGTATTTTAATGACAATGCCAAGTGTGGTCCACCAAACTCTTCCAGCATTTTAAAATTTTACAATCAAATTCCAAAAGCAATGAAAGTTCTACTACAAAGCTAATAACTGTTTGCATATAACCTGATATAGGCTATAGGTTTCTATGATAAGAATAATTTTGTTAAATAATGTTCTTTCGGGACAGTTTCTTCTAAGGACCTGGCAGCTGGTTATTTTTATGCAAAAAGTGAATACTTAATTCTCTTATATGCAGGTGGCTAGAAGTGGTCCTGATACCCACACAAACACACTCTGTTTGTCTATGTATATACATATATGTTATATATAAGTACAACATTTCACACAAATATAAATTTCTGAATTTTTATGTCCCTGATTAATATTATCTTACAATATTCCGTGACTATTTGATATATTAAAGCTTGTGATATTTAGACTGTTAACACCATTACAAAAGCAAACTTCTTTTGATATTTTTTTTCATTACTCTCAGGGCTATCAGCCCTCATTTCACATCCTGTTTTGTGAAAAGAGAGGCCAGTTTCAACAGGTTTGGATTTCACTTTTGGGAGAGAGAAGAATTAGTAGTTCAGGGACAGCTCAGATAAGCCTGACCTTAACTGACACAGTGTAAGGTTAGTTTGTGCTCAGTCAAGGAGAAAAAGGGAGAAGCAACATTGCCAAGAACTTAAAAATCAGGAAGATTTCAGATTAGATTTTCTACAGAAGACTTAAAAGACATACAAATTTTTTTATAGTTAAGCATATTTTATCTCAGTGACCTCACATCAGGATACCCTGGGCAATCCCTTTTTGCCATGAGCACAGTCCCTGCTGGGGGGGACACTTCATGTGTGGGTTTTCATTCTGACCCTTCCAGCTCCTCCCATTTTTGTGGCACTCACAGGGTTACACTGGATGGCTCAGCCTTGGCTTAAAAACAATTTGTGTTTCCCTGTTCCATCTTTCTGGATTAAACGGTGTGATTGCTAAGCAGTTTTTTTACTGCTGTATTTCTTTTCTGCTGCTCAAATAACTTTGACTTGAAGTAAGAAACTTCCAAATGATCTCTCGAGCAGTGGCATACGAGTTGCCTTTGTTCATCCAGGCTGGTGCTGTGCCCCCAAAACTGGGATAAAGGCACAGGGAATATGACAGCTGCTAGTTTTAGAAAAACTCCCCCAAAGAAAACATTCTTTCCTGATATCTGGTAATTAGAAATTCATGTCTTAGGGTTTATTTCCATTCTAATTCTCTCCTGAGGTTCAAAAATGCTTTATTTCTTAGTAATGTAGTTCTTGGTGTTGTTGTCATTGATGAAATATTTGGTTCTTTGGTACGTAGCTTGACTCTTGGTGCTAATTATGTCATGGAGCATTAGGTGCTCATGGAAGGAGCAGATAAACACACTGCAGGCAGCAGCAGCAGCACATGCTCCAGTGCTATCCAGCCAACATTCTTCAACTCTGACCCAAGGACCACCTCTGGAGATAAGAGTCCCTTCTTATCAGTGAGTCCTCGCTTGCTCTGCCAAGACTGTCAGCAAAAAAGGATTGTCAGAGCCAGCAGTGCAGTTGTACAGCAGGGGCTTGTTCACCAGAACTGCTCTGTGATCACCGGAGTGATTCCACGTCCACCACCACAAGATTTATATTGTAACATGTTCACGTGTCCATTTCACCCAGAGCTTGAATCCTGGAGATCTGGCAAATGGCCAGGGCTGAAACTCATTTGTTTCCTCCAGACCTGGCACTTATGTGTTTCTATCTGAAGTGGATCAGGAATCTCATGCACGCAGGTTACGCTTTGCAAACCAGGAGATGTTGTTACCTCTTTAAAGGTGAAACCCTAGAACTATTGAATATTCTTTAAAAATTAAACATTTTAATCACTATCTCTACTCCTACCCACTCTTAATATAAGCAGTCATGTTATGAAATTTAAAATATTCACCCTGTGACTATTTGCCTAAATCACAAATTTAGTTTTCCTTCACAGATAGCTGATATGGCAATTGCTGATTTTCAGTTCTCCAAAGTCACTGCCTTATAATCAGAGGGGTGGCTGACAGACCAATTGTCTTAAAAGTTTTTGCTTTTTGCCTCCAGATTTTCTTGTCTGCTGTTCAGTAGCAACATGGAATAGCAACGTGAAAGAGCAACATGGGTTTCTCAGAGTGCCAAATCATCCTCAATAACTCTGCATTCAGTTTTCCATAACGTGCATGAAAAGATTAGAAATTAGTTCTTAATTTCTCAGTCATGACCTTCCAGTCATATAATTTTCCTAGGATGACCTTAAGACATTTTATAATTTTGTTTCGTGTATCAGTCTGAGTATAAAACTGTGCTTGTGCGTAATTTCACGCTGCTCAGCTGAGGAGGGTCCTTGCTTTGGCAGAGCTGGGTGCTGGTGTCTTTATGGATGGAGAATTTTAATTTTATATTTATCAGTAACTCTAGAAAATGTGATACTGGGATTTAGGGATCTCATCTCCTGGTAAACAATGTCTGAGGCCCAGCTCCATTATTGCTAAGCTTTGAGAGACAGGCTGACACCAGGGGCATATGCAAGAGCTCTTTACTTGTTTGCTTGAAACTGGAAGTCTGAAGAACATTTTTAGCCTGGCTCCAGCATATGTATTTATAGAATACCCAGATTCTCTTAGTATTTTATTTTTAAAGTAAGACTTTTAAAAGCCTGAAACTTGAAATGTCATTCTCTTGGAATAGTACATTATGGAATATTTATTCTTCCTGTTGCCCAATATTTATTGTCTTACAGTCTGCACCTATAATCTCATAGCACAGAGAAAAGAAATCCTGATTAAATCTGACAATTTCACTTTTGCTATGAGAACATCATGGGATATTTTCTGTTTCCCCAGAAGCTTGTTGGAATTTACCTTGGAAGTTCTATGAGTGCTTCAGGTTTGTTCTTTTCTATATGTGACCTGTCTGTATATTACAGAAAGTATTAATCCTCATTTTCTTGGCAATGATCTTTGCCTTTCTTCTCTTCTGCATGAATTAATGTTTCACTGTACAATAATTGATGATTAGATTATTAAAACAGCAGCCACCTTTCCACCCTCTGTGGGCCAAAATCATGTGGGGTCCATTTCCAGGATGCTACTACAAAGCAGAGCAGGTCTGTAGCCTCACTGTGCTGTGGAACAGGGAATTCCACAAAGCTTGAGGTCAGGCAGCTTTGCAGGATTCTTCTTAATGCTTCATGACACTTAGGATCCAAAAGCAGTAAATCCCAAGTTTTCCCCCTCCTGGGCATTACAAATGATGTCTTAATCTACCAGCACTAAGAAAATTCTTTTTTATCTCTTTGTTTGTGACACATTTTTAAATTTATAACAGGAAAATACAAAAGCAAGTCCCACAAGTTTTCCATTTAATTTTTTTAAACAAAATGAGCTGTCCTGAGTCTGTCTACAGCAGGCACAGTTAAGACAATTCCATCTTGAATACTTTCTGTTTTAAAAATATTCTGCCCAGAATATATGTTTTAAAATTTTGATTAGTCTTTTTTAAGTGATAGGCATCTGTTGTTGAATATGTTGAGATGAACAGGGAAAGTTTTTCCTACTAATTACAGTGTTAGCACTTATGTCACATTCCAAAATTATTCCCAAATTTGGGAGGTAGGTAAATAAAGAGAAAGATTCTCCTTCTGCAAAGGGAAGGGCAGAGGTGGAATAACAAGGTAGATCCAGGTTTTGGGGTCAGCAGTTCACAGCTCCAAGTTCTGTGCTCAGATCACTACATATCATTATACTGGCAGACACTGGTTCATTCAGGCCCTCAGAAATCTAATCTTTTTCGGATTTCCAGTGTCCAAGTTCACATTAACATTAATTACCATGCAGAAGTCTGGCTATTTCAAGACAATTAAGAGATATGAAGAGAATTGGTGGAAAAGTGAATCAGGGGTCATAGTGTAGTTCAGTATACAGCCAAGCAACGCTCAATCTGACAAATGAAAACAAAATCCAAAGCCTGAGGGGAGCCAAACGAGATCTTAATAAATAATTAGAGTTTCTGTGTTTCAGGGAGCTGGGTTTTCTTGGCGACAGCGGGCGGCAGTGGTTTCTGAACAAACAAGATTGAAATGTGTGTGTGATGAAGCAGTGCTGGGAGTTTGTCCTGTTTGTGCTGCTGCACTGGGGCCCTTTCCAACACTCTGTGCCAGCTGAACTTCCCCCACGTACTGGAGGTGGGCAGGAATGTGGTGTATGCACAAGATGTGCTCAGCTGAGATCCTTCTGTGCTCCAAAGGCATCTCAGGCAGGGATGGGTGCGTGGGACATGCTGGGGACATCTGCCCTGAGCTAATGAGGAGCTGAGGAGTTGTACCTGTGCTTTGCAGTCCAGGGGTGCTGAGCTCCTGCACCCAGCCATGGCCAGGGGGTTCCTGTGAGCTCAGCAGCTAACAGCTAACAAACCAACAAAACCCCAGGCTTGCAGGTGAGATTTACAGGTGCCTGCAGTGCAGTCACTGCAGTTCATTCCTGTCCTGTGATATAGGGAATAAATGCATTTGTACAAGAGGCCAGCCCTGGGAAACACCTCCACAATCAGCTGCAGTTCATGCTTACAGAAGGGCTTTGCTAAGCAAGGTATTAACTGGTGGCAAAGAGAAAAATGGAAACCTGAAGAGAAGGAAGCAGGCAGGGTTGCCTCTCTTCCTCATTGTGTGTGGTGCTGGGGAGCCCAGACTCTGGATTACTGTCCCTTCCCATTCTGTGTGGGATCTTCCTCCCTACCCACTGCAGCACAGGCAGGGCCTGTGAGCCAGGGGGTGTCGTGGTTTAGGGCAAATGTGGGAGAAAAGCAGCCAGAGAGGCTCTGGAGCAATGGGCCATGAGGGGAAGAGGGTTCACGCTCCTATGCATTTGCTGCCTCTGTCAGAGGCTCCTCTCATTCCCTCAGTGGCTTTAAAACAAAACATCTCCCTCCTTCTGCAGCTCTCCCCTCTGTGCAGCTCCTCCTGTCCCTCAGCTGCCAGGGGAAGGAAAAAACAGGTACAAAATGAACACTTTTTCCTTTTCTACAGCTCTCTTGCACCATCCTTTTCTCCCCTTTGGCCTTAAGGGACCAGCCCTGACTGCCATCACCCCTTTAACTCCTGGCACCTGGTGCCCTGCTGACATGAAAAGGCAGCTGTAAGAGAGTGTTTGCTGTAATTAGGAGGAAATGTAAAAAACCTGGTGCCAATGAGCTTGATGGGTGCCAAAGCCTGATTGGTTGTGAGGACAGGTATGAATGTGTCTTCCTGTTCCTCACCTTTGCTGGAGAGAGGTTGTGGAGGTGACCTGAGGTGTGGGAGTACCCCCACTGAGAGCTGGAAGGAAAAGTGGAGTTAGAGGTGGTCTCATCCTGCTGCTGACTTCAGGTAGGTCTGATGCACTGGGTAGAGTTAATGCAGAAATGCTTGGAGTTATGAAGCAGAGCTAAGAGAGCTGGTGGGAGGGTCTGTGAGGAGAACTTTAATTTGTGAGAGAAGGCTCTCTGGATCTGGGATAATTTGGGATTTCTAGGGAGGAGCTTGCCAGCTCAAGTACAGAGTCTTGGTTCCTGCTGGTATGGCTCAGCCTTCCTAAGAAGACACTTCAATGTGTGTTTAATTAAGAAGAAAATGGGCAGAACAAATGGAAAATAACAGTATATCTCCAAGAAAATTTCAGTGGGCAAGAGCTGTTAGTTGGCTTCAGCTAGAAAGGCTGGGCTGTTGTAAGTGATCAGCTTTTTGGAGGTGAGGGAGAGGGGTACAAGTGTACTCTTCAGGGTGTGAGGAATTAGAGGGCAGCACAGCTGCTAAAAAATTGAAGTTGATGTATTTGCCTCTCTAAATGCAGCATGTTTGCCAGAACTCTGCAGTTGGATGAAACTCAAAGCATATGTTCTCTGACTTCAGAACTATCCCACACTGGGATGCATCCATCACTCCTGCTCTCTCCTCAGCAGAACAGCTGAAGCTCTGGAAATGAGCAGAGGTGCCCATCTGAAGTCCAGCAGTCCTTGCACTTCCAGTTCACTCCTTAATCCGTGAGCTTCAGCTCACGCCTTAAACTTCCTTTTCTCCTTTGTCCACTTCTTTCCCCATACAGGTGCTTGCTAATTTTTTTTGCTTTCTGGTGTCTTGATTTCTAATGTCTCTTCCTTAATTTTTTGCTCCTCTTTTAGAGGTATGACTCTGTCATTTGTTCAATGATATTCCAGGTAAAATAAGTTTATGTTCTTGCTTTTCCCTCCTTCACATTTTGGAGAGGCTCCTTAGAAGCACCTAAAAATAAACCATAACTTTCTGTTTTGACATGAACAAAAATCCACTGCAATAGGCTTCTGGTTTCCTGAGATTACTCCTGTTTGTTGTTATCAATACTTCTTTGGTGTTTCCTTGCTATTTTCAGTCTTGTTTTGATTGTATATAAATTGGATCAGGGTCTTGTCTTTTTATTATAATTATTGAAAAGTAGGAAAATTAAATTTTGGCTTGTCCTTAAGGATCACCATGAATCCTAAGCTGATGATAACAAAATAATTCAGCCAAGTGAAATTCATCTTTCTGTGTAAGGTATTTTGTACAGTCATTGAGAATCCATAAAAAAGATGAATGTTTTCCAGGGAAACATGAAACATACTGATGACCTCAAATTGTCTACTTATCTTTGTAACTGGCATGAAATCCAGCATGGCTGGGAGTCCAAATCCTGTCATTTTGGCTTTGTGTGTGTTCTGCTGATTACCTGACTAATGAAATAAATTGGCAAGATGAGCATTTTGTCATTCTATAACCACATCTGTTCATGAAACCTCTCTCAAGTAGGTTGGAAACATTTAGGTGAGGATTTTTATTTCAGTATAGATTTGCTGTTTTGTAAAAACATGATGTTATTGATAGAATAAAAGACTCTGGACTTTCCTCTTGTAAACCATGGTAGTTGCACTAAGTCAATGAAAGAGAATAAGTTCTTTACAGAGCTTTAAATTGCAGAGGTTTTGCCATTTTTGTCTTAGTCAATTTTGGCGTATTAATATTTTTTTTTTTAAATAAGATTTTAATTCTGCTACTTAGTAGAACTGTAGCATATGAATTCTACTGGACAGAGCTGTAAAAACTAGATTTGCTGCAGTTACAGGAATATACTCATGTCAATACAAGGCTTATTGTGCCATTGGCAAACTGCCAGGAACATTGATTTTTCTTCTCTGTTCTTGCCTTGATTTAATTTTCTCAGACCATTTTGTCTCATCTGCACCTCTTTTCCAAATCTGCTGGACCCAAGCTGTCCCTTGTGCCCAGCAGATCTCTCTGCCCTTCTGGTTTTGGGTGAGGCCCCACTCAGAGGGTCCTAACTTCAGGGCTGCCATTGTTTTAGCTGCCAGCTCCAATTCAGGAGATGAATTCTTTCTGTACCCATCTTAAAGGAATGGAAGGGTGTTACAGCAGAACTGGGAGCTATTTCCATGTTCTGGCCATGAGGTAGTGGCTGCTAGGATAAGTCATGTGTGGCTTCAGTTGTATGTGAAAATTTATATTTGTGACCTTCCTTTTCAAGGTATTCAGCACTTCTGATCCAGGGGAGGTTTCAGATCCAAGGGAGGAAGGAGATGCATAATTAAGAATTAGTTAATACTAAATTTAGATTGATGGAGGAAAATAATACTAATAAAAACCGTTATTAAGAGTTCAGCAAGTCCAACACACCATTTAGGATGCTGAGTTCCCTGGGGACTGATTGCCAGGTACAGGGTGTGAACCCCTGGGATCTGCCCACAGGAGGAGCAGAGGAACCAGAGGGCAGCAAAAAACTGGGAGAAACAGTCATGAGCATGGCCCAGAAAGATGATGGCAAGAGGGCTCCACAAGATGCAGAGAAGAAAGCAAACTGGAAATTGTGCGTGATTTATCTGCTCGCTGTTTTCTCATTGTGTTGTGGAGACTTGGGTTTATAATCTGAATTGTGCCAAAGGAATATCTGGTTTGTATTATCAATCTTATCTCCATATGGAAACAAGTCAGCTCAAATGTCAAGATTTCCTATTCTTTTAAGTGCCATTGTATTTTACTGCATCTTTTGATATCTCTCATAACGATTCTTTTTATTCATCATAAATGATTAATTCACTAGGCAGTTGGCCTCCCTTGAGTATTGCAAGGCTCTAAATTGTGTATTTTGCCAGAAAATATTTGTTACTGGATCAGAAAAGCTTGACTGACTACTAAGAAGGGAATTCTTCCTAATAAATATTTCTTCTGGGTGAGCATGCCTCTACATTGGAAAAAAGCGATTATTTCTGAGAAGTGTCAATGTTGTTTTATGTACTGTACAAGATGGAGTTGTAAGAGGCACTTTGCCATTCCTGCCTTGTGAAGATGTTCTGAAAGACAGAAGAAATCTTTAATCTCAAAAATACAATTTTTGATTGGGAAGGAGATTTTATAATGCACAGTATTACCATAAAAACCCCTGAGATCTATAATTCACACCTTAAGGCAGGTACAATATTAATGTTAGATTGATGCACTGGTGCATTTTTCTGGACTTTAATTTCTGAAACTGCCCAGAGAGAGGGACAGACTTTGATTTTTGTCAGTATAATTATATAGCTCTCAAAGGATTTGCTCCTATTTTCATCAGTCAGGACAGAAGTAGTAGACTCGTAGTATGCAACCAATAAATTCCACTTCCTGCCTTCAGATCTCTCAGCTAGAGAGATGATGGAAGATAAAAGAAAAAAGCACTCAAACAAAGGGGTGAAAGTCATGTTTGGCCTTTTTGGAGAAAATGAGAGTGGAGCTGCTCTGACTGGACTGTAATAGGAGTTGTTTCAAAGAGGAGGGGTGGTAGGAGGTGGGTCATTCCCTCTGCCAGATTTTGATTTAAACCTGAACACAATGCTCAGGCACCTGTTGAGAGCTGAAAGCTTTTCTGGAGATTGTGGTGCTAATTGTCCCTCGAAGCTGGGGGATTATGTGAAACCCGAGCACCCAGCACTGCACTTCTCAGGGCAGCCCTGACAGGCACTGAAGGGGAAAGTCCCTCTGTTTTCTGTTCTTAGTGCCACCAAATGGGGATTTGTCTTTAATCTCATCTTGCAGTGATGCCCTCTGCAGAAAGAGAGCTACAATCTGCAAGTAAAAGCCACTGTAAATAAAAGTATTTTAACTTCAAAAGAATATTATATCACATACACAGCTGAATCAAATCTCCCATGCTCTGGGCAATAGGCCCGTGTGTTGGGGTTTTTTTCTCCCCTTCTGCATTTTAAAAATACCTTTCACTGTGTAAACACATTTAATCTAAATGGATCCTCTGATGCGTGGAATGGCTGAGCTAATAGAGCAAACAGGAGTTGATTTTATTACTGTTTAAGTCTCCATTCACTGCACTGAGCCATCCTGAATCAGTGTATGTGAATATGAGGAGAATTCATGCAGTTTTTTCTTGTCCCAAGAAAGCAGAATCACTTGGATGGTATCAGCCTTTTCTCAGTCATCTGAGGCCAGGCAGTAGAAAGCATTCCTACAGGAATTGGGACTGGGTGCCATGCAGAAAAAAAGAGCTAGTCACTCCTAAGAGAGTGAATTATGAAATGAGGCTTAAAACCTTGTTCTCCTTCATTTACAACCCAAAACAACTTCGGAGGCTTCTTAAGGTTCACATTAAAATGTGGTTATGGGTGACAGTTCAGCACAAATTTGGGGTTCTTAATTTACTATGGCCTGGACTAACAAAAAAATAACTAAACTTATTTTAATGTTTATTATATAAACACTTCAACCTGCTCTTGGAGAACATTAGCTATGAGTTAACTTTACAAGCAAATCAAACCAGCTGCTTTCATTGTCTGCCCTACTTTTTTTCTAAAGTTATCAATCTATCATTGAAAAATCATTGTGGAAGCATTGAGAAAAAGAACCAAAGAATAATGTTTCCTCCACAGGTGTGTCTTTAAAAGATACTGTGTACCTATTGAACATATAAATGTTTATGTAAAGTATGACAATTTTGGTGACAAAACTTTGAAGAGATTCTAGCACTGGATTATTACATTAGAAAATTGTGTGGAATTCTTGTCCTCCCCCTTGATAACACTGGATTCTTGTCTGAAAGCTGCTCTATTTCCTGTACCAGACAAAATGCTTCATGTTTAGGACTAATTCAGCTTCTGTCAAAAAAAGGCATCTGAATTTCAGTAGTATTTCAAGTCATTTGTTTAATAAAAAGAGCTACAAAAGATGAATACAGAACATTCCTTTGCACCAAAGAAATGCCATTGGGTTGCATAGACATATTTTAATTTATACACCTACCTTGAACATGCTGCAGTTTATCCCCTTTTTTCAGAAGGGAAATTATCCCAATATTTACAGCACAAGCTATAATGGAATTACCTCATTTAGGTTGAAACCCAGCAATGAAGACGATTTCTGCAGTGAGGAGCTGGATGTTGACTTGATGACACTGACAGAGAAAGGAGTAACACCTGAGACTAATGAGCACTGGATCAAAGCTCCTGTGTACTTCAGCTGTGGGTTCCATCAAGTTAAAATGCACAACCTTCATCAGAACTGCAAAATGGAAGAGCCTATCTTGAATATTTCAGTGAAAGAACCATCATTTCTGCAAGTGAGTGATTTTTGTTGTTTAATTACATTGTTTGGAGGAGTGGAATGCATTACTTGCACTTGTCACCTTTAAACAGCTTTCTTGAAAATGAAAAAAATATTCTGGTTTGCCTGGTTTATCTTATTATTCATGTTCAGTGTATTTCCAGTGGGTTATCTAGAGCTCACTAAGCAGGCAGACATAATTTCATAAAATGGAGTGTTCTTCAATGGAATAGGGATAAATCTAAAGCAAAAAATATCATTTCAGTATAAATGTAAGTATAAATTCAGTGTAAGTGCAGCAACTTGTATTATTTTAGCTCAGTGTGGTTGCAGATATAAATCTGCTAAAAAAGAACCAGGAGAAAAGTTACATTTACACACAACATTTTTAAAAGGCATAGTCACTTGTGTTAAAAGCTGCTCATCTATAGGCCTGGAAATACTTGGAACATTCAGGTTTTTGAACGATAGACTAATATAAAAAAAAATTAAAAGGCTGGTGAAAGGAAATTTTCTCGTTGAAAAAATGTGAAAGCAACATTTTTGGCAGGCTACTGTGGGTGATGTCATTCTCCTGAATGTGCTCAAGTCTGGTATTTTACAGCAAGGCAGGCAGAGTCTGTGGGCACTTAGTGCTGCTCTCAACTTCAGCCAGCCCAATCTGTGCATTTCTGCACCCTGTTTGATGTAATAAACCATGCACACTTCTAAACATGGCACTCAGAGGCTTCATCCTGATGTGCAAACACACTTCCATGTGGCTTTACATGCTTGAAATCCTCTGCACACTTTTTAATAACGAGGTTTGTCTCTTGGCTGAGGATCTGCTCAGTGGCAGTGCTGGGTATTCCTTGCCTTCTGTGTTAATTGTTAAACTGCTTGGATGTGTAAATTATCCCAGAGGGAGCACAAATCCAGTCATCTTTGGGGCCCTAAAGGATTGTCTCACTAAGAGTCAATAAATGTAGGTCACTTGTGTGAAAACACAGTGAATATTTGTGTTTGTTGCATTTTATATGACTACTTTTATTCCACCAATTTGAACCACTGGGCCCAGTAGTGTGGAATAGGTACTTTAAAATAAAAATTGTAAAGAGCACAGCTGGTAGCAGAGAATACTCAGGGCCTGATTCTGCAGAAATTTTGTGGACTGCTAATGGAATTAGATGTCTCTTGGACCAAGGTAGACTGGCCATGTGGTTGCTGCATCTGAAAGGAAAACTGCTGCATACTTTTCCTTCTGAGTTTTACTTTGAGTGAGAAATACTGTGGCAACAATCAGAGTAAAATTTCTGTTACTGGGTGTATATTGAAATAATGTTATATCAATCAAGATATCAGTGTTTTGTGAGCAGGTTTATTCTAATTTCTGTTTGCTAGCATGAAAATATTGATTTGATACTTTGTGATTCAGGAACTTTCTACATTCATTACGGAAAACTTGTTTGATAAAGGTCTGGAAAAAAAAGCCATCAAAGCCTCTCCAGCTTTATCAAGTCTTACTGACATTTTAAAAAAGCATATCTAAGCTCAGTGGGCACCTTTTACTGCAAGACTGTCACTTTATAATGTTGTGTATTCTTAAGGTAAGTGTATTCAAAACCATTTTTGTTTTGAATACATTTTGAACCAAAAGTGTTTTGGAAGGTTTATGCCTGTAGATAGATTATAGTAACTCTTTGGCTGTAGGATCCCAAAAGAATATTATCTGTTACAGGCACAGCTGCATCATGGTGGAAAGTGCATCAGGACCTCAGTTTTTGTCCCAAAGAAAGATTTCAGGTAGGTTACAGCAGAGGAAGGGTGTGGCAGCATTTGAAAGATGGAGGTAAGAACAAAAATTCAAACAGTTCTTCTTCTCATTCCCCACATGAGCTCTGGATGAAGAATGTTTAAAGCTGTCTGAGAACCAATGTTTAAAAATGTCTATCCATATAAAAATGATTTAGCAGTAGTGAAAGTTTCAGAGTTCATAAAATGCAGTGCAAAATTCATCTGATTCTGTTTCAAAGTAGTTATCAATACTCTTCATTGGTACCATGATCCATTTAACATTCAATATATTTGCCAGGTGCTGAAGGTCTAATTTCATTTAAAAGAAGTCACTACAGCAGGCTCAGTTTCCACTGTCACTGTAGGACTCCTTGGCTGTCATAACCAAAGCAGAAATTTGGAGCTTTGTGCCTGGTGTTGACCAAATAATTACACTTAAAAGTAGGTAATTTTAGCAAATCTTCATTAACAAAGTGCAAAAGCATTTTTGTTATGACTGCTAGATCTTCCTAATAAAAAGAAATAATTGATGTATATTTGAAATATAGTAGTCTTAGTATCTAATTGCAAAATGTAAATAACTATAATGGAGATTTCTGTAATTATTCAATATTTTTATCATGTTTATGGTCTTGGACATGTCCAGCTGTGTTTGGATGTTTAAATGTGTCACTGAAACCTGCTGTGCCTCTGCAAAACTCTTGGGAGCAGCTGCTGCCAGGGCTGGGCCTGCTGGGGTACAGGAGGATTCTCCCCACTCTTCCTGAGCCAAGATTTTATTAGGCTGGCTTGTGAATCAGAGGGATAGATGCCTGCTGAGTTGGGATTTTTGGTTATTGCTGCACTGAAATAGGATTTTGGTGTTTTAAAGATTCAGAAGCTCGACTGTATTGAGTTATTTGTGAGTGAGCAGCAGCTGGGGGAGATTCAGCACCATTTGCTGGCAATACCTATGGACTGACAAGTCCAACAGACACATCCACACTCAGGAGTGTCCTACAACAACCTCATGGATGTGTGGGTTACACTAAAAATGAGGGAGGAGAGACACCTGCATCTGGGGAAAAACTGCTTTGTCATGTTATATAACCCATGTCCTCCCTTTCCATTGTAGGACTTAATTCCCCAGGATTTGGGCTTTCTGGGAGCCTTGTTTTAATTTTCCAATGTAAAGAATTACAAGGGCAGAGACCGTGTCATATTTATTGCTTTTATGAGTCATTTAGTTCATATTTGAATACTTGACAGATAATGTGTTTGATTGTATCATGTGGTACCCAGGTCTGGAGGAAAACAGACTTTCAACTCTGTAATGAAGTCTTAAGCTTGATTTACTGTTTACTCATTCAACAGCAGATGCAGGCCAGAATTCAGCTCATTTAAATTCTATGGACTGGCTCAGCCAAAGGCAATATAAAATCAAGTATCATCAGTGTACATCTAATAGTTCACACTGTGTAACACTGTCTAGATTTTCATCATTAATGTTCCTGGACTAAACATGGAGCATTGGATAGAAGAAAACTTGGATGGATTTCAGCTGGAAAATATTCCCAGTATCTAAGAGTTCTATCGAATAACATGTTAATGGTTGTCACTTTGCAGTAGTCCTTATACACTCCATATTTCCCAGTTACTGAGCCCCACTCTAATCTCTCAATGAAACAAAACCAAACCTTTCCCCCTTTTTTTTTCTCCCATCCCACTTGTGTGGTCTTTGGAAAGCTGGAGTTGTGGAAACATCAACAAATTAATTATTAACAGAATAACTGAGCTGACAGCTAAAGGGATGCTCACTTTCTCAAGCATTTAAAAAATAATACTTTTGTTAGAATTTTCTTCTCCATTATTGATTTTTCCTTTGAGTGAAGCTGAGTCTGGTGCAGAGGGTTATGCAGGGCTGGGATGCTTTTGGCCAGTCCTGGGGATGTGGTGTTCAGCCTGAGCAGCTGAGGGAGGAGCTCTGGATTCCTTTTCCTCCTCAGGGATGTTGGGCAGTGGTCAGCAGTTGAGGACAGACCTCGGTCTGGGGCACGTGCTCAGCCAAGGAAATTTAATCAAGTTGTGTTATGTGAGCAAAAATCCCAACCTGCCATGGCTGGGGAGTGTCAGAAAAGCAGAGCAGCACTGCCTGGGGTTAAACTCTTGTGCCACATGGGTGAATCAACACACTTGTGCTGCAGTGGCGCTGCCTTGGGATCTGGGCTTCCAGTCTCACGGAGGTTTCTCAGGGAGCTCAGCCATGGCAAATGGATAAGAAATAAAAGGACTTAAATGTGATAGAACATTAATTAAGCCTTCTTGGTAATGGAAGGATTTCCAAAGGAGGGAGGCCAAAGTGCTCAAGTCCAAATAATGCAAAACTGACTTGATATATTTGATTCAGATTAATAACATGTCTCAGTTGAATGGCTGGACAGAGTAACACAAGTTAATTTGGACTTCCAGAGCAGGGTCAGGAAAGGGAGACCAAAGGTGCCTTCAGGAGATCATTGTGTTCATTAGTAAATCCCAATCATTTACTGGAGAAGTTAAAAGAAATTGTCTTTAATGAGAAGAATGAAATGTGGAAACTATTTTTGTGCAATTTTGTCTTTTAACACTTTATCCTAACCCAGCTTATGACACATGAGAAGATAAATTCCAAATCTGAGTTGTCAAATTGGCATTAGATACAGGCTCTAACTGGAGACTTATGCCCATCCAAAACTTGAACTGTTTTTAAAAAAATGGATTTCTGGAACTTAAAAATCTTTTTAGCTATGAAAATGAATGAACTGGTATTTTATTATGACTAATACCTTTATAGAAATGCCAGGCACATTCAGGCATTAAAGGCTTTAATAATGTGGCTCAGATCAAGTGGTGATTTGGTTTTCTGGGTTGCATTTTGTGTTGATAAATTGCTGTGTTTTGAAGGACACAAGGCCTAATGTCACCATAACCTACTTCTGAGAAGATAAAGGGAATATCTGACACTTATTTTGAAATCTGAAATCACAGCTGTGGAAGTTCAGATATTTTCCATTCAAACTGCAATAACTCAAACTTCCAAATTTCAGCTCAGTTCTTGGATCAATAGTAGGTAATAATGTTCTGGTTGAGTTATTAATTAGTTTGTTCCAGGGCCTTTGTATTTAGGTTTATTAGACACAATCCCAAGCTTACAGAAGGAATTCTTCATTCCTTTAAGTGCTATTTTCCAAAATGTTACGTATATGAGGAAAACCACTTTACTGGGTAATCTAGGAAGGTTCAGATAATTCTCTTGCTCATTATAGCTCTTCTTATTGTACGTCAAAATTCCCTAGAGACTCTTGGGAACTCATCCATGCCTCTGTGTGCACACAACCTGCTCTTGACTTTGCCTTTTGAACTATGTGTCTGTTTGTTGCTGTTAAAAGAGCAAATCCTATATGGACCAGAGGTCCTCATGAGCTGCCAGATAATGTCCCCACAAGTCAAGATGTTTGTAAAGGAGCAATGTGAGTTGCAGCACTGTCAGACCAGAGCTTTCTAAAATGTCTGTTGTAACCACTAAAATATTGAATCAAGGGCCAGGTTGCTTCCCTAAGCAATTTGAATGGGTAGTTTCTAAGAAACAAACCCAGAAAGGGCAGACAAAATTGTGTTTTCACTGAAGCCTGTGATAGCTTTACAATGTTTTTAGCAGGGCTGGTATTTGCTTCTTGCTTAATGGCTGTATCTTGATTTGTAGTTCTTGCCAGGGCTTGGTCTCTGGCACTCTCTGACCACATCTGCTCAAAGCCAGAGGACTTGCTGGCAAAGGAGCAGGAATTCTTTCAACAGTTCTTTGAGTAAGCATCAGCTACTTTTTATTTACCATGGGAGAAAACATCTACATGATGTTCCCACAGCACAGGTGATGCACCCTAAAGGTTCATAACACAGTTTACCCCGTGCTGATTTGTTCATATAGCTCTGTTTCAGTTTTCTGGTAGCTTTATTGTGTGAATCAGCTGTAATTACTATGAATAACATGTTTATGTCATGTAAAGGAGACAAAACCTCTTTTAAAGACATTTAAAAATTTCATTAGATTAAATATCATTATGGTAAAACACACACCATTCTGTAACTTCCTGGGAATGGTTAGCAAACCATTTCTAATTAAACACGTTGTGCTTGCCCTGTGTTCCTTTTGTATTACACAAATGGTTGGAGCAGAAAATGGTCACGAAAGCCAGGAGTGCCTAATAACTGGTGTGATAGAAAAGCAAATTGGTAGCTCAGTACTTTTTAAAGCAGCTGTAAAGTTTTTACTTGGTAGCAGAAGTCAATTGATTTTTTCCTTTCTTCCTTACTTTGCTTTTGGGCTGTAGTCTGAGGATATTTTTTTTTTCCTGCCACAGCTGCCTGCAAAAGCACCAGGTTTGGCAGCTCCCACCTGTGTAAGCACTTGAGGTAGAGTGGTGTGAATTAGCCAAAAATTGCTCAGCTCAAACTGCTGTGCACCGAGGTGGCTGAGGAGGGAGCTGCTACCAGGAAAGGTTTCCTGCCATGTAAACTAAAAACATTTTTATAAATATGGGTCTCTGGGTTTTGGCTTTGTCTGTGTTGTGTATATTCAGGGCTCTTTATGTGAGATTTTTGTTTCATTGTCCAGTTAGGAAATTGGCTGGACTCTCTGGCCTCTGCCCTTGGAGGCTTTGGTGCTTTTACATATTTGTGTATTGCACCAACATCAGTAGCAACTGGGAACATGAAATAAAAACTGAACTTTCAAGAAGGAGATTGACCATTTTTATCATTGCATGTTTTATTATTAAAAAAAAAACTCTTGACTTTTGCATTGTAAACATTTGAGAACCCAAGTGCTCTCATGCCCACTTAGATTGGACCACTGAAAATCCCCTTCCACTGCCCAACCTGCTCAATGCACAGAGAGAACTTTGACTTCCATGTTTTCTATTGGCAATGGGAACAGCAAGCCTGTGGCAAATGCACAGCTTAAACAGCTCGATTCTGTGGCTGGTTTCAGGTTGTATTTAATATTTATTCCTTGGGGTTTGTTGCTGCAGAAATAGAACTGCTCTCTTTCTGCTCTGCAGTCCTGGGTATCCACCTTGGGCTTTCCCCTTCCTGAGGAGGGAGTTTCTAGAGGCAGTGAGCCTACAAGATATAAAAACCACTGAAGTCCACCCCATTAACAAGGACTACTGGGGGTATTCACACTCTAAAGGGAAGGAAGTTTCAGGTCTCTTATTGTTGTGTTTGAAGCCAGCTCTGGTGATGGATGTACAGACCAAAGGCAGGTGAGTGAGGACCCAAAACACATTTGAAGTGGCTGCCATGTTTATCCAGAAGCTGACAAATCTCAAATAGAAGCTATTCTCAAAGTACAGCTCAGACAAAGAACATGACATGTGTTTAGGAAATGTGCTCTCTGGGTGAGCAGGTAAATTAATGGAACGAGGAATTTTAAATCTGGATTTGCCTGTGTGCATTTTTACATTTTTAGCTGGGTGGATGAGCTCCTTTGTACCAAGTCAAAGTCCTTGTCTGGAAAGGAAAAGAGGAGGTTTTCTTGGTTCTTGCCCCTCTGGAGGACGTGGGGAGGGCTGGAGTTGAAGCAGGTGGTTGGTAAGGGAGGTTGTTACTATATTTGAGCACCACCTTGGCCTCGGAGTGAGAATTGCTCTTGGGGAGAAGGGCTGCTTTGGCAAAAGGGGAAAAGAGTTTCCTGGGATTAACAGCAATTCCTGCTGCTACTGTTATCTGGTGTATGTGGTTCTGCTGGCAAGTGATGGTCTTGCTTTGGTTAATTAGAGTCAGTCTCATTTAATGCTGTGGTGTGGTGAAGCCATGTGGTTTATGGCCCACAACTGTCAAACAGAACAATGCATCAAGCTCCTAAGTCTGTTGAGTGCTCTTTATTTCCTTTTAACTCAGTCTAGTGTTCCCTTATTGCCATCTTAAAGATATCATAGGTGCCCAAAGCTGTTCATATTTCTTTAATTCTTCTGTGTTACTGAAGACCTTGTTTTTTACTGTCAGCTTTGGCTGGGAGTTTCGTGATTCAGCTGCAAAATTTTACTTACAAAAAGGCTGTCTCAATAATAAAAGGTTTTAGAGGGATGGGGCATAGTTCAGGAGTCCTTCCTTTAGATTCCAGCTAATGAATCTGGGATCCAGTGAAGTTATCTGATGATCCAGTGATAACATGATGTTATCTTGGACCTAGGAGTTGGATGTGTTTTTTTCCTTATTGACCTGTGGCTGATTATCCTTGGTTTGGGTGACTGGAGTTCATACAGTGAACTGCCATGGGTAACTATGAGTATTTTGTGTCAATAAATTGGAGCATGTTTCCAGGTTGGATCATCAGTTGAACTGGGACAGTCACTTGAGGGTAGCATCTTCTGTCTTTACAGTGGTTAGACTGAGTTCAAAAGTTACAAACCCAGTCTAGCAGGCTGCACCATTATTATGGAACAAAAATAAGGTATTTATGAATATATATTTATAACAGAGACTAATTTATATTTACATTAGTATTTACTAATGGTAAAGAAAAAGAATCTAAAACAACCAAAAATAACCAAACCACATCTACTCGTTGTAAACAAACTCTGTGCAAATTTATATCCCATGCAGTATCACTGCCTTTACCACAGATGCACAGTGTGAATCAGTGACTGCAGTGATTCATTCTGCAGTTCTTTTCTTTCCTTGCTTTATTTTTTTAGCATAAATGTGACACTTGCAGAAATCAAGGAGAAAAAACCATTTGGCTTTGGCAAGCATAGTGTGGGTAGAGAGTATAAAATTCCAAACACAGCTGTGCCAATGTGCTTCAGTCCTAACTTAGAACATTTCCTGCTCTTCCAGAGCTGGGGCTGTCTCAGGGATTGCCAGTCATGACAATTTTTGTGGTGGTTTTGTGCTGAGCACCAATGGAGACCAGAATGAAACAAGCAGACCAATTTTAGTTCATGGTCTGAGGTTTTGAATCCAGGTCTGCAGAAGTGAAAGATTAGTGTGTATTAGCTCCCTGAAAATTTGAGCCCATTCTCCAGCTGGACTGTCTTGACCACCTGCTAACTTGTTGATAAGGTGAGAGATTGGGCACTTTGGGTCCAATTCTGACCTCATGTGCCCTGGTGTAACTTACACGGATTTGTAAAACAAGTTTCAATTATTTGATTTAAACTTTAGTTAGGCCTAGACCTCTCTGCTCTTTATTATTTTAAATAAAACCATAGCACATTTGCTTTTTGCTTGTATAACCTTTATTTCCTTCCAATTTCTCCGTTTTTTAGGCCATTCCAAGACCAATTTTCTACTGGTCTTGCTTTTCATAATACCACCATAAAATAGCTTTGTGTTTGTCTTCTGTGATCCATTCTTCTTTCAGTGGTATGGAATGTACCTAAAATGTGGTTTTTGTCTTGGCATTGCCTTTCCTCTGCCGTTGTAAAGTTTCATGGCAACAATTCAGAGACTGGATAGAGCACCCTGTTTTGTCATTACTTCAGAAAAGGAGAATATTGCTTGTATGAGATGGTCTGCAGGTGGATCATGGCATCCTGCTCAGAACCAGCTGCTGTATTTCAAATCCTTGGATGCTCTGTATGAATCCTGAAGGGAATTTGCCTGTTTCCAGTTGGATGTGAGGACTTTTGAGCAAGTTCTTACCTCCTGGGTAAGTCACTCACCTGGAATATCTTCATTTCCTAGCTCTGACACAGAGTTCCTCTGTGCTTTTGACCATATCCTTTAATTGCTTGAAGGCTGGATTCCCTTATCAGTGTGATGTCCAGAGATAACAGAACCTCCTTGCATCCCAACAGCTCTGAAAATAGGTGCATGCCATTTGTTTGGCAGACCACACAAAGACCTTGTTGTTTCAGGGCAGCTAAATCTTTGCATGCAAGTCCACTCTGTTGACTTGTCCAGTATTTACAGAGGCAATCAGATTTTCAGAAATTAATAACAACTTTTTCTTGACTGGTTAGTGGCACCAAGTAAAGAAACACATCAGCATAGTATTTTCCCCGTAATTTAAAGGCTGTTTTTAAGTTGCTGGCAGTGAATGAAACAGCTTGTTCATGTCTAATTTTTTTTTATTAGAATAATTAATATTTGCCCATGTAGAACAGAAAAAGGTTTCATTTTTTATTTATGATGAGGCACTACTATATGAGATGGTATTTTCTAGGACACATTGCCACGTAAAGAATTCAAAATCCCCATTCTTGCCCCGACTAAAATTCAGGTGCCTGTATTTGGAAAAGAGGGTGAGCAGAGGGCTGTACAAGCTCTGAAGAGCTGAATGCTCGGGTGCCACCTAGTGCTGCAGGACCCGGGGATGGATGGCTGCAGCCTCCGGCTCCTGCCACACCTCTGCTCCAGGGCAGAGCCGGGGGAGCTCCGGGCAGCCTTGCAGGATGAATAAACTGACTGGAAATGGACGGTGAACGCATTTCCCCCAAAATTTACATTATTTGGGCTGGAGTTGCAAGAGGAATATATACAGGAGTTGGATGTGTCTTGTTCATGTCTAATATATACACACCCACACATATATGTGTATATATATGTGTATATATATGTACACACACACAAGACATCACAAGAGGTTGAACTTCAAGGATCTGACTCTTTATCTCATTATGTTGTTTGAAAATGAAAGAGATTGAGATACATTTACTGAAGAGAGAGCAGTGTGAGAAAAAAATAATAAACTCATCATGCTTCAATTAAAATAAGCATCGAGGAGTTTGGGAGCTAATCCAAACTTAGAGGAATCTCTTGAGGCTTCAGTATGATCTGGATTTCCAAGTTTTGCAACTTTTCACAGTTTTGGTTCTTTCATTCATGAGCTCCATGCAAGAACCCTACTGAACTGAGAAAATAAGGAAAGGAGCAGATTTCATTTCTTTTTTTTTAAACTTAGGGCACATTGCAGGTTGGTGGGAGTTTAGCAGCTTTTAAAATTTGTCCACACTCTTGCTGCTCTTTTTTTTTTTTTTTTTTTTTTTTTTTTTTTGAAGGGGGCATGAATGGCTAAATGTGATGGAAGGGTAAAGAATAAGAGCTGGATCATTACAGGTGTCAGCTTTGATCTGCATCAGAATGTGGCATCACCATGATAAGAGATTTCCATGAACATAGAACTTCTTAAAACTTACTTGACTGTAGGTGATGTTCAAATTGGGAGCAAATGTGCATTTAAAGTAGAATCTTGTAAACAACCTTATAAATATGGGCACAACCTTTCTTTCTGTACCATGAAGGTAACTGCATTCCTTTTGAAAGGAAATTAAAGTGGAAGAAATTTCTGTTAGTACCCCGATACCTCTTCAATGTGTTTTTTTGTCCCTTTTTAACAGAGCTTTTTAAAATAGTAAAAAATCTATAGCTGCTTTCCCCGCAGCTGTTCAATAAGTGCTCTCTGAAAGCTGGATGGGAAACTCCCCTCTGATCTGCCACTGCATTGCTCTGCATTTGCTTTTTGACCAGGCTGCTCACATGATAAATTTTCTCCTTACCCTCAGGGAAGCATTTTCAAATAACAAAGCAAAAGTCTTTCCTTAAGAAGAACTGGTCACTATCCCAATTACAGAGGAGCCTCCTCTACCTCAGGCTGGTGAGCAGAATGTTTTTCTGGCATGGAAGTTTTCCAGCCGTGCGAAATAACCGTGAAGGGATTTCCAAAGCTCTAATGGCTTTTGAAAAAACTGCACTATGTGAGCCATTACAGCTCTGGCTCAGGAACTGTTTCCCAAGTAGAGCTGTGTGGAAGCAAATGGCAACTGTTGCTTTTTGACAGTCTTAAGGCTTTACTCTCTTGTCCTCCTTAGAAATTCCTGATTAAGGATCTCACAGTATCTTGCAAGCCCTGGTGAATTAAGCCATGTGCTTGGCTGAATCCCACTTTGTGTTGCTAACTTACTGAGTGATTACAAGTGAATCACTTCCCACAAATGCAAAATAGGAATTAGAGTACTTGGATGATAATTTCTTTGGCCCAAATCTGTCTTTTGTTCCATTCTACAAGAGTAGCACAGCAGGGGTGCAATTCTAGACTGCCCCAAAGTGCTGCCGCAGCCCAGTCACTGCTGCCTTTATCAGTGGTGCTGTGGGATTCCTTACTTGGATGTCATGATGGAGCATCACCAAGATTATTGGAACAGAATGAGATAATGCATATTAAATACTTTTGCTTTGAAATTCTTCTGTACAGGAGCTTGCATTAATTGAAGGATGCTTGTGTTCCAAGGTGATGCCACATGCCAAGCTGGCTGTTAAATTATGCTCAGTTTGAGTCTGGGTTTGGATTTTACCCAGCCACCTTTGGTAGAGGGGGTGGAACGCTGGGGTTTGGCCTGAGCTCCTGTGTAGATAATGGGAAGCATTTATAACCTTGCAGTTTTCATTTTAGGAAGGGGTTTTTAAATTGTTACCCAGAGAGGTTGTAGATTTCCCATCCCAGGAAGTGTTCAAGGCTGGGTTGGATGGGGCCCTGAATAATGTGATCTGGAGAATGGCATCCCTGTCCATGGCAGGGCTGGAACTAGATGATTTCTAAAGTCCTTTCCAACTCAAACCATTGGGTGATTCTATAACAGAATATTCCACTTTACAGGGAATGGAAGAGCCATCTGATTTTCTTGGAAATTCATTCAGTGCATTCTGTCCTTCAAGGAAGATCCTACTTTACTTCATCTTTGCCCAAAACCAAGAGTCTTGTTTGATTTTAATTTCATTATGAGAAATACTTTCCATCTCTCTAAATTCAATTGCTTTGCTAAAAGATTTTCAAGAAAGATGTGGAAATTGAGTTCTGTATTCCACAACTTTCTGTTGAAAGCTGTTCTAGATATTGAAACTTGCTCTTGAGGGGGTTTTGGAAGAAAGCTTTTTTCCACTTCTGGAAAACTGCATCCTATTAAAGGTTTCATTCTTATCAGGGAATGGTTTTTACTTCACTCATGCAGGTGATGCACTGTCACTCCTGGAGAGAATGGAAGTGCCCATGGGTTTTAGAGAGGCCACCTAAGTGTGACTAATGTCTTCTAGAGAAGGGCTTTGAGAGCAGCTGAACTTAGATTAGATACTGCATTGCTTCATTTTGATGGATTAATAAAGAGACAAGGGGGTAGTAGGAAATTATATCTCACACAGATTTAATGCTGAAAAATCCCACAGCACTTTGTCCAGCTGTTGAACACTTATGAAATCTATTAGAGGTAAAATAGTTGCCTAACTTGAAATGTTGCAAGGTTTAGCATTGATAGGCCTATTCCTAAAAGAAAAAAAAAAAGCTCAGCATCTGCATGTTGCCATTTGAGAGGATGCTGCTGATTCCAGAGCCTTACTGGTGATTCTGGGCATGAAAAGATGGATGGAGCAGGGAAAGCTGTAGGGTCATAAATAATTACCTGCAGATAGCTTGGGGGATATCTTAAATTTGAGTGGTAATGTCTTTAACAGCACAGCATTCTTAGAACCAAGCTTGGGCATTGGCTGAGAACTGAGTTGGAGGAGAAACTGCAGGGTATTGCTTTGGCAAAGAAGAGATGGGAACGAGGTGGGAGCTGCTTGGGGGGGGTTGAAGCTCAAGGCAGTGGTTTAAATCCAGTGCTAGACTATGGTAATTAGCACTGGTGTAATAAGGTGAAAGTTATGGGGAGATCCCACACTTCAAACTGCCTAACTCTGGAGAGGATTACAGAAATTTGTGTCCTTGCAAGAGCAACTGAAGCAAGGGGATCACCAGCAGTGAAGTGGTGCTGGGCTGTACAAAAAGAATCATTAATGGCCTGTTTGACTTGTCCTGTCCTGAACTCTCCTGCAGGTTGGCAGGTTCTTCTTTATGTGTCCTGTGTCCACAATTTTCTTATTTTATTGAATTTAAAGTAAGGAGTAGACAAGGAGAGAGTCAGAGATGCTGTCCTGGGAGTATTCCCTAAATGCACTTGCCTCTGCTGTCCCTGAGGCCGCAGTCGTTTCCAAGCTTGGTGTTGTCTAATTCCCCACATGATGTTTTTTCACTGTTAGTGCAGTTTGCTTTGGCCTGCTGATGAGCAGATATCTATGGAAAGCCACAGTGCCCAGCCAGAGACCTATTTTTGTCCTGAATCAATAGAGCTGTGCAAGCACAGGTCCAGGATCAACAGAGATCCATGGAAACTCTTGCAGTGCTCCCAGCAGCGAGGGCTCCGTGCGCTCCACAAATTGCTTTGTCCTTCTAATCTGTGTTCTGGGTAAAGCACAAACCACTCCAGGGAGAAATGGGGGGAAATACTAAATCTGTGAGATATTTCTGGAACAAATGAGATGTTCTGGCACCTACTGTCTTATCCTTACTGAAGGTTCCCCCACTTCAGCTCGAGCACAGGTGTGCAGTCAAGGCACAGCAGCTTGAAGGTGACTTTGAGTTTTCAGAGTTGGTAAAGAAGAATCCAGAATAACACAGGGAGGAAAGACATCCATCTCTTTTAAGAGCTACAGGAAATGGGTTGTGTTAGGATTGCAACTTCTTTTATTTTAATGCATGACTGCTTTAAAGGTGGAAGCTTATCCCAGTGGAGAAGGTGAGGCATGAACAAATAATCTGGCTGGTCCTGTAAAACACAGAACTGTTGGGATAGGTTGGGAGTGCAATGTGGACGTTCCAGGCCCCTTGTGTAATCACCAGCAGATAACTGTGCAGCCTGAGAGCAGGCTGGTCCAAGCAATCACCTGCAGGACCTGAACCCCAACCCATCTTCCAGGCTACATTGCCTGCTCTGGGATGGAAATGGCACAGGATTATTTATTTATCTATATTATTTATCTGCCTTGCTGCTGACACAGGAATTAATTACTCTAGATAAGGTGTGAGGCCTTATAGAGCAGGACCTCATTTTACCTAGTGATAAGCCTAGGGAAAAATATTACAATATTATTTTAGGGATGTTTTCCCAAACTTTTTCCCAAGAATTGTGAATTCAAGAACTGCTGCAGACTGATTGTGCTTTAAACCCCTCTGAATTTCTTTCATTATCTTGTTTGATCTTCCCTTGAACCCCTGTAAACTTCCAGCAGACAGTCCCTCTGAGCCGCGTGTCCCACGCTGCAGGTTCTGTACCGTGAAACTGAGGAGCTGTGGAAAATTCAGATACATTCAAACATTTTCGACAGAAGCCTAAATTCCTTTTTGGCAACTTGGGAAAAAAGAGGGTGTGAGATTCTGGTTTTGACCTATAGCTGTGCTGAGAGGATATTTGAGAGCTAGCCATGGACAACCTGCTTTGGTAACCCTGGTGTCTTCCTTGTGAGTAAAACAAGAAAAGCATCTGTCCCTCCCTCTTATCCATGGAACATGGGAAAAGCAGAACAGTCCTCACCTACTGAAACTGCTCCATGTGGCAGAAGAGCTGACAATTCCCTGTGTTGTGCAAAGGTGGATTGAGGGAGGCTCTGGTTCTGTCTCTGAGCTCTCATGAGAGGCGAGAGGGACATTCCAACCCCACAGAGCAGCTCCATTTGGGTTTATTACAAGGCTCATTTGAGTGCCTTAAGGGAGTGTAGGATAGAGAGACTCAAAACTTTCTGCTTCAGTTTCCTGTACAACTGTTTTATCTGTTCTACCGAAAAAAAGGTTTGTGTGCTCAGTGGGAAGGGGAGTTGCAGCTGACTTGCTTTTGAAATACAGCAATGAACCTTGGAGAACTCTTGGAAATTTGTATTGTGATGTATTTTTCTAGTAGCAAGTGGAATTGGATATCCTTCTGTAATAATGTATTTTCTCTCTGGAATAATTCATTATAATATCTTTCTAAAAATATGCTCAATCACCCCAGATGAACTCTGTCCTTAAAATTTCAAGCCTGTGTCACAGTGTTTAGGATTGTGTTAGTTGTTTAGGTTGTGCTACTAGAGAAATGACATAGGTTAGGACAAATTTCAGAAAGACTTTGAGACTGACTTAGCAATGAAATGGCTGATGTAATTCAGCTTAGATAAATGTGGCACAAAATTGTGCATGTGGGGAAATGACAATAGCGCCTTCACATATAAAATGTGAGGCAAGATCTTGGGGGTGATGCCAACAGTTCCAAGAGAAGATCTCCTCAGTCCTTGGCAACAGCAGGGGGAAGAAAGGAAATCAATTTTTGTGCATTGGTACTATTGGATTAGAAAATCTTGTTTGTCTACTTCTTGTGTGTTACCTGTATCTCTAAAAGGACATAAAAGTGAATATGTAACAGGGAAGGACAACAAAGGTGAAAAAAAGTATGGGTGGAGCCCATTCAGTGTTAGAAATGAGTAAGGCCTTCAGTCTGGAAGGAAACCAATAAAATGGTGGCTATTTGCACAGTCTCAATGGCACAGAGTGGGTCAATGTTTGTTACTTCTGAGACAAGAACTAAGGGATAGCTTGTGGAGCTGTTGGGGCTCACTCAAAATGGGAGCAAGGGAAGGTCTCCATGGGATGAGGAGCAGACCTGTAAAACTTGCCAAAGAGCACTGAGGATGCTCCAGACTTGAGAGGTTTCAGAACAGACAGAGGAAGCTCATGAAAGAGAAGCCATTGAGGAATAGCAGCTTGGAGTGGAAAACGGGCCGAGGCTGGAAGGGAAGTGTAATGTACATTGGGATGTTCCAGTTAACACAATTCCTTGGGACAGGCTGGAAGGACCTTGGGGCTGACCTGATGTGCAGTCTGACATGTGTCCCTTCTCTGGACCATGCCTGTACATGGTGTACAGCTGGGAGAGTGGACTGGAAAGCTTCCTGCTCCATTGGAATGATCAGAGCTGTTCTGTCTGCACAGATGTCCAAAATCACCCACCTCGGGCTGCCCTGGACAGCCAGGAGAGCAGGAACACATCTGGAAGAGATGTGGCACCCACACCTGTAAAGGAAAGGTCTCCTTCTTGCAGGTATCATTTCCAGCTGGCTTTTCCCCCTCAGAGGAAGATGCCAGCTCTCTTTGCTGGTTGTCTTTCTGAAGTGAAGGTTCCAGCACAGCTGCTGGCTCTGCTGCTGCAGCAAGACTCTAAAGCCTTACAATGGAGAGGACACAACAGCATTTTCTTAACTCTGTTGGCCTCCTTGCTCTGTACCATTAGAGAATTCTGATCAGTGTTCTCAGTAATTCTGTTAAGCAACGCTTCCATCAAAACTCATTCTTGGCATTTCCTGCAGATTTTGCCAGGACTGACTCAATATGGCTCATGTTTCATGCAGTGGAACTTATGGCATGGTGGAGTTTTTTTCTAGAAGATTTGAAATTAGTCAGGCAACAGAATATTTTTAAATTTTTTTTAATGATGAGACTTCTGCTGTTTCTCAGTTGAATATTTTGCCAGGCTCTCTCTTCAGAGTTGCTGGTCTTAAAAAGTCCAAGTTTGTCTTAATGAGATAATTTTGTCAGGAACTTAATGTTCACTGTTTGGGTGCTCAGCCTGGGATTTAGTTTTTGAGTGTCATATCTGCTTTTGATATCAAAATGGAGTTTATAAACTTGAAGTTGCCATAGTGGAGGAAAAATGGGTAGAGAAAAACACTGAGAAGCAGGGACAAGCCAGCAGGTGAAGAATGGGCTGGAGCTGGGGCTGTGTTTTCAGATTGCCTGTGCTCTCCAAGGATGAAGCTAACTTTGAAATACCTCAGATTCCCCATGACTGGTGAAGGTTGTCCAAGAACCAGTATATTGTTTAAAAAAAAGGAAGGGTTTGCATCTCTTTCCAGTTCCCCAAAGTGAGAGGAGTTATTTGGGAATGGCTCCCCAAATGTTACATACTGGTGCTGCTGTTGTAAAATAAATCATGGATATGAGAGCCTAACCAAGGGGCTATGAAACTTTAAATGGAAAAATAAGATATCAGATAAACTATATACCTGAGATGGAGATACTCTAAACATCATAGGGTGTATTTCCAGAGCCCTTTACTTCACTGGCATATGGGGCTGGATCTGATTTTCTCATTGAAAACCCTCTAAGCCTTTCATATTCTTTGTTAAGGCTGTCCTTATCAATATTATCTGTATTTTTGTGAGAAATTATGTAGGCTGTCAGTTTCTAAGGTTGGTGATAAATGGAGATAGAACTACAAACACTGGTTGTCAATTATGGTACTTTTATTTTCACCATTGCTTGTTTTTGTTTCTGCGTGCCTTTGTGGGTTTGTTTAGTTGGGCTTTTTTAATGGTTGTTGGCTGTTTGGCTTGCTTTGTTTAAATTTCAAATTGACTCAAAGTTTTTCTAGTATTTTTGGAAAATACTTGTGTGTTTTCTTGGGAGGAAAGATACAGTTTCCACCAGCCCTGTTTGGTACTTTGACTAAAGGGTTTCTGCAACTTCTTGCTCCTCTTCTTTCCTGAACTTTGTAAGTTGGTCATCTTTATCAGCTTCCTATAGAGTAAGGGAAAATTATATTTACTTTTTAAAAATAAATAAATAAACAAACAGCTTATGCTTTCTTTTTATTGTGGCTCTGACAGCTTTTCCAAATCCCCTGGGAGGGGAAAGATCTTCTCTTTAGCTGGACAATACAGGGAGAAAAGAAATCTGAATTTTTGCACAATGCAGATATCTTTGTAAGGAAGTTTTTACAGCATCAAAAGGAACTGCCTATTTTTTTCCTTTTTTCTTTACTTTTTTCTCCTTTTTTTTCCTTTTTTTTTTCTTTTTTTTTTCTTCTTTTTTCCACTCAATGGAATGCATCAAATTACTTCTCATAACTCTGGAATTATTATTCACCTCACTTACTGGAGGTTGGTGGGAGCATTGTTTCCTGGTGCCCAGCACTTTGGGTTTTCATGGAAAGAGGGCAAATTCTTTCATTTTTCCAATTTTTAAAGCTTTTTTGGACATAGGAACTGGCAGAAATTGTCTTTTTATATGAGTATTTGATTTGGCATTGAATGCTTTGGCTGGAATTGCTTTGTGTTAGAAGTATTCCTCCAAAGAGATATAAACATGTGATTTATTAATCACTGGTATTTTATTTTAAGAGATAAATTCCTGCCTCCCTTTCTTGTTCAGCATGTGGACAAGGTTTACATATTGTCACTGTTAAAGCTGGAATCAACATGATTAAATATGGAATTAGCTCAAGCTTTGGTGGATTCTGAAGCTGGGCTGATCCAGATGTTAGCAGTAACTGGTATCTTAATAGCTACAAAAATTTGGAAGTCAATCCTGTTCGTATGTAGTCAGATTTTAACTAACTCCTGGAATCCAGTGATGCAGAACATTGAGAACCAGGGAAAAATCAGTGCCTGGTTCTGTGTTAATTCATCACAGCTTTTATCTGCTGCCTGGAATTACAGATCTGATCCCTGTCACCCTGCTGGAGGGGAACTGCTGTCTGTGGCTTGATTTTTAAACATGTAGGTTTGTTCTCTTTCCTGATAAATTCTCCTTAATACTCAATGCAAGGGAAAGAGATCCCTCTCTCTAAGAGATGAAGGGTTTGGTTTTTTTTAAAGGTGTTCTTCTGGGTCAGTCTGCGAAAATCCATTTTGTTTCTTTTATTCCATGATGTTCAAATACTGCTTTATCCAAATACCACATATCCAGCTTGTCTCAAAGTGTTTGGAAAGCATTTTTCTAGGATGATTCACTGTGTGTAAAATGAAATATGTATACGGGGAAATTCTAGACGTCCCTAGCTTTCTCCTAGAGTTACTGAATCCTGGCCCTGGGAGAAGCTGCTATAGGCCTTGCATATCTTTGGAACAAGCTTTGGCTCTAGCTTAACTCATTTTATGTTCTTAAACCAGAAAATGTAGGCATTGGTTGTGTGCAGCCCTGGTACCTTAGTGATGGCAAATATTTGCTGCGAGTTCTCTCTCATCCTCCCGTGGCGTGGACAGCCCTGGCAGAGCATGGAGGAGCAAGAGCTCTGAGGTCAGATGTTGTTCTTCTCCCTGTGTGGGGACTGACAGCTTGGAAAGCAGAAAAGGATTTCTTTGTGGCTCTTCTCAGCTCATCTTCTTTAGGAAACTGAAGTGGTGCTCCAAAGCCTCCTCACTAGTTTGGGAATCACATGCGAATCACGGGTTCTTCTGGGAGCCAGAACTTCGTTGGGTATTTCTTGGTGCATTTTACATTAGCTGGTATATTTGCATTCCCTTGTGCTAATCGATTTTACTCTTTTTTGTATCTTTGCAATTTGTTAAACAGTTCCAAATATGCAGTGTATGGGCAGATGCCTTTTAGTGTCTCTGCTTAGTGCCCAGCACTGGCACTGATCCTGTTCTGATTCACATTTTCCTGAAGCTCACAAAGACAGCAGGGAAGAGGTGGAAGAAAAGCAAGATAATTACATTTACAGAAGTGATAGAAACACATAATCCTGATGGGAAGTTTTGGAAAAAGTTTGTCTTTAGCTGGAATTTGGGGCCATGAATTCAGCTTCACATACTTCCCGTTCTTTCTTACCATGCATTTCATCCAGCATTTTATGCTGTTCTTTGGAGTAGTAATTAAGTAATATTTTATGAATTGACAGGCAAGATGCATCAAAACTCTGCTTGTTTTCTTTCCAGCATCACACTCTTGATGGCAGTTGTCACTAGGCTGAGCTGTGACCAGCACTGCACGCTGCATCGACACAAATTCAACAACAATTAACATCTTTGTGTTTACAAAACTTCCATTTTATCCTTTCATTCCCTCAGCCCTGTTCTGAGATAGGATCCTTTTTATGGATAAGAAAATAAGGGCATGGTTGTCCAGAATAGTGGATACAATCAAAAACTCAGGCTTTTCAGTTCCATCCTTGGGTTACTGCACTACACTTGGCTGTGCTTTGTTTTCTTGTGTTGTTGAGGCAGCAACATGTGCTAGTTCTTAATTGTTTTAATTCAGAAATCTTCTATGGTCACATCCTTTTATGGCCTGAAAGTATCCCGAACTTGGGATGCACTGACTGTGGAAATAACACTTCCATAACATGTCTTATTATTATTATTATTCAAACCCAGTGATTTAAGATAATGGAAGTGCCTTGGATGTGTAATGTTTTTTCTTGCTGGCAGGGACGTGCTGCGGACTCAGGCCTAAGAAAACTATTGACCTGGACATCCACTGACCAGCTTTTCTGAGGATTCTGTACAGGGTCTTTCATGACATTTTGGGTGTACCTCAAATTCTTGCCAAACCCTTTGGAACAGTTCAAAAGAGCTTTGATTGTGTGCAGTCCTCTGAAGTAGGAGGTGCCAAAAATATAAAGGTCTTTTTTAATATTTTCCACAATGTTGCAAAGCTATTAATGTAAATTACAAAAAGACTTTTTGATTACCAAGGCAAGCTACAAAAAGGGAAAATGTGGTGTAATCCATATAAATCACTTGACTAAACCATGCACAATAAATCCAGTGTTGGTGAAGCAGAGTTCCTCTATCTGGTACCACTGCTCTTTACAATCAGCATTTACTTTCTTCATTTGGCAGTTGCTGTTTGCCATGGACCCCCTTCACCTATGTTCATATCCTTGTGATCTGTAGCTGTGCAGCATTCTGGCCTTGTTGGCATTATTTTAAAAAAAAATTAAGACTTGAAAAGCAGTGGGGAAGTTGCCACAGAAACAGTTAAATATTTGACCCTGTTTACTGCCAGCTTAGATAAAAATCAAATTTACTTCCTTGTGAAGAAAAATTCTTCAACCATTTTATGTGCACTGACAGTGGTAGGTTTATTGCAGCCCACTGGAATAAGGGATTTCACATGTGTTGCAGTGAGGGGAACATTTTAACCATTTGCTCCTGTTTGCCACCTGTTTCCTTCACCCACTCAGTGAATTTCACAGCTGCAAATGATGCCTTAGGTTTTAGCTTTCATATTTTTCAGATTCTGTGCTGCTTTAGTGTGTATTTCTGAGCTTCATATTAAGGGATGGTGAGCTCTCTGCAGAGTAGGGAGACAAAACAATTCCTTCTCTAGCTGGGGACCAAGGACAAATGATCCAAATCTCAGGCCCAAGAGCGCAAACAACGTGGGCTGAAGAGAGAAAAACAAAAAGGATGGAACTTCATAACCTAAAGCTGGAATTGGACAATGAACTCCAAGATGCAAATGGAGCAGAACTGATCAAAGTGCCAGAGCCGTGCCTGGTGTCCATTTTGTGCCCATTTTGGTTCATCTTGGGTGCAGCCCTGGCTGGGCTCTTGTGCTGCCCAAGGTGCATCCATGGAGGAAATCCTCTTAATAAATCCCTGCTTTATTCTGTTACTCTGTTCTCTGTTCTAGGGCAGCCTTCTCAAGGCATCACTTCTGGCAGCCTAGATGGGATGAGGCATCACAGATGGTATTTCCTAGGCCAAAAAGAACCCAGGCATCCCTGGTGTTTGTCCCTGTCCTGTGTCCCTGATGTCCCTGGGTGGGCTCAGCCCCATTATCCCTCAGACAGGAGACTGGATGTGCTGGGGCTGGGCTTGGGTCATGCTGACACCTGGGAGCAGGTGAAATGTCCAATGTGCAACTTAGAGAAAAACCTTTGGGTTTTCCTCTGTGAAAACCTGTTATTACAAATGCACACCTGCCTTTCACTGCCATCTAAGCGCTTGATTTAGAATCTTCCTGATCCAAATACTAATTAAGGACCAAGGGCTTTGTTGTGTGGGCTCTGTTAGCTGGGAATGAGGTCCCTTCCTGGGAGTGTTGGATCTGGAGCTGGTGAAGGGTTGGATGTTTCTGCTTGGCTATAGCATTCCTTCTGCTGGTTACACTGTGCTTGGTTCTGGTCCTCATGTAGAACCTTCCAAAGGGGATGGCTGAGGGAAGAACACAGAGTTTGTAGATGTGATCATGGCCCTTTGTGTGCAGTTGGAATTTTAAGGACTCTAGGGACTACTGAACGCTTGGGAACCAAGGAATTCAAAGTACTTGCCAGTTGGTGGCAGATTTATCTGGCTTAGAAGATCAAGCCAGGACTGAAATGGGGACATAAGGCTTGTAAATAATGGCCTATGCACTGTGCTCATTTTCTTTTTGTTGTTCTATTACTCTTTTAATGATTGAAGGACTTCTAGTCAAATAAAATACATTATTTGGATTATTCAGTACTTTTATGGAGGAATCCTACTATAAAATGTGATAAACAAGTACAACTATTCTCTCTTGGTTTGTGCATGCTTGGCTGTCTTGGTGTTCATTTGAGTTCTGGACTCTGGAAATATTCCTTGGAGCAGCAGCAGGAGTGAAGATCACCCTGGGACTCTCATCTTCAAGAGACAGTAAATGTGAGAGTGGAGAGAGAGTGGCCTTGGGACAGCATTGGTGACTCTGGCTATCTTGGCCTGCACCTGACTCTTCCCCTTTGCTGCTGCTCCAGGATTCCCAGGGGTGATACTTAAAAACACAGACAGTGCTTGGCATTCCTTTATTCACATCTCTGCAGGATTATGTTGTTCTGAGCTGTACCTGTAATGTCCTGAGGAAAACCTGGAGTAAATTAAACCCTGGTATAAGATAAATGTTATCCTTTCTAGAGTTAGATATATTTCCCATCTGTTTGTGGTTCTCAAATCTTCCATCTCTGTCCTGTGCCATTGGCTGAAGAGCAGAGTAAGTTGGCTGTTAAATCTGCCTCCTACACGGTGCTGTGACGTGACAAATGCCACCACCCTGTGACACCAGCTGCAGGATTTTGGAAGTGAATCGATGCAGTGAAACCAATTCTAGGTTTTGTGCAGGAAGTCAAGTGTATTAGGTGTGATTGATTAATATTACAAACCATCAGTCGGTGACCCACAGAGGCTTTGGAGTTTTGTTTCAGAAAAGTGCTCACAATTCTGACCAAAGATGACAGTTCTAAGGCTCTCCAGGTTCTTGGATGTACAAAACTGGGTTATGAGAACATTTTTTCGTGAGATTTTGGATTTGCATACTGTGAGCCCTTGCCTGTAATCCCACAGAGACTCAACTAAGGCAACCCCAGCCTGCAGGTCATGGTCACCACGAGCTGTGAATCCTGAGCAGGGATGCAGGGATTGCAGGGTGGATGCACAGTTGGTGGCTCAGTGAGCAAAGCCTCTGCCCTGCCGTTTGCAGGATGATGGCACCAACCTGATTAAAGCTCTGTGGTGCAGGGCAAAGGACAGCCCCAAAGCTGTGTATATGACCTAAACCTTGGTTTAAGAAAGTAAGATTGCCCAAATCTTGATGTGGAGCTGCTGTCATCTCCACCATGGAAGCAACCTTTCTCTGAAGTTGTGTTTGTGGTTCTGGCTGCACCACAGGTGAGTGTTTGCAGTCAGGTATTGCTGTGGGCAGGAGGTGAGTACACCATCCATTTCTGGCTTGGCTTCCTTGTACTCCCTTTACTCCCTGCAGTGTCAGTGAGCTGCTAGCTGCAGGTGCAAGTTGGTGTTGAATTTTGCAATTAATTGTCTGGTTCCACAGCCACCTCTCCCAGGCAGTCCCTGCTGAGCAGGGGCTCAGGGCACAAACCCGTGCCAGCAGTGAGATGTGTTGGCAGAGACATCCTGGGGCTGAAGGGTGTTCACAGGTCAAGGCTGAGTGGACTGACACTGCTGTGTCCAGGGAAAACCGCCCTTTCTCTCGGTGCCTGGCACTAACTAGTCCATCATTTCTGTGTGCCAAGGCTGTGAGGGCTGTGTATGTGGTAGGAGAAGAAGCAGGGCTGAGCCTGGCAGCCAGGAGTGCTGATGATTGTAATCCTGCTGCACTGACTCACTCGGCAACCTCAGGTTAATCACTCGACCTTCTCTGACTGCTCTGCTGCAGCTGTGAAAATGGGCAAAAGTGAAATTTCATCAGCCTCCAGATGCTGAATCGGAGCTGAGTTTGCTTGGGGAAGCAGCTCATACAGAATATTAATATCCATCATAAGTTAAAAATGGGTGAAAGTGGCTGGTTAACTTGCAGTTTGTTAGGGAATTGCCTCCTGAATGTGACATTGGGTTGCAACGTACACTAAAAATGTATCTTTAACTTTTAGTTTATTTTGCTAACTGTAATGTTTTGAAAAGCAAAGCATGAGGTCCTTTTCATTCAAACTTTCTCCAAAAGAAGAAGTATAGAGAGCAAAAAACTATAAATCCTTTCCATTTGACAGCTCCATGTATGTTCCCTATTGTGGTGTTTGAGCTATAATAGATCCTTGTATGAAAGACTATATATTTTATTTATAGATATTTGAAATTAGTTATGGGGAAAAATGAATACCAAAAGCTCCAGGCCAATACAGGATTTTTCTGTAGTGTGAGTGAAAGTTGCTTTGTTTTGGTCCCCAAGTATTTCTTGAATAATTGTGGTTTGGAAAACCAAGTACATGTTGAGTCCATTGCTGTGTTTCAGCTGAGGATTTGATTTTTCAGATGGGAGCATATAGATTGGCACATGGACTCTGGCATTTAAATAGTCCTTCCGAGAGCTACGGTGCAGCACTTGAATGTAGGTCTAAACATAAAAAAATTGGGATGAAGGCACACTGAAAAACCGGAGTTAAGGTGTAAAATAATCAACGTTCAGAATAAGCTGACCTTAAACCCTATTTGTTAATAAGCTTGGATCCAAATTCACCCTTAGTGAACATCCCAAAAGTACAGAATACACTGAATTTTGGTTTTAGCTTGTTGCCATTTTTGTCTGGACAAGGTTGTGTAGCGTGTGCATGGGTCTGGAATAATTCCCATGGGTCTGGAATAATTTCCCTGCAGAAGGCATTGTGTCTGCAGCGGTGCAGAGTGTGGCACAGCGCTGTGGTTTCTTACGGGGAGATTTTTAACCTGGTACGTAACTCTTGTTAACGTTCACATGATATCCATCCCGTTGGTAAGAGTGCAAGTCAGGGCTATCCCCTCAGGCAGACTTCATTTAAACACTCTTCCTAGTGCCAAATTTCTAGGCATTTTTCTCTTCTAATGAATGCATGTGTTTTAGAGCAGAGACCTTTCCAGCCCTGCTCTCCCCTTCCCCCAGTGCTGCCCGTTTCAGTGCCGTGTATTGCACGGGGTTGTTACTCAAATGTTGCTCTGAAGAGTTTCAGAAAACCTGTCAAAATGATTAAGAGTCTGAAATTCTATATTACATTAATGTTTTTAAAACATCTTATTCAACAGACAATATAATATGAAATATAACAAAAAAAATCAAATACTGGCTCGTACATAACACTTCTTGAGGGGCTGCTGTCACTTTGTTGAAAGCAAATATTTTGAGAAGTGTGTCTAGCTCTGCAACATGAGGAAAAAAATTGAAATAGTCTGTGCTGGTGTCAAATAATTTTTTAATAAACTGAGAGCATTTATAGTTTTCAGTCTCCATTAGAAGATTTTCTTGGGCAGATTTGACTGTAAACTCACACAGTTTATTTTAAAAGGGCTTCAAGACCATCTGGGATTTTGAAGTTTGGGGTTTTAAAATAATTTGTTCTTTACTGCGATGAGCAAGAAACTTCTTTGGAAATGCTTCGCATTGGCTAAGCTGGCAGGGCCATGCAGCTCTTAAAGGGAAACTGATTCATTTAATAATTTTACACAAGTGGGGAAGAAAAAGCCCAGTGCTGGTAAAGTAAAAAAAGAAACTCCTGGCTCAATATTCAGAGACTTTGAGTGAGAGAGAATAGTGATGAATAAGGTGGGCAGTTCTGAATATGACTGCAAGACATGAATCAAGCTGATTTGAGTAAATTAGTTATAACTGATTCTGTTCTTCCCCACAGATTTAGGAGCTTAAATTTTTAATTTGGTGTCAGAGCTATGGTCCCATGTTTCTTGTAGGCCACTTTAAGTACTGAAAGGTCACAAGAAGTTGTCCCCAGACTGTTCAGGCTGAACACCCCCAGGTCTCCCAGGCTGGCTCCTGGGGTGTCTCCGTGGCCTCTCTGCACCTGCCCCAACAGGTCCCTGTCCCTTTCCATGCTGTGCCTGGTGCTGATTTGTACCTGCCTGAGTCTGTCCTGTTCTCCTGCTGTGAGCTGAGGCCCAGCACATAAGGGTGGGTGGTTTCTTAAGGTGCTTTGCCCACCAAGTGACTACAACCAACCTACACCTGGTTTCCTTCCAGCACTTTCAATTCACCTGCTCTTGAAAGACCCAGTGATGCCACTCCAACCTTCTATTGACAATTTAGTTAATTAAGGTACAACTGTTGGGCCTAAGCTGAATGTTTTGTGATGGAATTCAGCCCTTTTTCTTCTCATCCTACTCATGGAACACTAATCCTTTCTGCAGCAGTCCAGGGATGTGTCTGAGGAGAGTTACCCATGTACCTCCACCCCTGTCTCCAGACAGAATGATATCATGTATTCTTTCCCAGCTCAGCATCTCCAGGGAGTTCCGTTTCTGCAAGGTTTGTGGAAATGAGGAGTTGAAGAAAGGAAAGATGAGGAAACTGGTGCTCTGACAAAAGGACATATCTACAGAATTCAAATGTTACCCGTTCTGAGGCATCATGCTACTGATGAGCTGCTCACAGTGTCAGTGGCTGCCTGCTCTCCAGAGAGATTGGTTGGAGCTGGAGGGCCCGGGAGATGTCACTTGGGAAGGAGGGAAAGGGGATGCTGAGACAAGGACTGTCTCAGAGAAAATAAATGCTGAGATTGGAGTGAATAGGACTAAACACAGAAATCTTTAGTTTCAATGTTTGCTGAACTGTTGATGTTAAGACTTGTTTTGAGCAGGCGTGGGAGTCTGGTACACATCCGAGGACCCAAAATTCCTGAACTTTCCTTAAGGTCATTTTGTAGTCTGAGCCAGTCTAATTATTTCATAATGGGATGTAAATTATTTGGAAAACATCTTGAACTGAGTGTTCAGACCCACAAATTTTGTTCCATGTTTTACTGCTGGAATGAGAAGAAAGATCTTTTTATCAGGATTTTCATTATTAAATTGGTGATAATTATCTGCATCTTGAAATACATGAGTGAAGAACAGCACAGACATACTGATTTATCAGTCTATATCTTTTATCAGAGGAGGGAAAAATGTTGAATATCCTACAGAAGCATTATATAGAGAAAAAAACCAGTGCAATTTGCCTAACAAAAAAATACCACGTCTCTACAACTGAGATCTTGGTACCTTGCTCTTACATGAGATAACACGCCAATCTAAGCATTTCAGCGAGTATATGATTTATACTCAGGGTTATTTTTGCTGGAAAAGTGTGGTGATCTGTAGAGGAAAAAATCAGACTTGTCATATGAACTCATTTCAGCACAAGAGTCAGTCAAGAGAAACATTAGAGAAGTGTGTGTGCGAAGGGGGGATCCCTGCCAGGATTTACTTGCAGTCATTTTGTTCATCTCTGATTTCCATTGCACTTTCTGTTCTGAGAGAAATTCCTGCGAAATGGCTCTACCTCCAGTTTAGGTTTAGTGGGGATTATTTAGTGTGCAGGTTCCCAGCACGTCAACAGCCATGGCCATTGTAATGTTCCTACAATGTTGTTACCTCTACAATCCTTTGATGCTCCCTTTCAAAATTCCCATTTAATCCATTCCCTCACCTTTGTCCAGCAGGATAAGAGAAGTTGAATTACTGCACTAAATCCACATTAGAAAGCTTAATAACAGAGATTATTCTTATTTCCTGTGTACTGTTTTTTTTCCCCACTATTTATTTATTTTTATTTATTTTATATATTTACTTATTTTATTTATATAATAGATTTTATAGATTTATTTACTTTATTATTTTTATTTATGTTGGTTTTTTCCACTATTTATTTATTTTTATTTATTTTATATATTTATTTATTTTATTTATATAATAGATTTTATAGATTTATTTACTTTATTATTTATGTTGGTTTTTTTAAAAAAATTATATTTATCCTGATTTTACAGCTTCTGAAGAAGCTGTTTCGAAACACACAAGTATAGGTTAACATGATTGGAAACGTAGAATTTGCTTCAGATGTTTCTTGAGACTCTACGTTTTTTGATTGACCAGAGATTTAATTGAAAGAATGTTCATGAGTTCTTAAAAGCCAGGAGAAAAACAGTGACAGCTGAAAAAAAAATCCAAATGTGGCATTTGAGTTTTACATAGATTGTCTTCAAAGCGGTGTTTCAACAAAACCTTCTGGAAAGATTTTTTCAATAAAGCAGTCTGCATGACTCTGTGGAAATAATGACACAGAGGTTGGTGCTGGAGCAGGTTGATAGGGGCAGGGTAGAAAAAGTGTAGGAAACTTTGTTCTTGTGGAATGGTAAATGGAATTGTGTTGCTTGCCTGCTGAAGAGCAGAGGTGCCTGCTGGAAGCTGCTCCCACAGGAGATCTGCAGGCTGAAGCTCAGAGTTTCCCTGCCAGGGGAATTTTTTCCCGAGTGGCTGTGTGAGAGCCCCTGGCCCTGGGGGATTTTGTGTCACCAAGGGACACCCATGTCCTGCTAGCACAGCCTTTTCCCTGGCCCATTGAAGAGTTTCTTACAAACTTTCCACTTTTTGTCACATTTTTCACAGGTAAGGAAAGAATGGATAAAATGTGTTGCTAAATTATTTTGGCAAACAGTCCCAAGAAAGCCGACCATGGCATGGCTGAGGTCAGGGACCAGGCTCCACCAGGCTGAGTTTTCCATTTGAACCACTAAACCACACTTTGAAAGCAACCTGCAAGTAATAGCTGTCAAAGCTCTTTTTTTTTCCCTTCTGTCCTTCACATTCTCTATGTATGTCCTTGCCAACTAATTAATCATGGCTGTTAAAGACTAATTTAACCTCGTTATTGTGTTTTGAATGTGAAAAGTATCTAAAGTGCTAGTAAATAATTCTTGTGGGATTTTAACTCCCAGGTGGTGCAATGCTCCCCTCACATACAGGCACCATCCTCTGCAGCTTAGATCCCCTCTGCAAACCCTTTGGCTTCACTGAAATAAATAAGTAAAATTTATAAATAAAATCCATGTGGTCTTCCACCTGCAAGCTCTGAGCATCAGGTATCCTTTGAAATTAAAATCTCATCAGTGTGTTCTGCAGCATCTGCAGGAGGTGTGTGAAGTAAATTTTGGTGAAAATAAGCTGTACTTTGAATACAGGGCTGAAATAGAAGAATATTTTTACATCATTATTCTGGAACTTACTGTCTTTTTCATGAAGTTGGTTATTAATAAAAAATCTGAGGCCTTCAGTCTCATAAGAACACCACTCATTAGGAACCATGTGAAGGCATTTATGTACCTGTAGTGAAGGGAATTGTGTATTTCGAGTGGGGAGATTGAGGAAATGGACAAATTCAGCCAAACTATGACATTAAATGCTTTAGGAAATGCATCAGATGATGTAAAACTCTGACTTCTGGAACTCTGCTAGACTTGATTTTCTTGCCCAGATATTTCTATACAGGAGACACAGATCCCAGGATCTGATGATTGTGGTGGCTGAAGTAAAAAAAGTTTGATTCTCACTTTGTCCCTGCAGTTGTGTGGTTCCACTAACTTCACCAGAACTTGCTACTGCTTAGCAGCTGTTTCTGAGAGCAGTTACCTCCAGGTCAGAGCTGGGAATGGTGGATTAGTGGAAGCTGGAGGGACAAGGTAGAGAGTGTGATATGATCTCTCCTGTGCAATCGTCTCATTTATTGAGTCTCCAAAAATGCCATAGTGTTCCATGTCCATGAAATTATAAACTCAGTAAATATGACACAAAGGTAATAATTGTTCTTTGCTGTCCCACACTTTGGAGAAAAAAAGGAAACTCAAGCCCTTAAGTTTTAGGGTTAATCTAAACCAAAAAAGGGGGAAAACAAGCTGCATCTTAAAGGTGATGCACCTTCCCAGCAGTTCCTATTTTTCTTTTACTTTCCATTAGTGAATGTCTGCTCCACTGTAAGGCTTTTCTCTGAACATTTGGAAATATTTTAATGCCCTTAAAATTGCAGATTTCTCTTAACAGGCTGTGCTTTCCTCTTGCTTTGGTATCCTCACACCTGTTTTGCCTTTGGCACTAGGCAGTGGATAATGAGGTTACCTAATGTGTTGACTGTTGGCTCCAAGCTCTTTAATAGTCCAGCAGGATGCCTTCCCTGAACTTGCTTGGGGTTTTTTGGTGGGCACAGGGGGGAGATGCTGTGTATGGAGTCCTTCCTTCTAGAGGTCAATGTTTGGTACTCTTTTCAGCTGAGTTTTTGGATGCATCATGAATTGAAGGAGAGCTGTGTCTGCTTGCAGCAGGAAAAAGTGCTTGTCTTGGCTTTGATACAGTGCAGAGTTTGTTGTGGGAGGTGAGGTGCTCCAAGTCTCATCCTTTTTCCTACCTACAGAAACCCCTGACCTTGCAGACAGTGCAGCTCCTGATGGAAGCTGTCCCAGCCCATTCTATGGCAGCTGATGATGCTGCAAAATGAAGTGTGACCTTCTAGTGGGAAGGAAGAATGTGAATTCTGTCTCATTTCTTCCTAGATTTAATAAATAAGTTAATAACCATTTTTAAAAGTACTGTTTTATTGAGAGATTTCATCTTACGGTTGTTGATGAATTTGTGTATTTTATTACCATTATAATTCTTTATCACTCACTACATTTATCAGAATAGAAGAATGGCTTGGGTTGGAAGATACCTAAATGCTCATCTTATTCCTCCCACCTTGGGACATCTTCCACTATTCCAGGTTGCTCCAAGCCTGGCCATCAACACTTTGAACACAGTGAGACTTTCTTAGGTGTTGCACCTGATGAATAGAAAGAAGTATAGAGAAAGACCTGCAAACCAAACCTTGTTATTTTGAGCTTCTTCCTCTCTTCCCCACTGGAGTTTCAATGGCTGGCTGCGGTGATCAAAGGTTCTGTCCCATATCCATGTGTTGTTTTGTGTCTTCTGTTCAAACTACAAAGGGAGAACCAATTTTGGTCATCAAACCCACAAAGGGCAGGCGAGGATTGGGGTGGAAGGAATCAGAACAAAGCATGGAGCAGCACAGTCTGTCATATAAGTGCCAGGTACACTCTACCAGATTGGTTTCCTCTCTCCTAGCATGGAACAGAACTAGAAAAATCTTGAAAAGGGCTGATGATACTGAGGGGTGCAGAATGGAGCCGAGCTGGAGCAGCCTCAGTCTGTCTGGACTGGGGAAGGTGTTTGGAGGGGGAGCAGGGAGGAGCCCCAGTGCATGATTATTGTCTGGGGGGTTTTCACTGTACCAGAACTGGGGGACATGCAAGAAAATTAACAGGTGAGGTGTTGAGACAAACAAAACCATGTGCTTTTTAGACAACTTGCTTGAAAACTTTCAAATGAGACAATGAAGATATTTTTTCAATGTCACAAGTAAAATCAATGGAATAATGAGATCTCTGATTCAAGTACCCCTGTAATATGTAGCAGAGCATGTGGATGTCCAGGTTGTCCTCACCAGATGCCAAATCAAGTGAAGATTTCCCTGCTATTGAAGGCATGGATAAGACAGCAGGTTCTCTTGGTGGTGTGAAAGTATTTAGGAGAAAACTAGCAATAGAAGAGAGAAAACTGTGTACAGAGAGATGAAAAGATCTTCAGGATGGAGAAGTCTTTCCCATTGAAGCTCAGAAAGTTGTGTTGAAGAATCAGGAAGTTTTTTGGCAAATTGTATCAAAGGTCTCCTGAAGGATCAGTTTTTAGACTTATGATCATAACAGCTTAACTTCCTGAATTTCACTCCCCACTTAAAAGCATAACTGGGAGCAGAACCAGGTTTTATCTATATTTCATAATAGGGTCATACTCCTACTTTTCAAAGAAGGCAATTATTTTTTAAAGGTTCTGCAAGTAACGTGGAAAAGCTTGAAAAGAAATCAAGTCTATGTAAGGTTTAGCAATTGTTCTAATGTTCCAAATTTCCCTTGCCCAGTGCAGCATTCAGACCCTGATTCTTCTGGGCAAGATTCAGAGTTAGTTTTGTGGCACCTTATAGCAAAACATTACTGTAGTTCCTAGAATTTGGTGAAAAATGTAGGGAAAATGAAATCCATATGCTACCCTTTGAGGCAGACCTGTATCCCCCCAGTTACCCTTAAGCTCCTGAATTTCATAAAGCATTTTTTTCCTTGTTAAAATTAATACCAGATTTAAGTTAGATAAGGTCACATGTTATTTAGTCCCCAGTGAAGATGTCAGAATTGAAATGATTTACACTGGAAATAGAATTGCTGCATGTTATTGCAGAATGGTGAGAGGAGGTGGTTGATTGTATAGAGATATAACATGGTAAGATATTTATATATTTTTGTGGAGAGATAACTCTTTGATGCTGTTGGTGCTTTAGTCTGAATGGGCTCCCTCATTTTTGAGGCTTTAATTTTTTTTAATACTTTTTAAAATTATTAGGTTGCTGAGAAATGGGTGCAACTTTCTAGAATGAATGAGTTTGATACATACTGTGATCTAAGCTTCAGCAGGATTCCTGCCCACCCTGCCAGCCTGACCTGAAAAGGCTGTCTGTAGAGCTAGAAGAGAATTCATACAAAAGTTGCTTTTCTGATCTCATATTGAATTATTTAATTATAACCATATATTTAATTATAACCAATGTATTTAATTATAATCATAGGTGGGCCTGTCTTTAGGGAGCAAAGTAGGATCATGGATTCCTGCTCCTTTTATTCAAATTAAGATAAACTGCTTTCTCAAACTATTATACCCTGGATATGGATACTTTGTTTGGGTAAAAATGAATTTTGAGGTTGGTTTTTTTTGCTGCCCTTTTTTTTCAGCCTTTGCTGAGGATTCCCAGGCACTTGGAGGGGTGGCTCAGACCATGTTGCTGGATGTCTGGGAATCCTGGATGTGCTCCCTCTGTGCACTGATCACCTCTGCAGCCTGTGTGGAGTGAGCCCAGCACTCCTGGGAGGAGGAGGCCCTACTCCACATGGGATAAAACAAAAATATGTCCTTGTCTAGGAAGTTTGATGCATCCTGGAGCTGAGGTCTTGCTGCACATGTGCATTTTTGCCTTTGGGCAAGGCAGAGAAACTCTCCTGACACAAAAAGCAGAGTAAAAATGTCATCAGCTCTGGAGTCAGACTCACTTTTATGTCTGACTCACTGAATTTTGACAACACATTACAGTCTTCTGTGTTTTTTTCCTTCCATATCTGCAGTCTGTTTACACCATGGGGTCTGCAGAGAGGGTCTGTTCCTTGGTTAGGCACAATCCCCAGAGCACAGAGGGAGGGGGGAGAGTCTTGATCTCAGTTTGGCCCTCTGGGAAATTTTGTACTGTAAATAGAAGTAGTAAAAACTATCGGGTGATGACACTTTTTGGGCTGAGTTTTTTTGAACTGGAGACCTAAAGGTGAAATCATCTGTATCACATTACCCACCACTGTGTAGTCCAGACACTCTTAACTTTCCATGCACTGACAGATTCCTACTGGAGTAGCACACTCTGTCTTGTGGAAAGATTGCTGCTGTGCCCACAAACCGAGCTGTGTGCTGCTTTGGAAAGCCACCCTGGGACACTCCTCAGGAGCTGCCACCAGCCCAGAAGGTTTTCTCAGTCGTTTATTATGTTCAGAAGGAAAAATTAATTCCTGAATTTCGATGTTATAGCTTTTGTTACTGTGTTTATTTCTTGAGAAACTGTCATGTGGAGTAGTGTTTTTCACAGATCTGACATTGAGAGCACAAAAAATTGACAGTTCCACATAGGTGACAGCTGGCCAGGGCCACCTTAACACACACCTGGGAGAATTGTCTGGGCTGGTTTTTATTGTGGAACATTTTCTATTTTCTTTCTGCATGTTCTCACATTTCCTTCATTCCCTCCATCATCCATTTTGCTTCTTGTTGTATTTTTATCTTCCTGTCCTTTTTTTTTTTTGCAAAAACCCCCCAGTTCTGCATTTCCATCACACCTTTATTCCCTTCAGTAAGTATAAGAGTAAATCAGTAAGGCTCTTTGTATATGCACAAAGCCATAAAGGTTTGGGAGTGCAGGTTTGCTCATGGATAGAGCAGCCAGCGAGGTCTTCCATTCAGCTTCTGAAATATTTTGCTCATTATTCAGCTAAGAGCTCAAATGACATTTCTTGTGATGATTTTTGAGTGGTTTTGTTCCACTGAAGAGCATAACCAAATGAAAACTTATTGAGTAGTAATTTTAGGGTCTTTTTCACATGCATAGACTTAATATTTTATCATTAGTTATCTTTGAGATAATTGTCCTCTAACATAAAGCCTAGACTTGGCTTTTGGTGAGATGGAAATGTGGTTCAATGAAAGAATTTTGAAGGTGATCCCTCAGTTTGTCTCCCCAGACTGAGCCATCTTTTCCCATGCACGGAGCCATTGCTCCTGACCAAGTGGGATTTGGATTGAAAAAGCCTGACCCGCCGAGCACCCCGAGTTAGCTACACCTGTGCAGGGCCACGAGCAGCCAACTTCTCTTTCCCGTAATTTCTAAATAACTGCAAAACACGTAAATTCCTAGCCCTGACCTCTCCGTGCATTCCACACAGTTTTGGCACGGGAACAGCGTTGCCTCCAGCCCAGACGTGCGCGGCAGCGCGGCAGATCCCGGGCGGGAGAGCGCCGCGAACGCTCTGTGCGCTTGCACCTTTATACCCATTTCTTCAGGGCCCATAAAGCAGGAGCTGCTGGGGTTTCATGCACAGCTCCGCTTTTTCCCGTAAGCATTTCCAGGCCGTTTGTCTCAGCTGGTTATTGGTGTCTCTGAACACGGGGAGTTGGATTGCACCTTGTTAATGTTGGCCTCTCCTCCAGAGTCTGGGGCTGCTGCAAGGCTTGAGCGGAGGCAGAGGATGCAGAGGCATGGGGAACCTTATCCCTGCAGCAGGCTCTCAGCAATTAAGAGAGATTTCTTAGTTCATAAAACCTGGAGATGAAGGTAGTGGAACCTGAAGAGGAACTAAGTTCTTTCAGTGGAATGGAATTATATAATTTAAAATCAGTTTCGGCAATATACGATCGTGGTCGATCCAGTCTTAAAGCCGTGACTCAAAATGTTTGGCTGGTGCTAATTCTTGAATTGCTGATGTTGAAGGAGCCAAAACCTTTGAAATTCAACTGTTGGAGAGGAGGTGGAGCAAGGTGTTTGGGATGTTTTTCTTTCCTTTGAAGGAAATCGCAAAGATATTTATGAAAATATGCTGCATCAGGGATTGGGATAAATTGTTACATTTTCCCTTGGAGAATGCAACTTGAAATATTGGCTGGCCCTTTTGAAACAGAATGAAGTGGTGAGGTGGATTTGCCATATTAATGCCCTTCCCAGCAGAGAAAGGGCAACTGGTTGTGAATTACAGACAAAGTTGTTATCTGTGTATCTGCCTCTGTAAGGATTTCCTTGATTGCTGAACAAAACCAAACGTTCCACTACAGCACTTGTACTGATGAGATGAGAAGAGTGTAGACTCTGGGATTCATTTGGGGAATGATTTAGGATGGGAAATCTGGAAATCCTCTAAGGATATTCCTTTATAAGCAATTGATCCACACAATAGATTCAAGAGGACTGGTGGTTGAAGGCTCTGTGGGGGAGAAAAAGTATTATTTATTTACATATTTTAAAAAATCTATTATTTAAATGTTATTTATTAGCCATTCATATTGTGGTTAATAGTTGATACCCTTTTAACATCAACTGAACAGATGAACTTGTTAAGAAGAAAAGAGAGTTGGCTTTAATTTGTGCCCTGAGAATGAAGAAGAAAAGCTGTTGCTTTACACTGGTGGGTGCAGAGGGAAGTGAATATTTGTGTATGGTAATCAGGGTTTAAGTATCTTAAAAGCTGATATGAACACAGATGTTCCTCAATTGAATTACAAGATCTTTGTAAGGAAAACAAAAAAGACTGTGCAGGTTAAAAGGAGACAGGGAAGCAGCTTTGAAGGTAAAAATATTCTATTTTATGTCCTGCCTGTCTATTTCCCTCCAGGGCATCACACCTACACAGTGCAAGTATGTAGGAAGGTTTGGCTTATCATGCCATGCTCAATTACAAAAATCAATTAAGTCTGATGTAGCCTGTTTGGACAATGTGTGCATACTGCAAATCATATCTTATACCTTTTGCAAGCTGATCATGTTAGCATTTTGTTCTCAATTTCTTGTAAATATTTTTCTTTGGAGTAGTTGGTACTCACTGCCATTGAATTATAGTCTGGGCTTTGTTGTCTTAGTTTTAGAGAAATGTTTTTAAGGGCTTTTTTACTTGTATTTAAATGTCTTGGGTACTTTGGTGTGCCTTTCTCCCTTTCTGCCTCATGTAGACATTTGCTTTGCATGAGCTTGCTTTGAATTTGACTTTTTTCCCTTGTAGGTATTGCAAAAAGCATGATCTCAGTTCTTCTGGCTTGTTCTCTTAATAACATACCTGAATACTTGGCAAAACCCCATCATTTGATGATTGCTGAGCAGCTCCAGGTTTCTTTGGCTACCCAAAGGAAATATAAAATTAATTAGCAACATAATTTAGGTTTTTACCTGCCTTGTAAAAGTGCACAAATGTTTGTACTATTTAGAGGCTTCTGGCTGCAATCCTGTTCTCCTATTTGAGGATACCAAATGCTGAAATTCAACTGAATTGCTGAAAAGTTGACAATTAGTATTGGAGATTCTCCCAAAGTCTTTCACTGCCTATGTATTCATTTGCATGTCAAATGGCTTTTGAGGTGAAGAAGATACTAAAAATGGGAGGCTTTTTTATTAAAAACTGCTTTTTAATACTGTGAGTGATGTTTTCCTTGCTGAGGACATTGGCTACCTTGAAGTTGCATCAGAGTTTTTATCATCAGACCTAAATTGTTTTATGTTGTATGAAATGGCTGTCTCTTCTGGATGAGGAAATGCCTGATTTTCTCATCTTGGTGGGTAATAAAGCTGCATCAACACTTTTCATTTAATATCAGGCTCTGATTCTTGAATTTTGATGGGAATTTATCCCCTGGAGAAACTGATGTGAGAATCTAATTCTCTGATGGCCCTTTTGTACTTACAGTTCATTTGTCTTTGTCTTTGTTATCTAAGTGTTATTTCTTGGGTTTCAGCTGATTTTTGTCGTGTAGCAAGATGATACAATCTTTCCTTACTTCCAAGGTTCCTTAATCTGATTTTCAGGAAGAAGTAGTTCCGAGTGCCTTTTATTCCCTTGGCAGGGGACCAGATTTAAATGAGGACATGTGTCCAGACAGCAGCTGGTCTATAAGATGCTGAGCAAGAGCTGACTCAAGCCCTTCATTGGGGTGACACATGTTCTCCCAGCTCCCACTTTCCAAGGTTCCATGGTAACCAAAAGGTCAACCTTATTCCCTCAGCACTGGAAATCAAATGAAACTTCACAACCCTGAGCATTTTTCATTCATCAAATCCTTCAGGGCCCATTCAGGGCTGGTGTACGTGTCCGGGTGGATCTCTGCTTTTCCATGATCCCTCTGTGCAGCTGGGCAGATGTGAGGGCCAGATGAACACCCAGAGCTGTCCTGAAGGCTCCACGCACAGCTGCGGCTTCCTTGCGAGGGAGTGGAGCCTTCCCAGTTTTATTTTGGCTGTTGTTGTTGGAGCAGGGTTATTAGATGTGCATGCAAATGTGCAAAAAGCCCTTTAAAGGAAGGTGGAGCTGGTGGTGTCCTGCTCCTAGCGCTGCTGATGGGTAGGGTTTGATTACCTGGGTACAATGGGAGAATCTCTTTCCTTTTCTGACACTCAGTGACTGGTAGGGTCAGTAAAAAGCCAGCTGAAACATTCTAAGGGCCATGAAGGAGGGATTGGAACACCTCTCATCTGGGGAAAGGCTGTGGGAGCTGGGGGTGTCCAGCCTGGAGAAGAGAAGACCCCAGGGCACTTTATCACAGCCTTTTGGTACCTAAAGGGGCTCCAAGAGAGCTAGAGAGGGATTTGGGACTGGGATCTGGGGTCATAGAACAAGGAGAAATGGTTTTAAACTGCCAGAGGGCAGGGTTAGATGGGATATTGAGTAGAAATTCTCCCCTGGGAGGGTGGGCAGGCCCTGGCACAGGGTGCCCAGAGCAGCTGTGGCTGTCCCTGGATCCCTGGTAGTGCCCAAGGCCAGGTTGGATGGGGCTGGGAGCAGCCTGGGACAGTGGGAGGTGTCCCTGCCATGGCAGGGAGAACAGAATGAGATGAACTTAAGAGTCCCTTCCAACCCAAACCATTCTGTGATTCTATGATAATAAATATCTCCTTTGCTCTGCTTTTATACCAGTGTTTCATATTGACTCCTGTCTCATACAACTGTAAAATGTTTGATAATGAGATCCAGCATGTCCAGAGAGGCTTTGGAGTTCTTTTTAGAACATGGTTACCTAAGAAGTTCATGGTAACTTTTCTGTGGCCCAGATTCAGTGGCTGATCCCTTTTCTCTTAAATGTGTGTTCAGCATAACTTTGTGAGGCCTTTTAAAAAGATCTGGGTCTGCCCATTCTAGTTCTAGGGAGTTCCAACTTAAAATAACAGCTGGTTAGAAAAATGCATTACTTACAGGTTCTATGAAAAATTTTGAGTGCTTGTTTGTTCCAGAGATATATGTATATATACATAGAGAGAGAGATAAATATAAGTTTGAACATTTTATCTGGAAGGCAAAAATGTGTCCATTCCATTAAATCAAATTATGTATGATAAAGTTGCTTTTAAATTTTTGGTCACCCACAGTGAGGAAAGTGAAATGAGTAAAAGGGACATGGTTAAGTACATGGATTATACAGTCATAAAAGTAAATACCTAACTTTTATTTACCATTGCAAATAAGATCAACAAATGCAAGCTGATTATTTTTTTACCAAAAAAGGTATTAGATGGGCTCTGAGGTTATCAGCTTGGAAAGTTATGCTGATAAATGCCTTTTTGCTGTCCAATTGCCTCAGCACTCTGCTTGGAAAACCTGTTGTGTTTTGTTCCTCACAGGAAAATGAAGGTGAACTATATTTGAGTGTATTTTGTTTGGTTTTAAAGTTAGAAAAGTACTTATCCAGGTCGTGATGTAACTGTCTGTTGTTAATGGTAACCTCCAAATAAAAAAGATGGGAGACAACCAGTGATCATCTGTGACTTCTGGACTTGCATGAGGAAGATTCAAACTTGAAAAAAAATGGCTTTTATTCCTTCTTTCTTGCCCTTTTAGTTTAAATGTGTAATTTTATCAAGGTAAATATTGCAAAGATATTTACCAGTGGTTGTGAATGAATGTGCCCTATATTTTGAAGCACTTGCTGGTTTGATTTTTTCCCTGTGATTAATGTTTAAGTGAAAGCCCAGTGCCCTGCCTTGCTTCCATGGATCGTGTGGCACAGGCAATACTGGAAGTTCAATGCCAAACATCTGCTCTCTTACTGAAGCTAATGTGGGTGCTTTCAAGCACTGAAACATCCCATAGATCCCCAGAGGGCCATTGCAAAGGCAGTCTCAAGGCTTTAGCTAAAGAAACAACAGGAAATATTTGCCAAAGGATTTAAAGTCGCTGTACCTGGGTCTCTTGGCTGTCTTTTGGGCAGAGGTTGTCGCTTCAGCAGAAGGAAATTAATGCCTGCACCTTGAATTGCTCCATTGCTTCAGTTCATTTTGTATCTTTATGGAGATTCTTCCACTCTTGAGTGTTACCATAAAGGAGGAACCTGGAAATTGGAGGCAGGGCTGGCACCCTTCCTTTTTAGTAGCCAAATGTGCAAACAATGCTGAGTGTGTTCTGTGTGCTTAATTCAGTGGTGAGCTCCCTGATGGCACTGCCACATTCCCAGACACTCCTCCAGGCTCAGACAGCTTCCAGCCCTATATGGGACTTCAGCAGGTGCCAGATGAAACCTCCCCACGTTTCCTTTCTCTTAGAAATGCTCCATCCCCCAGGGAGAGCAGCAATATCCAGCCTCCATGACAAATGCTCTCCATGACTTTCTGCTGACACAAGACCATTTCTCCAGTTCTCTCATCTTCCTGCTCACTCAAGGCTGCTGTAACCCTGTTCTGATATTTGGGAATGTGTAACATTCTCCTGCCAGAAGTCTCAGTGTCCTCTGCACAGTGGTGTTCTCTCCTTGGTCTTGGGAGCAGAAAACAGGAGTAATATTTCTGAAGTGTGTCGGGCTCCTCCATGCCAAAGCAACAGTTGCCTGTGTTTATCTAAAGTTTATTTCACTGCCTTGTAAAATACTTGTTTTAAGCAGCAATGGGCTTTCAACACCACAGATCAGCTGAACTTTGCTGCAGATTCTGGTCAGAATTTGGCCTGCTCTGTGTTTTCTATTTGGTCTAAAGTACAAGAGATCAGACTTTCAGAGAAACATTAAACTTGTGTGTATGTGCACATGTGTTTTCTTGCTAAAGTACTAATGATTAAAAAGAGCATTTCTGACAGCAGGAAAGTTTTGTGTTACAGGATATTTTTGTGTAGCAGTCTCCTTCACCTGATCTGTGCTAATTCACTCTAACCTGAAGCTCTGCAAGCACTGACAATCTTTGGAAACATTTCTGAGCACCCTATTCTCTATTTTGCTGTAGGCTTCTAATTCAGGCTATTTTCTTACTGCTTGAGGCCTTCTGTCTCGTGTCTTAATCATCTCCTGTTCCCTTAGGCTGGGAGCTGAGCCCAAACCTCAGCCTGAGCTCTTGGACAGGTGTTCTGCCTGAGCTTCAGATGGCACAGGAGTGAAAAGCTATATGCTCTAAAAAGTGGCCATGGACTTAACACTGTGGTTCAGTCCCAAGCTGTATCAGATATTTCCACCTACTTTTCAGTTTCCCAAGATTCTTATGGGATTCTCATCTCTGTAGCTGCTCTAGACATAGGGGTTTTTTTTTCCTCTTACACAGTGCTTCAGCAAAAATGCTTCCCCAGAAAAGGGAGCAGAGATCCCTGGAACAAACATTTTTCAAGACTTTAATAATTTCATGGAAATAGAGCTTTCCAGTGATGAGCTGAGACCTGACAGCAGAGGTAAAAACAGAGCAGTGTTTTTAGAAATAGCTTTACTGTGATCTAGGATTGTGACTTTTTAATTTCACCAGTGATTTCTTAGGGGTTGCCAGGCTCTGTGCATTAGGTGGCTTTACCTTTTTAGGAGAGGTCAGCACTTCAGAACAGCGAGGTAAGTGATTGATGCACTGATTGTAGCTGGATATCAACTTGTTCCACAGTGCTCACAGACATGGACATTGCCATGGCACCATCCTGGTGTTTGGCTAAGCCTGAAGCAGGGACCCCACCAACAGAAGTCCCTCAAAACGCAGTTCCTGGAATTAGTGGCAGGACAGACCCTGTGATTCTGAGGTATCTTGTGTCCTGTCATCTAGACTGCATTTAAAAATCATACATAAGTTTCTTTATTATTAAAATAAAGATCTGTAAGTGAGTGAATAATAATTTGTGAACCTAATAAATCTTCTTGCTCTCTACTGCTTTCAGTGGCAAAGGTCTTCTCTCTGTTGGCTTTAAAGAACAATTACGCTCAACAGTGCCTGAAAAATACATTTTACAAAGCTTGGAAAGCTTTCTAAGTAGACAGGTTCATCCCACTTCTCTTGTGCTGCCTATTCTATCCCTCTGCACTTCTGTAATGATATATTGTAAGATCTCTTTTTACATCTCTTTTCCCTGTAAAAAAACCTTTTACTGTAAAAGAGGAAATTATGTTCTGGTAAATATACCTGCTACTTCCAAGTAACAAAGTCATTAAAAAGTCAATAGGCCTTTTATGTAACTCCAGTCTAATTTGCTTCCCCTGTTCACCCTCTCTTCTGTGCTGCTCTGTTCTAGCCAACACCCATAGCCACTAAAGCAGGGTGTGCATAGTAGCTTGGGGTCCCAGACACTGAGCTCCAGAATGTATTTTTCCAGCAGCCTTGGATTTGCCTGGCTGGCTTCTTAGCTGGCCTCAGCTCAGGCATTTTGGCTGGCTCCACTGCTGGCTGCTCTCTTAACTCCCAAAGGCTCTGATAATGGGGTCAACTCGCTCCTTGAGATACCATTTGCCTTTTTAGCAGAGCTCAGATGGAAAAGAGTTTGCACTGTTACACCAGTGAACTGTGGTTCATACTGGGAATCACACAAGTGAGAGGGAGAGCAAAGAAATCACCTGAACTCCTGAAGTTGGTGTGTGTGTGACCATTATTGGTGTGTCTCATTTCTAGACAGTCCTTGTCCTGGTGGGGACTCTTGGTTTCCCTTGGCAGGGCTGGCAGAGCACTGGGGCTGAATTCTGCCCTCAGCCTTCCTCTCGCTCCTGGGGAGAGAACAGCATCAGCAGGAAAAGCTTTTAAAGGCTGATGGCAGCCTGTGGCTGTGCTGGGTTTTTGGCACCACCATGGCATGGCAGGGACCAGGAACTGGCTCTGCTGTGATGAGACTGAAAAATAAATCTTCACAAAAGCCCCTCCCTTCAAAGGAGGTTGTGCAGGTTGTGTCAGCTCTTCCTTCTGCACAGGGTACACTGTGCAGAATATGATGTATGTAGCAATACTGCTTTGCAGTAGTTTTTATTTAAAAGGAAATTTCAGTTTCTAGGGCTGGACAGAAGGATTGAAGGATTAAATGACAGCATTTCATGGTGCATCAAAACTGAGATCTCTCTTGGGGTTTGTATTTGTGTGTTTTGCAGAATGACAAATTGACAGAACTTGGGTTGAGAGGAATCTAGATCTGAAAAACTAAGGGGCTGGAATTGTGAGGAATTTCTGCTTCAGCATAGTATTTTGGCCATTACTGAAGGTCCTGCTTTGAAATTTGCCCCATTCAGGTGTCATTCCATGTTTCTTTACAGTTGGCACTGCCCAGTCCATCTTCTAAAGGGGTTTTTGTGAGAGTGTCTGAGACTTGCATCCATCCCAGAGATATTTCACTTTCCAACATCAACTTTAAAAGCAAATTGTGGCGTAAATAAATCTAATTGTTTGCTCAAGCTGGATTTCAGGTTATTGAAGGAGCTAGGAAAGAACCCAGAGCTCTGAATTTCTTCTGCACTCCTCGTTTGGGTCTCCATTATCAGCACTGCTATGATTTAAATCAGGAGTTTCCCAACTCTTGGCCAGCTGGGCAGTGATGTAAATGGATGAAATGAATTAGCATTGTTTGATGCACCGAGGGAGCTGACAGTTCAGTGGACAAGCCCTGAGCAGTGAGAGGACGTGCTGGGGAGAAGTCAATCCCAACTTTTGTTCTTTCCGGCGCGGCGTAGGGTCGGAAAATCTGCAGCCCCATGAATGAAAGGCTGCACTGGCACCCTCCCCAGCTAGGGGTGGAGGTGGAACAAAAGGAAACTCCACATTTTATAGATTCGCAGAGCCACTACAAAGGCAGAAAAATATTTTGACTCTGACTAAGTAAGGTCTCTGCATGGCTCAAATGGTCTCCCAGGAATTAGAAGCTATGCTGAGAAATCTGGGAACAACCCTGAGAAGGTCACTGGTCCTTTTTCAGGCTAATAATTTCCAAACTATTGCATTAACCTTTTTACCTTTATCTAAAGGTCAGCAGAGGTAACATATTTGTGAAGATCTCCTATGAAAATACTTTTTTTTAATGGCTCATTTTCCCCTTCTTAGCACAGAATACCAGTTGGAAACATCAAGTCATATGTTGGATAAAACCCCATTTCATATTCTCAGCTCTCTGATCTTATTCCTTTCAATTTTTAAAGCTATTCTGGATAAGGTTCTACACTGTATAAAATCATATCTCATTAAGATTAAAAAGAACAGGCTTCAAGCATACAGATTAATTTATTTTTAGCATTAAACTTACATCTAGCAAAGAACTACAACAGAATGGTTGGAGAGTGAAATTTGCCTCACCCTTTGGGACTCTTTTGAGCTACTAAATTGTAAAGAAATCTGCTACATATCTGCTTTGGAAACTTTTCTATGTGGTCCAGCTCTGGAAAAATGCTGTTGGTTCTGGATGGCTTTGCTTTTGCATTTGTTTTTTTGGGTTTTTTTAGCATGAATGCTGTTGACTGGAGACTCATAAATGGAGGCTTATCAGTTGCTTGTAATTTATAGCAGGTGAACGATTGCTCACCACATGCATGTTTAAAAGAATAAACAAGAACATGACTTAAAAAATATCACTTATTCAAGATACCCTTTATGTGTGCAGCCAAGATCATCTTTTCTTGCCTTGTTTTTCCATCTTTTTTTTTTTTCTTAACTATGGTGTTGTGCTGGGCAAGGGATTGTGGAGTTCCTGAGCATTACACCCTCTGCTGCCTTTCCCTGCCAAGGAACAGCCCCTCCCTGTCCACTGCTGCAGCTTCATCCATCTCATACAGATGCAACGTTGCCTGGTGCTTAAAGCACAGACTCAGTATTGATATTTTTTTTCCTTATTAGTCCTTGATATTGTTTAACAACTCTATCAGTTTTCTCATGATAAATATTTCCATCTTCCATGGTGTTACAGAGTTTAAGAGATTCACAGAACTCTGAGGAAAGAGATAAAGGCAAAATTTTTGTAAAGGCAGAAGAACTTTTCATAGATTTCTTTATGTATCCTGCTTCCTTTGGAAAGTGCTGTTCTGTTCTTATTTACTGATGTCAATAACAGGAAAAGTTTCATGATTCTTTACTTAAACTGCACCACTGTGCTGCAATCCAGCAGAAAGTGGCTGTGGAGGAGAATAAAGTGCTCAGGTCCTGCAGGAGCCCTACCTGATGTGTGGAGGTCCCAAGAACAGGGGATCCCTCCTTGAGACCAGAAATCTTGGACAAAGCCAAATACCAGCCCCAGCAAGCGTGGCTGTGGGCAGGGTGGGCAAGTCTGGCTCAAGTTCTGCAGAGTGTTGGCTCTATCCTCGAATCATAAAATATCCTGAGCTGGAAGGGACCTGTCAGGATCACCCAGTCCAACTCCTGGCCCTAGACCCAGCAATCCCACCCTGTGCATCCCTGGCAGCATTATCCAAGCTCTCCTGGAGCTCTGGCAGCCTCGGGGCCGTGCCCATTCCCTGGGGAGCCTGGGCAGTGCCAGCACCTCTGGGGGAAGAACCTTTCCTGATATCCAACCTAAACCTCTCCTTCATGCTGGTTCCTTGACTCCTGTCCCTGGCCATGAGTGGAGATCAGTACTTGTCCCTCTGCTCCCCCCAGGAGGGAGTTGAAGAGTGCAGTGAGGTCTCCTCTTTTCTGAGCTGAACAAACCAAGAGCCTTCAGTTGTTCCTCATAAGGCCCCTCCAGACCCTTCCCCATCCTCGTGGCCTCCTTTGGACCCTCCCTAGTGCCTTGATGTCCCTCTTGTGCTGTGCTGTGCCACAACAATGCCTCTGTACATTGTGCTTTGCTGTCCTACAGCTCTGAGCACGAGGGCTGCTGGAGTTACTGTCCAGCACTAGGAATAACATGGAATGTTGGTTTTTCTGGTTTGTCAGAGGGTGCTGCTCAGCTCCTTGGCTGTTGGGGTGTCTGCTGCACCTCTGCTCTCTGAACTTGTGGAGGAAAACATCCACCAAAATTATTCCCCAGCCAATGGAGCAGTGTGTGAACTAGACAGGAGCCCAAAGCCAACATTCAATGAAAGATAAGTACAAATGCAAGATCTTTTCAAGGAGAAAAAAATAATCCCAACTGTCAAATGTCACCCTATGGATTCCTGTTTGACTTTGCAAGCCCTGCTGCTGTTTCCTTGCTCAGCAGGGCTCGAGGACACAAAGAGGGGCAGTTCCTGGGCTCTGCCCCGTGTCTGCTCCGAGGGCAGGGAGCACCCACAGCCCCTGGATGGGCACAGCAAGAGCCACCTCAGCATAGAGCTCTCACCACCTGGGCCTTACCCACATGTAGGGATGGATTTTTTGTTCAGGCTGGAGATGTTCTCTGCACATGCCCTGACAGTAAAGGCATGATGTTTGTTGTCCACTCTCAGTTATTATCTGGCAGCGTCAAGTGGAAAATCCTGATAACGTTAAAGGCTGTGAAATTACAATGTTTTAATAGGCCTTAACCTTCTGCTGTGTTACACCCTTTTAATGCTCTGATTTCTAACAGCCAAGGCAAATTTTTCCCTATTATGTTTTGTAAATTACTCCAGCTGTGGGGCATTATTTATTTATTAATTTATTTATTTATTGCCCTCCATTGCTAACAGGTACTTAGACTATAATGCACTTTTAGATCCCAAAAACATCTGATTTAATTTACCTTGTGGTCACCACAACAACTATAGTATTTGATATTAATAAGGTAAAGGAAAGAATTCCATTGCCTGAAGTGTTCATTCAAGAATTGGGAGAACCTTTCTAATAACAGAGATGTCTAATTGCCAATCAATAACCCTTAAACCAAAAAATAGACTTTGAGAGAGAAAACTACAGGGAGGATGGGATGGGATGGGAGAAGGGACCAAGTGAGACAAAACAACAGAAGGGAAGTGGGAGCTCTTGTGCTTAATCAAATGAGCGTTCTAATTAGTGCATTACTTCTATGATGGTAGGGAGAGGGTAATAACAGATGTTCCAGCAGGCCTTCCTCAAGGAGTACAGAGAAATTAGGGGAGAAAAAGAGAGCAAAAAGATCTGGGAAAAGTTTCTAAATATGCCATGGGCTTTTTTTTCTTTCAAGCTACATTTTACTAAGAAAGCCATTTCCTCTCCTCCCTTTTCTGCCTGCCTACCAGAACTGCAGGATATTCAGTTACCAATGGGAGAAGAAAAGATTGCAGTACCTTTCATAAAGTTTTATAGAATTGCAGTTTGGTGTTTTCTTCTAAGCTAGTTCACAGCTCAGCAGTCTAGTCTGTCTTCAAATATTCTGTAGCTGATTTCCCATAAGGAAACCTACAAATTGTATAACAGGGACTTGATTCCCAGAAATTAATATTATGATCTCTCGTGCATAAACAGTCCTTAATATTGCACATGTGGTTGAAGTGGCCTCTTTTAGAAGGACAGTGGTCTAGACTGAAGAACCCTGTGTGACTGAGATCTTGACACATTCCTTGGTAACCTGTCTGTGAAAAATTTCCACCTCATTTCTAGTATGAATGCAGGGACTGGAGCACTCGCTCTTGTTATACCTTTGCTAAGTTCAGGCTGACCTACTCTTTCCTTATAAAGTAATTCTGAAAGACTGCACTCAAATTTTTTACTTTTTTTTTTTTAATTGACAAATGGAATAGATCAGGATCTATCAGGTCCTTTAGTATTTCCCTGAAGTTTTTCTCTTTGTTCAAACTCCTTTTAAGTATGGATTCACATTCTAACCCACGTCTTACAGCAGAACCAAATGTACTCTTAAGAGCAGACGGCTTTAAGAGGCAAAGCAGCAATAAATAAGTTATGGCTGTGGGTCTGGAGAAACTGAAATTTCCCCCTAATGTGAGGAATGTTTGAAGCTGTTTGTGTGAGTGGCAGGGTTATGTTGATGGCTCATTCCAAGGCAGGGCTCAGTCCTCCCAGGAGCTGTTACCTGCCCCAGGGAGATCAACCTTGGGAATTTCTGTGGAAAACTCAAGGGTCACGTTCAGTCTAGACCAAAAGAAAACCGTAAGTGTCTGCAAACGTATTTAAGGACTGTGAGGGAAAGGACAGAGACCAATTATCTTGATTAGGCAATAAGGCCAGAGAAAGCTTAGGAAAAACCCTGTGAGAAGGCTGGGAGCAGTGAGGTTCCAGGGGAGGGGACTGACCCCAGCCCCTGAGAGACTGACACCACTTTTTGGGGGAGTTTAGGGCTGGTGAGCTCCCTTCTGCTCTGAAGGAAGATGAGGGATTGGGTTGACCCATCTGGGATTCCTTCTAAGCCTGATGAACCTGTGGGTCTCAGTCTGCCAGCACACCCCATCAGGCTTCTCTCACAGCTTTCCAGAATTAAAAATCTGTTCATAAAAAGTGTGTGTGTGTACATGTGAATGTGAAACTTTAAGGGGTAGGAAGTTCTGGGGCTGTTTGGGATCTCTTTGTGCATCACAGACAGTGTTTGAAAGGGCAGCTCCTCATCCAGTGCTGCCTCTGACTGTGCCACAGAACTAAACCCAAGTTAATTTGCCAAGAATATCCTGTGTTTTCTTGCAGCTCCAAGCTTCTGTCTGCCTGCTCATGAATCTTCTTCCCTCCTTTATTTAGCAGGTGTCACAGGGAGAAATGTGAAATTTTTATTTAGCAGGTGTAGAAGGAGGTATTTTGAGACATTCAGCTTAACTTTTATTTTCTTAAACATCCCCAGTGTTCTCCTGAAATGAAGTACAACCTTCATCTCAGGAGAATGTGCTTGGATCTGGCTTAGTCAGAAGGTGTCTGCTGCAGGCTTCAGGATATTTGAAATGAAAGCACTGTGAAAAAAGTGAAAGATCCTTCCTTCTCCTTAAGGACATCACTGCCTGGGAACTGGTTATAGACTATTGACCTAGGACTCCAGTCTGGGGATTTTGGCAGTTTATCAGTTTAGTAAAAGGAAGGAAAGAGAATCAATTTTAAGAGGAAAAAAAGGAAAAAGATATGTTACTTTTTTGGAAGTAAAAGTCAGGTGCTGAAGTTCATTTTCTATCAGGTTCAGTACATCTAGGAAGGTTTAAAGTCCTGTTAATACTGAATTATTTATGTGGCTTCATTCAGCAGCATCATAAATTCCTGGATTTTGCACTTATAATAGTTTGTTTTTAATACATCCTTTGCAAGTCTGTCTTGGTGATATTCCACATGGCTGAGTGGAAGGTGGGTAAGAACCTTTCAGCATGACCATTCTTTGGCTGCACATTTTAACAGCCACCCTCTACTGAAGAGAAGCACAGAATTATTTTCAAGGCTAGCACAGTAGTTATTGGAGAGATGTGTCCACACAGTGGCATTTACAAGCACAAGAAGTAGAGATGGTTGACTCTAATGAGGTCCAGCTTCTTAAAAAGCTGATGGCCAGACCGTTTATTTGAAAACAGGGCTTCTTTTCTCTTTTCTCTTTTCTCTTTTCTCTTTTCTCTTTTCTCTTTTCTCTTTTCTCTTTTCTCTTTTCTCTTTTCTCTTTTCTCTTTTCTCTTTTCTCTTTTCTCTTTTCTCTTTTCTCTTTTCTCTTTTCTCTTTTCCCTTTCCTTTCCTTTCCTTTCCTTTCCTTTCCTTTCCTTTCCTTTCCTTTCCTTTCCTTTCCTTTCCTTTCCTTTCCTTTCCTTTCCTTTCCTCTCCCTCTCCTCTTCCTCTTTCTTTGCTCTGAAAACAGGGCTTTTTCTCTTTGTGCTGCTTGCCTCCTGTGTTAGTATATTTAGACACCTTCAAAACAAGCTGGTTATTAAATTTCATACTGTTCTTGTTACACTGAAGCTGCAGATCTGTAGATATCTAAAAGTCAGAGCTTTGGTGGCCGTAATTCCACTACAAAAGGAAGAGCAAATCAATAGAAATTGTTTAGAATCTTTTAGCCTTACATTCTGTCCAAGAGAGATTTAAATATATTTGATGTGGCATCTTTTAATCCGATTCCTCCAGACAATTATTAATTAAATCCCAGGTTCCTGATAGAGTAGGAGAGTACAAATGCCAAACTGATGGTGTTGCAGAGCCCTTGAGTGGTTTGTGGAGGATCAGAATCTGGCTTGTGGCACCCTGTTTATGTTTATATTGCTATTTAGGATTTACCTTAAAGACATTTTCAACCCTGTTCTTACCAACCCTCATTCCTGGAATCCCCTTAATTCAGCCTCTCTCTAGCATGAAACTTATCCTGTATAACTGTAGAAGACATCTGCATGTCCGTAAATAACAGAAATGTTATTTATTTACTATGTATTTTCTTATACTTTGACTTCTAAAGGTAATTTTCTTTTGAAACAGCTTGATCACTGTCTTTCCAAAAGCCCCCATAATCACCTCCAGCTCCAATTCCTGCCTGTTAGAACCCATTGTGTACAAATATTTAAAGTCACGTCTCGCACCAGGCAGAGTTTCCTGCTATGCCTTGAGTAGCTATTAGGATTTAGTGCTCTTATGTGGGTACTGCAATTTCAGGCAGTGCCAGGAAAAAACTAATAACTCGACTTTAGCAGAGCTTAGGTTTTAAAAGTTAATGAGGGACACTTGAAAACTGGCAGCTTTTCAGTCTCAGAAGAAAGAATCAGACTAAGTATGATGTAATAAAAGGGGGGGAAACAGAAGGCTCTTCCTTCTTCTTGTCCTGCTGTTTGTGAGTTTGGAGTTGAAGATGTGATGCTACAGCAGCAGCAGTGGGAGGTCACTAATGCTCCCAGGTGTGTTTTCCAGAGCCTGACAAGAAAGAAAGGTTTCCAAATGGGTATGCAGTGGTAGGAGAGGCAATAAAGGACATAGAACATCTTCTTTTTTCTTATCATTTTTTCTTTTGGTCATTTCCTGGATTTATAGGAGGGAGCATTTATGTGTGTGGGTGTAACTCAAAATAAAATTTTTAAAAGTCCTCTAGTCTGGAAATGAAAACCAGCAGAATTAAATCATAAATATTGTTTAGTCACTGCTGCACTGCCTGAAAATCACAGAAGGATCATAAAGTCCAATAGGAAAGGATTAGGAATATTAGTGGGAGAATTTCTTTAGGCTATAGCAGTGTTATTGCAGGGTTTTTACCAGGGATTATGAGCATTAATCTGTGGTTACATCTGCAATTTACAGACCCCCTGGGACTTCTTTCAGAATGTGGCCATACACGGATAATAAATCACAGCCATGTGATTATTAAGATTTGGACTTTGGCAAGGATGAGGGAGCATTAGGAACCCCTTTCAGAGGTTAAGGACCTCATTTGCTTTTATCTCCATCATCTATCACCTCTTATTTTGATACTTCTGAGCAGATTTGTACCTTGTCTGATGCAAACAGCACTACCCAAGTGGGCAAGTGCAGGGGGATTTTAATTATGATTCCCCATTCCATGAATGTTTGTGATGGAGCCCATGTTCAGTGCGATGTGAGTGGCTTGTGGAATCTAGGAAAACCTACATGGATGACTTTATCCCAGGATAACCCAGGAAAAAGGGGTGTTCTGTGTGTGCCATAAATAATGGCACCTTTGTACCCATGGTGATGGGTGATCCTGAGCACACAGGGTGTCACTGGCTCCCACTGGGAGCTTTCCCAAGGAAGGCTCTGAGGAGTTATGGAACACCCTTAGCAAAAGGATTGCTGGAAGTGGTGGAAGCTTTCACTGGGATTATCAGAAAATGGCAGGAGTTTAAAAATTTTATCAGAGTCCTGCAAAAAAAAAATTCTGCAGCCTGGTTTTCCTTAACCCCAGCTGTCAGCCAAAACAATTTGGCAGAGTTTTTTCTTTAACAGTAAAACCTTTCCAGAACTCAACACTTTGTTTGAAAAAATGAAACTTTTTTGCATTGGAAATTACGTTGCTCTGTAAGAAATGGGGAGGAGAAAGTTTGATTACTTAGCGAAGAATAAGTGCTACATTTTGGTTTTGTTATTTTCAGGCAACAGGTTGGGGCCAGTGCTCCCTCTGATTTCAGTAAATTACCTCTAGGAGCAGGATGGACCAAAGTAAATTAGAAAGATGTGGATACAAAGTACAGCTGCAGTTGTTTCACTTGAAGTTTGGATTTTATATTCTGATTTCAGAATCTTCCTAGGCTTATGATGTACCTGAAAATGGGCTGGGGAGTGTTACAGAATATGGTGGGCAAAACTGATAATAAATTATTAATATTTTACTATTTCTTTTTTCAAACTCCATTACCTACCTTTGTTTTCCTGCTCTGTTGTAAAGACTTTATAGATTATATGAAAATACTTTTTGGACACTATGATAATACAAATAAAGAGTAAAAAATAATAATTAAAATGTATTTTGCTACCCTTAGAAATGTAATGATTAGGTAAGCTTGTGCAGACTCTAAAATGAGTAAAAACCACACTTAAACCATATCCTTGTCTCTAGAGAGAGAGTGAGAGGCATTAACTTTCTTACCTGATTTTTTCTTATTTTATCCACTTCTGGTTAGATCTGGTGCTTTTTTTTTAATATATCTTGCCTTTTAACTGCTTAAGACAAATTCATGAACAACTTTTCTGTCAGAACCAGTGACTCCATGAAAACCAAACACTTCAATAAAAGAGATGGTAAATTTTTGGTGGGAAGAAAACCACATTCACTTTACACTTTTAATTCAGCAATCAGGAGCATCAGTAACAGGTCAGTGTGTGTGAAAAAGCAAAACCTGCCTATGTTTGCTGCTGGAATTGTACTGAGGAGGTCTGTGATGCAGCCTTGGGTGCTGGCTGTGCTGGAGTGGCAGGGGACTGCAGGACAAGGGGGGTTTGAGGGTGCAGGAGGACATGTGGCCCTTCACACTGCACTGCTATAGTCACACAGAGCCCAACAGAACTTAATTTCTTACACACTAAATAGGAAAAAGACTGCTGGATCTGAAGGCTGGCTCTTAGAGGAAACCAGGAATGTTTTCCTTACAAAGTGGGCCTGGTGCTCAGCTGCAAAGAGTTACTGCCCTTGGCTCAGGGGAGCTGTGTCCTGAGCAGCTGAGAACCTGTTACAACAAGAGAAAGGCTTAGGAGCTGCCCCAGCCCTCTCATAAAGAAACAATGAGTAACAGACCCTGAAATGGCTGAAGGACTGAGCGTGGCTCTGGGTTCCCTCTGCAGTGCTCCTGGCCAGGCTGTGCTGTGGGATGTGCTGCTGGGAGGGACATCAGCTCCAGGGCAGCACAGAGGGTGAAGGACACCTTGGCACACCTGGCAGCTCCCTAAACTCTGGGAGGCTCTAGAGAGAAGGGACTGCACTTGTGACTGAGTCCTGCCTGGAGTATCTTATGGAGGGAAATCTCTTATTGCCCGGAGAAGTTGTGGATTCCTCATCCCTGGAAGTGTTCAAGGACAAATTCACCAGGGCTTGGAACAACCTTGTCTAGTGGAAAGTGTCCCTGCCCATGGCAGGAATGAGATGACCTTTAAAGTCCATCCCAACCCAAACAATTCTGGGATTCTGTGCACCAGTGTGGGAAGAATGGGATGACAGACCTATGGCTGCAGGGTGAGTTGTAGCCAGGCATGAGACAGCTTGGGAGTCTCCAAAACTCTTCCCAAGCCAACTGAAAATACTTGCACACATTCATCCATGCTCTGCTCCTGCAGTACATGAACCATGTGATATTTGCATTTTGGGGAACAAAAAGCACTGTTTTTATGATATCCAGTACTAGGCTGCTTCCAGCTAGTCTGAGATTTTGGGTGACTTTCTCTCATTTTTATTGACTGAAGCCAACTCTCCTGTCCCAGTGTTAATTACTGAGAACCCTTTCATCCCTTCATGCTTTCATCCTTCCTGGGGATGCTCCCCTGTAGGAGAGTTTCAGTGCAGCACTTGAGAACCAATGGAAGGGGCCAGACAAGATACGTTGTACAAATATTCCATTTTCATTTTTATCTGACTTTCCTGTCATTCACTTTCCTGCAGTCAGAGCACCAGCACAGCAGATTTCACCAGCAGTCCCTCAGCATGGCTGTGCTCTGATTGCTCAGCACAAGCTTTCTCATAGAACAGCTTTTAAGATTTGATTACTTTTTTATTACATTAAAGCTATTCCTCCCATGTAAATCACAGTAACACCCACCTGTGCATCTGCCACATGAACAAAGTTATTGGACAGAAAGCTGTTTTGCAAATTTTCATGGTTCCCAACTCTGTGCTTGGGGACTGTTGCTGTGGGAATTTTCATCTGATGAAAGGTCAGTTGGGAAATGTGAGGTCTGACATTTCTGTTTTGCACAGACAGCTCTAATTATTGTCATACTTTTTTGCTCCACACTTATTGAAAACAGATTTAAGGAAAGAAAAAAGAAAGCAAAACTTTAATTCAAAACTCACTAGAAGAAAATGCAGGCTATTTCCATGAGCTCCCCAGCCAGAGCTGAGCTTTAGGTTATTCCTGCCTATAAGCTGCTTCTGTCCATTGCTGCCTGTAGAGATTCTGGGACATCTCTTTTATCCTGAGGCTGTGTATAAAAATATATGTGTGTATAACAAGGAAACAAGAGTGACTTCACTATGTCCAGGGCCCAAAATACAATGCCCAGGGAAGAAACTGGAGTGAAATGATGCTTCATCTTACATTCTTCCCAGTATTTTCATTAATAAGCTCCAGCTATCCAAAAAAAAAAAAAATTCCTCTTGATTCAAAAAACAAGGAAAATTTTTCTCCTTTTCCCAATGGATGTTGGTTGCCTCAGTGGAAGAAGCTCCTGTTCCATTGCCAATGAGTCTGTGAGTGAAAGGTCCAGGGCAAAGGAAGGTGAACAGCCCCTGACTTAAGAGCAGCAGCCTGTCCCAGGTGGGACCTTTTGGCATCAGCTTTATTTGCCAACCAACCAATGCTGCTGCTAGCACTTATTTACTCAGACTAAACTGAATCCACTCAGCAGTGTGTAAAATAAACATATCTGGCCTCCTTCTATAGGGTGTAATTCCCTCTGGCTTCACAGATCATCCTCTTTCCAGGAATCTTGTGGATCTGAGGAGCGCTGCTTTGTGGTGGGAAGTTCTGCTTTATTACAGCTTTCTGGTCAGTGCTTCCCCTGCTAAGCTGCATTTCCAGCCCTGCTGTGGATTTGGCTTCCAGCTGGTGCCAAACACCAAAATAGATGTTTATGGGTGTTTATAGATGTTTATAGATGTTTATCAGGTTGGCCTTTCTGCTTTGCACTTGCACCATAGCTTAGAAATACTGTAAATCTGGCTTTCAGATTCCTGGCACCTGACAACAATTCAATATTTTTGTAGTTTAAATCACTGAGATGTGTTCAGAATATCAGAGGAGGTTAAATCCATGTTGATTGACTTTATTCTGGTTCAGGATTTCTCTGTGGTACTGCTGTGCTTTTATGCTTGGTCTGATATGCTCTGCTGCTGGCAGGGAGCCATGGAAAACTGGCACAAACTCCACTTTGGGGATTCTGGCTAATCTTAGAAAATCTGATCCCATGCCCACACCTGATCTGGATCAAACTGTGCCACGGGGTGATCTGGTAGTGCATGACCTGGTGTTGGTGCTGGTGTAATTCTGAATAACCTGGAGATGAAGCTGGTGAGTTCAGACTGACACTGGTTCCTCTCCTGAAAACAGGTCTACAGGAATTTACATGATCTTGCACAGGATGAAATAGCAGCACTGTTACATTTTCTGAGCTGAAAAATAGCATTATTTAACCAAAGTTCCTGTAGATAAGTCATACAGTTCTAGCAATTATTCAGTACTTAACTTCACACCAGTTTATCAGCCTTTGTCTCTGCAGAGTGTCACGTAGCCATCCCTTTTTTATTTTAAATTAAAGTTGTGTCCCTAAGTCAGTGTGAAACTCAGTTATAGGCACCAGAACAGAGCCAAGGTGGCAGGAGGGGGATCTCTGGCACAGCCAATTGTTTTGGGCTAAAACCTTTGTGAGAAAGCACAGCTGACTCCCTGCCAGCCCTCCCCTCTCTGCTCTGCTGCCCAGCTTCAGGTTTTAAGGCCTTTATCCTGAATAAATCCTAGTAAAATACATTAAAAGAAAGGATTGTAGCTGACAAATGCCCATTCTTGCTGTGACAACCTCTTCACTCATTTACTCCAGTTCGCCAAATGTCTGGTTGCTATTTTCATTTACATGGATGCTGCTTCATGGCATTGCTGTGCCCACTCAGAGCATTCCCAAAACTCCTGTGGGAGTGCAGACAGCCTTAAAGAGTGTTTGAAGGTTAGAGAGTAGTGGTTGTTGGTTCATTTTTAAACTTTGTCTAAGTCTTTGTAAGGAAGTGCATCTTCCAAACTCTTTTTAGAGAATTTTAAACATATTTTTCTACTAAAAGTATTTTTGCATCTGTTCTTGCTTTTTCAAGTTGGTTCTGAGTTTAATTCAAGCAGAATGTTTTCATGCTTTCATCTAAAAATAGTTTGCCTGCGTTTTTTACCCATTAGTCCAAAAGAGGCTGTGGCTCTGTTCTCCCACCTCATCATCCTGTTCTTCCTCAGAGGGCAGCAGCAATGCCAAGCTGTAAAGATCCATTCCAGTGCTGGTGTCCGGCCCCTCTGAGCATCACATGGAGTTTTGCTGGCTGTGCAAAATCCAGCTGTGGGCCTGTGATGTGGTTGGACCTCTTGAGGAGCTGCTGAGGTGCCTGTGGTGGGTTCAGCTCCTCTTTTCTGCTCAGTCAAGGCACTACAAATGCTGCTACTGCAGTGCAGGCTCCTGGGAATGCTTGGTGATGTCCTGGAAAGGGAAACTGAAAAATGAGATATCTGGTGACAGACTGGGGGCACATGACCCAAGGAAAGGGAGCCATCACTAGGAACCAAAATATTGATGTTTGCACCAAAGTGTGATTTCCCAGGAGTGTTGTGAGTGGCTGCACAGAGAAACCAGGAAATCCCATCAGCAGAAACAATAGCACAGGGAGGGAAACTGGTGTAAGTTTGATTGGTCCCTTGGAGCAGGAGGTGAGTGAGACAGGAGGCAGGTTTGGAAAAACAGCCAAGGGACACCTGCTGCCTTAATGTGGTGGATGCACAGTAAATAACTGCTGGGTTTGTACTCTCAGGGACTGAGCAAGAAGTCCAGTCCTTGATCAGCTGTAGCTCCTGCTCAGTCTGGCCTTGCTGCCTCAGGTTCTTGCTGCCTGGCAAGTTGGTAGCTGGCAGATTGTAGAGGCAAACCCCACACCAGGGAACTTCCCAAGGGCTCCCCTTGGCACAAATCCTGGCAGCCTGTGCTCAGTAAAGATCAAGGCTCCCAAATCCATCTGGGGACCATTTTCTGTCTGTACCAGATATTTATTGATGACAGTGTAGATAGAGCTGAGAAATTTCTGCCATTCCCCAAAGCCATGCTGGGAGAAGTGATGCTTTTGGAGAATGTTCCCATTCCCTCACAGCACAAGTTTGTTGAGGGCTCCCTGTGGCTGTTGCATTAGGGGAGCTGGGTCTTTAGATACTTGAGTGGGGGAATGTCTCTTTTGCTTTGTTAATCAAGTTTTCAAATGATTCTGCAACTGCTACTGCTATTGTCTTGAGACAGTATTCAATCCATTTGCTTTATTTCCATATATTCATTGACTAATTTCTGTGCTGCTCTACAGGGCCTGGCTGCCTGAGTTGTAACCCTTCTTAATTTCAGTTTATGTGACCTTGGAACCATCTGTAGAAGGTATCACAACTTAATGATTTCAGAGCTTGAGCCACAAAAGCTGAGGTGGTTCGAAGATTAATCACAGCACAGAAGTGACCAAACACCTCTAGGTTTGCCAGACCGTTTGGAGTTTCATTGACTAAGAGGCTGCATCAAGGATGTTCACTGAATTTGAGAGTAAATTGAGATTTAAATGACTGGGGAGGCAGATGATGCCGTCACCAGAAGCAGAGGAATCTCCTGGATGGTGCTGGGATTGGGGAGGAGAAGCCATTGCTGCGTGTGACCCATGACTGCACTTCCCGTGCTCCGCTCTGTAGGATTAAGGAATCCTCACTGTGGTCTTGCTGAACATGTTCCTGCACTTGGTTGGCCTTGTTCTGACTTTATTCTCTTTTGTCACAGCCTTGCAAAGCGCCTCACCCTAACTCAAACCACATGCACGGGGATGGTGTCATGCTTGGAAAGGAACCAATCGGACACGGCACGAGGGGTGGGCAGGCCTCACTTGTTTTAACAAACTTAAGGAAAACATTTCTGGGGGGATCTTCCAGAAAACCACGCTTCCTCCAAGGCCTTGGAACTGAGGGTTCAGCTCATGTCTCTCACTGGTTCCCAGTTATCTCTGCGGGAAGATCAACTCGGACAAAATTTGGAATTACAACGAGCTCCATTCTTTCGTTGCACATCCCCAGTTTTAATTGAGGACATACACAGGTGGAACCATGAGCACCAGGGTCTTCACACACCTTTCACAGATTATTCTGTCCAGTGGAGACATTGCTGTTAATTTTGCTGACACATCTGATCTTGTGCCCCACCAGTTCTTAAAAATGCACACGAATCCTCAGTGTTGTTCTGCTGAAGTTCCTAAAATAAAGAGCAGTATGAAGAAGGAAATTGGTGGTGGAGGGCATTAGAGGACTGATAATCCTACCAGCTAAAGGGGTAGGAAGGGAAATAGTGGAATGTTTTAATTACCAGGAATTAAATCATTATTTCTAGAGTGATGTCTATCACAGATGTTTTTCTGAGGTCATACCATTATTCAAAGTTTAACAGAGTTGTTTCAGCTTTTCTGAGCTTTTTGTCTGGATTTGTCCTCATATCAAATACTTCCTTAGTAAGGAATGAAACCATTTTCAAGATACCATAAGACACAAATCAGCTAGCATTTTCATGTAAATATATATATTTATAGGGTATGTTATATCTGTTTGATTAATCACCAACAACATCAGACTCCTGGCAGAGACAGAGGAGAAATTCAGCAGGAGAAATAGATTCTATTACTTGGAATATGTAGAAGTTAAAATTAGAAATTAGTTATAGTTAAAAATTAGAAATTAGAAATAGTTCAAATTAGAATTTTAACTTCTAATGAAGTCAATGTTTTTAATGAAGTCTGTCTAGTTTTATAATAACTTTATATAAAGCTAGTAAAATACATATAGATTGTTACCATTAATATGTTTTTTCCTTTTTTTTAACTGAGCTCCCATCATACAACAAACCAGCAGGTAGATATTATATCATTATATCATATAATATTATTGCCCATCCCAATTACCAAATTTCAAGTGCATATTTGCACTTGAAATTTGGTAATTATTTTCTTTTACATTCAGTTCTTAATAATAATTCAGTAATTCAGTTCTTTTACATCTAATACCAATAATAACTCTTCATCATCTCTTTTTAACCATTCCAGTTGCGTCTCTTATTAAATGCTGCATGGTTTAGGGCTACTTTTTCACTATTTTAATCCAAATCTGTGTTTCTGTTGCTGACATCTGTGTTTCTGTAGTTCTGGAATGTTGATACATCTTGATACATTCTAATTTGTACATTTTGCTTCATAGAAGTTATTTGCTCCAGATAAGTACTTATATCTTGATTTATATTGAAAACTCCTTGATTTTAGCTACAGAAAACACACATTTTTGACAGAAGCATTTAATTCCAAGTCTGTAATAGTCTTGAACTGATTAGAAAAGGTATTGAGATAGAATATCCTCTCATTTTCAGTCATGAATTTCTGTTTATTCTATAAGTGCCACCTTCATTGCTGCTGTGTGGGCTCGTGTTTAAATCCCTCCCCACAGCTCTGTTACTGCAGATGGATGAGAACAGGCTGCTTACAATGGTCAGGCCTCTAAAAGCTGCTGAAACCTGCACAGGGACCACCAAAATTCAAAAATATATTTGATTTTATGGCGAAAAATACAAAAAGACTGCTGGTAGCACCCCATTTTGCATTAGGGAATTGAGTTTTCTGCTTCTAATGTTTCTTCAAATCAACAAAAGTGGTGATCCCACCATAGAAAGGGGGAAATTTGCTTTTGGTGTAAATTGAAACCGTTTTGACTCAGTGCAAGCGAGGATTTCCCTGCTGTCAGTGGATTTCTGTCATCACCAAGCAGGGCAGAGGAGCCCTGCTGCACTCTCCAAGAGCCATGAACACGAGGCATGGCACTGGAGTGCTTCTCCTCTGCCTCTGCCAAATTTTAATGGCACTTCTGGGCAACTTGGGGAAACTGGATAAGGCTGAAGTTGCAAGAGGCACATTGTAATGGCTGTAAATGTTGTTTAGATTTGATATCTTCAGCAGATACCCCCTCCCAAAGAAACATTTTTGCCGTAGTTTTCTGCCCTGGTCACCAGGAAGATGTGGGGACAAAAAGAGCTGAGGGTGAGAAGTCTCAGCCGTCCTGCAAAGTGTTCCCAGCTGTGCAAAGCAGCAGCCCCAGTGCAGTCCCAACACACCCAGCACAGGCAAAAGGGGGATCTTGTTTCCTGGAGTCTGTTTGGTTTTTGTTTGTGCTCTTTTGTGACCAAGTAGAGATAATAATTCAACATTACTTCTTCCAACAGAATGTGCACTAGAAAAGAGCTGAAGATTTTTACTCAATGAGTATTAATTCCCCTTTTCCATATTATCTAAAAGGCTTTGTCAGCAGGTTTTTTCCTCACTAAAAAGAGAATTATTGGCTAATTATTTCTCACAGATGTGCTCCCCGATACCCAGATTTGACTCCACTGGGTGCAGTGGGTGGGATGATTGAATAGAAGAATTGAAGAATTCTTGGGCATCTCAAGTTGTTTTCCAATAAACTCACAATAAATGTTCTATTCCTAAGTGACCTAATCCTCCTTATGTCGAGCTCAAAGCAAAAGTATGACCATAAAAACTCAAAACACTTTATTTTGTTATCCTGACACTCCCTCCTCTTTTCCTTTAAAGATGCATCTTTCAGCCAATTTGCTTTTTGTTCTTAAATCTCTCTCTAGATCCAGCCTACAGCATAATTATATACTTTGATTAATTTTCAGATGGCAAGGTTGTATTTTCATTTCTGTACACACCTATGTGTGCAGTTCCTTATTTTAGAGCTTTGTCCAAAGGGTGATTGCACACATCTGCTTCAGTGCTCCTGCCTATGTATTCCCATCAGTGACCAAGAGACAATTTTGTTATTCCCACCTCTCTCTGGGATAAATCCTACCTGCAGTTAATCAAATGTTTAGAAAATATTATTAATTCCTCCTCAACTTGATATGCAGCTGGTCTCAACACTGAAATGGAGAAGATAAAGTATAAATTGAACCTTTTTCCTTTTATTCTAAGGAAAGTGTGGCTTGTTAGGATGAGGAGTGAAGAAGGAAATTTTAAACTTGAATCTTGAGGTCTTGTCTCTGCTTTATGTAGTTGAAACTACATAAATTGAAAATACTTGTGTGTATTTGAAATGCACTTGAAAGTTCCCAGAGCAGTTTTCACAGAAATGGAGTTTTGACAACATTATCTTTGCCAACATTTTATTTCCCTCAGACATTGTACGATGTGTTTTTGGTTGCCACTGTCTGCCATGAGAGTGGTTCTGTTTCAGTGGCACTGGAGTCATTTGTGAGTGTTGGAATGAAATGCTTGGTGTAAAAACAAGATTTGACACCAGTCAAATTCGTCACCCCCTTGTTTGGAGTGTGGTTATTGCCAGGGCACAGCCTGAAAATGCCTCTGGAGTGCCCAGCACTTCACCAGTGTGGGCAACCCCTGAGCTGGTCCTGACTGCAATGGAACTGGGAATTTTCTGGCTGTTTTGACAAGGACAATCTGAGTTTTAGTAAAGATATTCTCATGCCACCAGGCTTGCAAAAATGTGGGCATTTTCTGTAAATATTTCACAGTAATTGTCTCTGTTGCAGTTTGTAGAAAGCTCTGTGTTTCTCACACCTCTTCTTGGTTGAGGCAGTTCTAGTGAGGAAATGGTGTGGTTTAAGTATTTATATGAGTTGGGAGGGTGGGATATCTTGCCTAACACCCTTTATTTTGGCTGAATTGTCCTGTAGATGAAGGAAGAGTTTCATTTTCAAGCTCCTTAGCTTTAGCTGGCAAGCCCAACAGCTGATATCTGTGTCTGGTTTGAAAGATGATAATCCAAAAAACCCCAGAGAGCAGCTGGTTATCAGTGAGGTACCTTTTCTATAGACACAGGATTTACAGGAGCTGTTTCTGCCTCCACAGATGTTTTTCAGTGCATTTTGCCTGCTGGTACTTATCATGTGAACATGAGCCAAAAGATTTTCCAGGAAGTGATTTTTGTAGTCAGAGCTTTCCCTGGGATCTCGTGTGTAACAGGGAGGTTGGTGCCCTCCCTGCTCTCTTTGCTCATTTTGTGAATGAAGGAGTGAGACCACACCAGCATTAGCACTGAGGAATTGGTAATTACAGATAAAAAGCCTGAAGTTTTGTGATTGTCAATATTTCTCTGATAATCTGCCAGAAAAATAGAGAACTCTTAAACCATTTTTAGTGGATGCCAACTAATTTAAGAGCCTGGTCCCATGCTGTGTTGGAGGCAGAAAATCTGGTAACCAGAGCAAGGACAATCTCTGTCACTTCTGTTTCCCAGCTGCTCCTCTTGGGATGCAAATGGCAATATAGAATTTCCTTGCAAAGACTGAAACCCAAATAATTATGTGGCTTATCATGTATCACAGTCTTTCTGTGATTTCAAATCTCATCAGGACTCAGGAGTGAAAAATGTTTGTTTCGAGCTATGTGTCCTCACCTCCTAAAAGAAAGCACCAAAATAATAAACAAATCACCAAAACTTCTGAGGGGTGCCAAAAGCCACTTAACAGTTAGAAATAGCAATTGCTAGAAAAGATCTGACTTTGTACTTGAAAACAGTCCAACCTCAGGCCACTGCTCCAGCTCCCAGGCTGCCCATTCCAGCTGGGCCTGGCTGTTTTCACTGCAGAACAATGGAAATTAGAGGTAATGGAAACTCCCTTCACAACAGAACCATAGAGGATTTAACTGCACCTGCACTCTCCTTCTCTCTCTGTGGGTCTCTCTTGTAAAAGGTAACATGGAGATGTTATAGGAAAAGGTAGAAAAGTCAATGCTAAAAAAAAGTTCCAATTGTCATAGCTCTGAGTAGGATAGGGATATTGTGCAAAGAAATGGAGGGGGGATTTTGAAGAGTTTGAATATTTTATCATCCAAAGCAATGGTTAATCTAAGTGAAAAGCTGAAGGATTGGGGTTTTTTGGGGTGGGTTTTTTTTTTGTGGGGGTTTTTTTTTTTTTTTTTTTACTAGCTTGTTCCAAGAGTTAGAACTGAATATTGGGCCCTTTTGATCTCTGGAAAGGTTCAGCTCCAGACTGTGCAGGCAGCTCTTCCTTCATTGCAGACTGAATTAAAGCTTGAACAAAGGTGTCCCATCTGAATCTGGGCCCAAATTTGGTTTCTGGGGCACCTCTCTTTGTCAGTGTTCTTGTCAGGTCCTTCACACTAAAATCTTACTAAGCCATTGTGTGTGAGCCTTCCCCTGGTGGATGGGCTGGAGAGCAGAAATGCTCACATGGCAGAGTTATTGTTGCTGGTGCTGTGCACTTCCCTGGCTCACCTGGCATCTTTAACTCTGGAGTCTGATTTTCACAGTGTATTTTGGATAAAACAGAAAGAAGTGGAGGAATGTCTAGAGATGTTGAAGCTTTGTGTCATTTGCTGAGGTACTTGTATGCCTGATTAATTATTGCTTAATTATAAACCCTCAGGGTCATACTTTTCACCAGCGAGAAGAAAATGTCACGCAGACTGCCAAGAAATATCAGATTTTCCATCCCAGCTGTTTTCTGATTAAATGGCTGCACCATGAATTTAAGAGAGCTGTTCAGCTGCACTTGGGGATGGTTTGCCTTTTGTTTATCTCTCTAATGTCATCCCAAGCAGAACCTCCACTTTTCCTCTGTCTCAGCAGAGGATTTTTTTGTGCCTAGCAGCAGTGGATAGGTGCAGCTGAAATGACACACTTGGTTTTCCCTTTTTGCATCCCAGAATGTTGCTGTGCCCCTTCCAGGGGAAGGGGACAGAAAGTAATACTCACAGTATGTACTGGGCAAAGGAACAGTGAAATTCTTCCTTTTTCTTTTTCTATTTAAAGACAGAACAAAACTGCTCAGAAAACTTTGGAAAAGGTTTAGATGGCTAAAGGAGATGGTGGTGCTCCTGTTCCTAATTTCCCAGGTCTTTTCAAAAGCATAGAAACTTAGTCCTTGACAAATACCCTCAAATCTCTTCCAAGGCACTTGAGAGTGTTTTGGAGCCATGAGTAGCAGATTTACCATAGCCTGTGTGAAAAATAGACCCTGGGTTTGGTCTTGCTCTCTGCAGAGCTGCTCTGTGTGAGGTGTAAGGGGCAGTTTTGACACCATATTCCAGAGTAAAAAAAAAGATGCAGTTTGGAGAATCTCTGAACCCTGGGCTGCTGGGGTACACAAGGACTTCCAACAAATTCAAAATAGGGAGTGATGGAGAACTTGCAGGTCCCTAACAAAGCATGAACCAAAGACAGAAAGGATGATAGTGAGACACTGATTTGTGCAAGTTAAATGATCTTTAGTCTATTGCAAGAAAGGAGCAGATTAAACTGGGGATTTATCAACAGCAGAGCCATTTAATAGACATGGAACATATTTATTGCTGCTTTGAAATTTGTCTCTGGCAAAGAACTGTCATAAATATGAAAAACATCCATGACAAAAGAAAATGAGGGACCACCAAGTGACCTGGGAAGAGCACAGGTGAGAAATCTGGGTATGAGTGACCTCTGAGGAGCTGCTGAAGCACTGTGGGATGTTGGCTCAGAGGGGCTGAGGGGAGGCAGTGCTGGGGTGTTTGTAAGAGGAAGGCAGGGAACACACTGCTCTAAAGAAACAGAAACAATAAAACCCAGCAGGTAAGAGAATTCCAGAGTTAGACATTTTTGAAATTTGTTAAAATGCTGATAATTGTTCACTGGAAGAGATTCTTTAAGGACAGTCTCTATTGTAGATTGCAAAATCCTGTTGGGATAAACACCTGTTAGAATTGTGTAGAGCTGTCCTAGCACATCTGGGGGTGAGCTCCACTTTCTGTGGACTATATAATGAGTCTGTGCAGAAATGAAACATCATATTTCCATTAAAAGGCAACATGAAGAAAGTTTTCATTTTTGTCCAGCTGTGCTTTATAGGAAACTTTATAGTCCAGAATGATGTTCACTTTGTCTTAGTTTATGAAACAAAGATTATTGTTAGATCTGTGCTATATCCATTAGGAAGTCACTGATCTTTATAGATACAGGATATCTATACATAGATACTACTATACTATACTATAGATAGTGGATATCTTAAAGGTATCAAAACCAGGAGGACACTTGACTTAACAAGCAAAATACAATTGCTCCTAGCAAATGTCTCCTAGTCTTTGTTTACAGCTAGAGGGGAATTTTGGCCTTTGCAGGCTGGCCCAGGGTGTGACACATACTCGTGTGTCAAGGGGCATTTCAGGCCACTGCAATGTCTTGTGTGAAGGATTTACTGCAGAGCTGTGTTTGAGATGAGGTATTTCCACTGTCAAAGGGTCATCATCAACCTGGGTCTCCTGGGAGGAAAACAAAACTTCCCATCAACCATCTAGTCTGGTCCAAATTTTGTATTTATTTATTTATTTGTATTTCCCCCTTACTCCTTGAAATGTGCCCTGGACCAAAGTGAGTTATTTGGGGTTTAGATCCAAAATTTTTGTTGATGTTCACTAAATATGCCAATTCCCAGTCTGTTCTATGTGCTGCCATGTTTAGTCATCTTGCCAAGTACCTTCTTTCTTCTATTCAAATCTGATAAGGTCTTCTAGAAAAATCTTTTATCAGTACTTCAGAATGAGTTTTACTCATAGGTGTTTGCCTGGAAACTTAGCAGGAGAGTTGTGTTTGCTATGAGGGAAGAGAAACCTTCTGCTGCTCACTGCAAAACATTAAATCCTCCTGTTTCTGCCCTTTAAAATACCAAAGTTTTCAGTGTTGACTCCAGTACTTGTCCTTAAGCACCTGTCCCTGCCCTGCAGCTTGTTCTGAGTTCAGCCACTCTGTCAGTACAGCACCAGGACTGAGGGAACTTGGATTTGTCAGCACAGGAGCTGTTATTCCTGAATGGAGAGCAAATGCAGATAAATAAACTGCTTCATTTCAAAATTAGTACAGAGGAGAATGGATCCCTACAATGAATCCCCACTGGCATAGGTGGTTGCTGTTCTGTTTGACCAGCCTGTTCACCTCAGAATGCAGCTAAAACAATTTTAGGTTGTAACACTCTCACTTTTTTTTCTTTTTCAAATATTTTGCAATATTTTCTTCTTGAAAAAAAAAACCCACTGTTTTTGAGTTAGAGGGTTTGAATTTGACCTGTTCCCCAGACATATGAGCAACAGGCTCGTGGTTTCTTCCCCAAGAAATTAATCCTGCAAGCACAGCTCACATGGAGCAAGCCCTTAGTCACAGAGCAGTTTGTTTTGACAGTCCTAAATGATCCATACAAGTCACCCTTGCTGTACAAGAATTAAGTAATGTCTCCATGTCAACACTTTGTAGAGAGCATGCTGAAGTTAATTTGCACCCCAGGTCGGAGCCCAGATTCTTTCAAAAGAGTGACATTGAGCATAACTGGTTGGATTTCTGTAGCCCTTGGCTGAGGTCTTGGCAGCACAATTTGTGTGAGCGTCCTGCACAGGACCAGGGTGAAACCAGAGCAGAGAGCTGCTCACAGGCTTGGGGCTTGACTTAGGACTAGTCCCAGCAATTGTCCAAATTCATTTCACTGCTGTGCATCAGCAAGTGAAGAGCTATGAAATTGCCAGTGGTGATTGCCATCACTTGTTTGTGATGCTTTGTATTTAAAAGAGAAATAAAAATCCCCCTGAACATCCTTGGTTTCATTGTGCTGCCCGTGACAAAGGAGATCCACATCTCTTCCTGCACTTCCCTGCTTTTACTGCCAAAATATGAAGCCAGAAACTTCATGTAATCACAACTCCATACAGAGAGTAAAAATCAGTGACAAACATCACTGTAACCTTAATTTTCTTGTCATTTACCCATTTAAAATGATGCTTAGAATTAGCATGCAATCAACTATTATCTTCAAGAAAAAAAATAATTGTGCAGAGTCAGATCTTTCCTTTTTTGTGTGAATCATCCTTAATTGCTTGCACTCAACAAAGGACAATTCAGTTTGTATGGAAATAGAGGAGATTTCAAAGGGAGAATAGTGTTAGCTATAAACAATTCCTTCTTGATGGAGCTGTGATGGACCAATATCAACAGAACCAATCCCAGCTGCTGGTTATTTCAAATTTATCTAGCAAAACAGAAAAGACCTGGAAAGGGACCCATTAATACCCATCTTGTTATACTTTGCATGGAATTTTTGATACAGAAAAAATTTAATTATAATTGTGATTTTGCTCAGCCATTGTTCCTCTGTTCCCAGTAAAACTGGCATCTTTTTTTTCCCCTTCATTTTGTTACAGCAATAGCATGGCAATTATCTGAAGTCTTTGTAACTCAGCCCAGTGATTTAGATGGGAGTGTGCTGGTGAGATTAGCCCCAAATATTTTCTGACTGTATTTTCATCAGTACTTTCCAGGTAAAGAGTTTGATGCTGTTGGGATTGGTAACCCTATTCCATAGGGATGGAACCCAAACTCACAATTCTAGATGTCTTCTGCAGTATTTGCAACCTTGCTGCTGCCAGCTGCAGACACACAAAGAGGATTTCCCAAGGCCATCTGGTTCATGACAGAGATGCTCATCAGGACCTTCATCCTTTCAGAAACTCTCTTTGGTCTTTTCCTTTGTATGTAAAAGTTCTCATGAGCATAAAATTATGCCACTGTGAGATGGGAGTAGATTAAAAAAATATACTGGGAACTATTCTTGAAAAAATGGAGTAAGGAACATCCCCTCTGCCATCTGTGAGGTGGGAGGGTTGACCCTAAAATCAGCAGAGCTAATGCTGCTGCTTGCTAGGACTGCAGGTGGGCTGTGGTGCTTTTCTTTTGTGGGCATCCAAGAGCTGCAATTCCTTGGGGAAAGGGAGGCTTTGTTATGAGAAGCAATCCCAGGGACTCACTTTTTCCAAAAGGTACCTTGTACTTGCTCTAAGATTGTTGCACTGTGTGGTGATGAATAACACTTGGAAGCAGATGTCAAAGGCATCAGTGCTCAGTGGAAATAGTACATTTTTTCCATTTTATGTCTAGTTTAGACTATATTAAGGAGGAGGGAAAAAATTTAAAAGCTGAAAACATGTTGAAACAAGTTACGGTTGTAACAGAACTGACGACAGCCAGGAAATTCCAAGTTAGGGTCCTCACTCCATCCTCTCTGGGCACTCAGAATAAGAGTTCAACATCCAAGCCCTTGGGTTAGTGTTGGTCACAACAGCTTCAGCCTTGTTATTTGCTATTATGTGTGTGCCTGTTTGGTGCTGGCTGTTTTCCTCTTTTCTTTTGATCTTTCATAAAAATTTATAATGTCTCTGTTCTGCACCGTGTGCCTTCATACCAGCTCAAAGTTGTTAGGTAACTATGAACTTTATAAACACTGGTCTAAAATGCTCTGCATCCCAGAAAGGTCACAGAAGGTTTGTTCTAGAGACAAGAATGAACACAAATATGAACTTCTATCACTGTTTATTAAAGCATGTGATATTCACATAAACATTGCAATATTTTCTTTGCATGTGTTAGTAATAAAAACATTCCGTATTACTAAAATATGAATATTTAAATCATGCCATGTTGTTTTTTCTTGAAGGTAATATCAAATTTTGCTCAAATGTTGACAATGAAAACTGCTCTGGCTGGGTTTGCTTTGATGGCACAGAGCAGTTCCATGTAGACACGAGGAGGCACAGGCCAGGTCACACATTAATAAATGCAGCATAACCATGCCAGCCTTGATGCCTCTGCCCTGTTTACCCTGCTCCTCTGATGTGGCTGGATTGTGCATTTCTGCCATTTGTAAGATTTGGGAAGGTGATATCATCTGGAGGCTTATAGATCATAAAGATTGTAGTCAAAAGTGGACTCCTGTGGTCACGTACAGCAGTTATGGATCACTAGGCTTAATCCCTGCAGAACAGGAAGAATCCTGATCTTACAGTTTCCACTGATTCATCACAGTCTGTCTTCACTTATTCCAATAGTTGGTAACCAGAGTGTCTAAATTTGCTCCTTAACTCCTACTCTGTATTTGTGCCCACTGGACTTAAAAGCATTCTTGTCTCTAGACTGAAATGTTCCTCTTCTTGGATTTCTTCTATTTTTTTAGGTACCTAAAAAGTTAGCACAGAATCCTCTCCTTAATAAGTTAAACCAATGTTGCTCCTAGACTTCTTTACCCAGAAAAAATTTAGTTTTTAATCCTGAATCACACTGAATTAATATCAAGGCAGATTTTGTCGATACCAAATTTTGGGGTGGTACCTGCACCAGTAGTGCACCCAGAGATGATGTAACCAGGCTTCCCATGTGGGATATTCCACCTTTGGGATATTCCAAGAACTTTGGGAGTTCTTGATAACCAGGTTATGCAGTAGGACCCCTGCAGGGATCTGGAGTGGCTGTGGAGCAGAGGGAAGCTCCTGCAGGAGGGCTGGAGGCTGTGTCTGACACGGGATTTGGCTGCACCGGGGCTGCTGCTGCTGCTCAGCTCCCCACAGATCACAGTCAGTGACCAATCTCTTCCTGCTTTCTCCTCCCATGATGTTTTTGCACCCATCTTTGGTGGATGTTCCCTGATGGTTGCTTCCAGTTAACAGTAGAATGTGTCAGTGCAGGCTCACTGCATTAACAGTTTAAGATTCAGTGGGCAGGTACATTTCTGACTCCCCGTTGAAATGCAGACAATGCCATTTAACCAATTTTAAATCCTCTTCCTACCTACCATGTTGATTTTGTCATTCTGGCTTCTCAATAAGCAGCTTTTGCTGACGTTCAGCCAAGAGAGTTTCCTGTAAACCTCTATTGATTTGGATTAATTACAAATCCTCTTTGAGCTGCATGGGTTGAAACAGGTGCTGTTATCCCTACATTTTCTTGTCTGGGGAGCGAGGCTGACCAGGCTGTCTTTGCCACACTGTCCAGCCTACCATTTTTAGAAATCTGGCATACCACCAGCTTTCTCTTAGTCCTCTGGAAATTCCAGCATCTTTCAAGAATTCCAAGTATTCCAAGACTTACGATGTCGTGCGATCTTGAATCCAAACTCCCCACCACATTTCCCTTCACAAAAATAACTATGAACTTTCTAAATTAAATTTATTTCTTTAAAGCATTTCCAAAGGTATAATGTTTTGTAGAATGTCTTTTATTGCAAAACCTAAATTTGAAGCCGAAAAACTAGTTGGCTTTATCTTTAAAAACATGTTTTTTAAAAGATTCTCATTGTTCTACCCAAGCAATTCCAGTCTGTGGTATAAATAATTGTTTTAGTGTCTATTATGCTTAAGCACACAGTGTGAAAAAAGTGAAATTCCAGCTGGACATGTGTAGATAATTAATTTTGGGAGCAAGTCATATCTCAAGTATACAGGGTTTGAATTTTCTGTTTGAAGTAAAATCATTATTTATCCACACACAAGGCACTAGTGTGTACTTGCTGAAGGAATACCATCAAAAACACACTTCAGAACAGATTAATTCTGAAACAACAGAGAAGCTGGACACCCATGAGATGTTTAGGGCAGGGAAAGGTATAAATTATCAACTCCAAAGTGCCTGAAGAGAAAGGAAGGCTTTAAAGGACAAGTGTCAGAAGGGTTCTGGGATCACTTCGAGTTACTTGTTAGACTGAGAGCAGGGTTTTGAGGTTTCAAGGTTCTGAGGAGGAGATCACAGCATGGACAGAGCAGGGTGAGCAGTGAGGACATGCTGGTGCTGCAGTCTGTGTCCTACTCATAAGAAAGGATGATCACAGCTCCTGTGGTTTTTGAAGGCACGTTCTAAAGTCCAAAAATCACTTGTCTGGAGCTGCTCCTCTTCTTTTGCCCTCTTGATGTGAGTGGGAAATGTTTTAGCACTTGAGCAGGTCCTTCAAAGGTCTTTCAGGAGCAGTAGCTGCAAACAGGACCTGGGCCATCACTTGTCTAAGCAAGCTGAAGGATCCATGTGAATTTTAGCCACACAATTCTATTCCCCTGTGCTTGACAAAACTATTTGTTCTGAGAAAACCCCAACAACATAGCAGAGGCCAGATGCTTATTCCTAATAGCACTGGTTCATGCTACAAGCTTTTATCTGTCCCTCCAGGCTTGATGCCTTTGGTGGTTTGGTTTCTCTAAAATGCCACTGAAAATTGTCACACACTAAATTAATATCAGTTATTGTCTATTTAAAACTGAAAGTGCCTCAGTGGTGTACGTACATGGCTTACAAGTTTAAAGCATTTTAAACCCTGTAGCCTATTAAATACAGAACAGTTTCATAGCATGAGAACCACTTTGTGTTTTACAGCTGAGGGAAACTGATGAATAAAAAACACCAGTGGCAGAGCTGGTGGGAAAACTCTCAAGTGTTGAACATCAGGGCACCTTCAAGGACCCTGATTTTTTAACCTCAGCTCATATGGCTTCTATTATTTATTGCATTTCACTTTTTTATCAGTGGCTTTAATATTAAAAGATGTTATCCTTGGTGAACTTCTGTTCAGCAAATGTGCTTTCTGCCTTCAATCTGTTACATGCAACCCAGAGCTCCCAAGGTTACTGCCAAGTTATAAACCCCCATGAAAATGGGCGAAACAACCAAAATGAACCAAAACAAGATCCAAGATCAGTTTCCCTCGCCCCAGTTTTGATGTCAGAGAACATAAGGATGTGATCTCCACAGCCTAAATGGAATATTTGGAAGTGGTGCCTTTTGGGAGCACAGCTAATCTCCAGCATCCCTGCCAGCTCATGCTGCTGGCTACGTGTGGCATTTGTGGGTGAGAATGAGTTTTTGATGGTACCTGTTATTAAACTGAAGAAAAAATCAGCTCCAGTCTGATGCAAGCTGCTTCCCATGCAATTATCTGAGCAGGCAGTGCAATGGGATATTTGGGGTTGGGTGATGGGGGTGATGAGGGTGATTGTTTTGTTAGGTCCATCCAAACTCTGTGGCAGTGACCTGGCTGTGATATCTGCTCCTGATTGTGAATTCAGCCCTGATTCTTAGGCATTAGGCAGCCACAGGAGGCTGCAAAACATCACTTGGCCCTGGTAGAGCTCATGGTACTTTTTTTAGGGTAGGGGTTCTATCCCTTTTCTTTCCCACACAGTTTCAGACACATTTTTAAAACCTGATAAACTAAAAATAGTAATAACAACCCAGATGAAAATTCATGCTCTTAACTGAGATCCAGTTTAGGTTTTGGGCTTTGTTAAAAATCTGCAAATCAAACCTGCATATTTGTGGGTTTGCAGTGACCTCACTCTGAAATCCTGGCTGCCAGGGCAGCACCCAGAGCCCTGTGACCCTTCTGCAGGGCCACTGCCACCCTTCCCCAGCCCTGCACACCCCACATCATTAAACCTCGGAAAATTTGGTACTTACAGGTCTAGCACAGGAGTTGAGGATTTCAGCTACGCTTCTGTATGTTTGGCTCTTCAGTTTTGATTGGAAACCTTTATTCTGCCAATATGCTGCTCACACAGTGTGATACCAAGTGTTCTCACTCCCTAAAGTCTTTGTAGCTGGAGTATGAATTTATTGTCTCTGAAAACAGAGTTGATCTTAAATTAGGATGCTTTCAGCTTTGCCAACCTGAAGCTCATAAAGTAATTAACGCACTGAGTTAGTGAGTCTTTGTTGTCATTATCTGTAGATGGGTTCCAAAATGACTTGACTCCCTGCTAGAGCAATAAGTCTTCCCTTGTACATCTATGAACATCTGCAGTCCCACAGGAAAATATTCTGCACAATTACAGCGATGCCTTTTTCCAGGAAATATCTGCAAATTGTGTCAGTCAATCAATAAACAAAACTCCCTCTTGTTTTTATCTTTGGTTCTTGTAAACGCTACGGTCAAAGCACTGCCTCTATTGGAAACTTCTTTTACAAGTGCTGTAAGAGTTTGGGAAATGTGTCAAACACGCCGAGCAGCTGCTGAGCAGAGCCTGCGATCCCTGTGTGCTTTGGCACCGGAGGGATGCACAGGAGCAGCGAGTGAGTGGAGGAGCAGGGCTTTGAAGTCTGCGTGGTGATGTTATATTATTCTTGGCTCTTTGCGCTCTGGAAAATCCACTGCACCGAGTTCTCAGCGCTGCTGCAGCGCACGGTTCTTCTTGAGGCTGGGGAAGGGTGCTTTTAGCATTACATTTGCCTATGAAACACCTCAGTGGTTTTGCTGCTGAGATTATGTTATTTTATTAAATTCCCATTAGGTTTTTCCTTTTTATGATTGGAGCAGTTTCCCGGTTTGTTTCTTGGGGTGTTTTGTGCTTTCACCACAATGCCGATGAGTCCCCTTCTCTGCATTTGGAGGGTTTTGTAACGACTAAATCAGAGCTGAATTTTCTGCTTTGTAATTGGAATCACCTACACCCCACACTGGAAAAATATAATTACTTCACCTTCTACTGCATCTTCCACCTACAGCTGAAAAAGTTCTTTACAACCTGTAATGTACTCAAGCTCGAAAGACAAAACCACGGTTTTGGGGCATGTAATAATTGGAATATGGGATGTTTTCATGCTTATCTGATTGGTGGCCTCTGAGAGATGGATGGGAGTCCGTGAACTCTGGGTGAGGAAGGTGCTGTGCTCCAATAACTCTTTGTGAGGCAATAGCAACCTGTGCTTTTGGAACAGGAGTGTCTCGAAGGCACTGCCACTCTCTGAGCGGCCAAGTGACAACTGGGCTGAGCTGTTATCTCAAACTCCCCCCAGTGTTCTCCCTTTAGCCAAGAGAAAAATAAGAGTAGGGAAAATTCAGGGAAGGGGCAGTGGCAGGAGAGAGGGGACATGAGATGATTTAAGACACAGGAAACTGCTTTTTTCTCAAGGCAGACTTGAAAACCCATATTGTCTGCTCAGGAGAGCCTTAGTCTCCCTCCAGCTGCATCCCAAAGAGTCATCCCCCTCTGGTACAAATAGTGTAGTTTGCACTCTTAACTAGAAAAGCATGTTGAGTCCAAAGTGCCAAATTCTGCTTGCCAAATATTGCTACAGATCTAGAGCTTTTTTTCTTCTTCTGTTTTGAATTTTTTGGGTTGCTACTTCGTGGCTTGGTAATGTTTTCCTACATGCACACTGGCATTCCCATTTGTGTCTTTCTTATTGTTATTTTTTGTTATTATTAGCGTCCCTGTTGTTATTTCAGTGAATGCCTCACAGCTACATTTTTCTAATCTCTAAATTGCAATGCAACATTTTTAAACCTATTACATTATCTCCCCTCATGACTTGAATGAAGTATTTCCTTCAGAGCTTTCTTTATACTTCAATGGCTGAAAACACTCACATGGCTCAAACCCCAAACCAAGCTGTAGATAAACAGTTCATCCCAAACTGATCTTTGGCTATACTTCAAGACAAGTAGAAACAATAAGGGACAAAGGAATTCTCATGGACTTGTAAACCATGGTGAGCATTTGGTGTGGGCACAATGCACGGATTCATTCAAAATTTGCAGCAGAACACCAAATTTTTTTTTTTTATTTTGCAAAGAGTCAAACTTTTTAAAGGGCTTCACAGCCTGACTGCTTAACCATGTCAAGTATTCTTGCAAATGAGTCCCATGTCATGTGAGCAAAGGGTGTTGAAGCAGGCTCTGAAATACTACTGATCCAAATTGCTGCTTTTCTCCCTCTTATTTTGGATGTTTTTGTCTTCTTGTGCACATTAAATGGATGTGAGGGTTTTTTCTGGACTACTGTAAATTAAAAAGAAATATTATTAATGATAATATGCACTAAGATTGTAAAAGAGCTCAGTTGTTCTCAGTATGGGCATTAATCATTGTCAGAGGGGGTTCAGCACCTGCTACTTTGACTTGTGATCTTCCAGTGGGAGCAGTTCTGCCTTTCTGCAGCTCAGGGAAGCTTGCTCAGATAAGGTTAAAGAACTGGTACTGGCAGGATTACATGGAGCTCATAGGTGGGGAGAAAAGGAAGGAAAATAGGAACAGTAGCATGAATGGATATGTAGGAGAAGTTAAAAGCTTCTTCTTGAGTTTGTAAGTAAAGTATTTCTGTAGTTCACCAAAGTCTAATTTATTATTTTATTTTCCAGAAGCAGTAGGGGCAGAAGAGCACTGAAGAGGGGTTCCTAGGTCTTTAGGAAAAAGGGAATTTTAAAAAAAAGCAATAGACTAATGCCAGGAAGATGCCACTGGCTGCAGATGGGTCTGAACATCCCAGAGCTGTCATTAGGGACAGTGGGGAACTGTTGGGGCACTAATTTAATGTACTTGTGCACTGTCTCCAGTCATATGTGGCTGGATTTATTCCCTCTTTTTTCAGTCACCAGAGTTTTGGGGTCTCAGATACTGAGATTTTTACAGAAAGAAAAAAACCTCAATATAGAGACTCACAGAAAATAATTTATTGCCACATTCCTAAAATGGTTCTATCAGTCTCTGGTTTGTTACTTCAAGGACAAACAGGAGTTTAAATATAGGACAGATATAAATTCACAAAGCAGGAAAGTTGCTTCACCTTCTACTCATTAATTTAAGAATTCTCTTCTGTCACTGCCTCTTTTCCTTCTTGACACAGAAGTCACCCTGCTGGCCTGCAGGAGATGCTGAGCCATGAGCAGAGGGCACATTTTACTGTCTGACAACAGAAAATCCATGAGGCAGCACTTCCACAGAGGAAACAGAATTGTGAGTGTGTCACAAGCATTGACAGGACCGCTCTAGCTCTGCAGCATCTGCTCCTCCTGCACGAATGTTTTGCTGGTTTCTCAGCAAGAGGTGATGGCCAGGTGTCCCCAGAAGCTCCTGGTGCCAGCCAGCTCCTCTGGGCTGTGCAGCACAGCCAGCTCACTCCTGTGAGCCTTGTTTGGTGTGTGTCAGACACAGCCTCACTCCATCCTGCCTCTCACCTGGCAGCACTCCCAGCTCCTCCTGCAGAGCACAGCATCGTGCTCCTGGGGAATGAAGCATCTCCTCAGAGTCTGGGGTTATTTCTGAGGGATCTTTGCAGCTGCTGAAGGCACCAAACAGCGCAGAAAGTCGGCAGAGGGCTTTGCTGCTCCAGGCAGAGCAGGTTTAATTGCCCGTGCAGCAGCACCTCTCCAAGCACGTGCTCCAGACAGCCAAAGCCCCAGAAATTTGATGCTCCATGTGAAGAACACAATGTTCACCTGGTGCTTGCTGCCAAGACTTGAAGGATGATTTTTGAGACCAGGGCAGCCTATAAACTCACACATTAGGCTGAGTCACTGTTCTGGCAGGATAGGTCTAATTTCTCTTTATATAAACTTATCTCCAAAGTACTTTATCATCCAGCAACTGCTCCAACACAACAGCCTCTGAATGGCTGAGCATTGCAGAAGCAATTATTTACATCAGGTGGGGGAAATAACTCTGTGGGAGGTCTCCCAAAGAAATGAAGCAAACCCAGTTATTTTATTTTTGTGCTTTGTTTTAATACTCAACTCCCCTTCGGATGATTCAGATCTCTCAGTTTTCCACGCCAATTTGTCTTATTCTTCCCCAGAGCATTGGGTCAGTTCATACAGCTTTTCATAAAGGCTCCATCTCTTCCACAAACACACACACACATTGACACCACTCAGAAATGGCCCCTGGTAAACAAGAATGGTAATTGCTGGTAGTTATAGGCTAGGAGGAGGAGGAGGCATTTAAAAGAAGCTGCCGACTTTGCAAGACAACAATTTGTAGCTGGATTAAGCTGGAATCAGCCCAGGTCCCAGGAGTGAAAAGACAGTGTTTCTGTCCTAAAGCCTAAAGCAACACTTGTCCGCCAGTGAGCCTGGAGTGTGCAGTGCCCAGCTGTAGTTCCAGGCTCTCTGGAAGCATTTAACAACCAAACACTGAGGGGACAGGAGCTTAACCCTTTCATGCTGGAGGCCTGAGTTGTTTAGGGTTTTCTACCTGTGAGTCTATGAGGGTGTTTAATAACTTTTTAACCTAAACATTTAAAAAATTATTTTTCTGTAGTATCTCACAAGCATCACTTGCTTAAACAGCCACTTCAACTGTTAAAAGGATTAAGCTGAAAATCTTGGATTTCACTGGAAGGGCATCCTGTCCCTATCCATCAAGGTCTTGTCGCCAGCAGTTTTGCCAGAGATTTTGTTCTGCAGAGTGATGGATGGGCAAATGTTTGTAAAAGTGTTTATTGCAGACTTTTCAAACTCCAAGAGCACCTTGGCCACGATGCTGACCTTGACAGATGTCAGAAAGCGGCCACACAGAACAGGTAAATTGAAATTCTGAGCTGTGAATGCTTTGCAGAACTTTTCTCTCCTGGAGTGTTGGTATTTCCAGACCTGAGGGGATTATCAGAGGTCAGAGTTTCGAAGAAATTAATCCTTGTTTTGGACTATCCCAGAGTCTTTATGTCAAACAGCACAGACAGTTTGTAGCACATGGTTTCTGTACTTGGGTAATTTTTTGTTTTCCTCCTTTTCTGGCTAGGAATGCAAAGAGCAGATGCAAATCTGAGGTTTTAAAAAAAAGTGCTCACAGGAAAAAAATTGTCCTCACAAAACCTGGGCAAACATTAGAGGGGCCTGGAAAATTATTGGCTTCATCAGCATAACTCACGACTGTTAGATAAATATACACAGCAGAAGTGTACTTAAAAATTATTTTTCTCTGCAGATCCCTGTGTAGAACTCCCTTGCAGGAGCTGATGCCATCAGGGATTCTGGAAGGAAAATACTCTGTTCAAGGCTGGGTTTTAGCAGAGCTTCAGGGAACTCGATGCTTCAGAGGTGAACGGCAGGACAAGGGCACGTAGGGTGTGAAGGGGAAGATGGTGTGGAGTCCACCAGGATCTTTTCAAGGTGGCTTTGATGCTACAGAAAATACTCATGAAACTGCATCCTCAGTTTCTAGTTCCTAGTTGTAATCTCCTGGAGCATTCTTTAGGGCACGCAAACAGATTAAAGACTTGGCAGAGCCTATTAGAAAAGTCTTGCTGCTATCTGGGGTGCGGCGAGAGACTTCTGGAGACAGGGATGCTCTTTGGACACGTGGTTTATTGTTCGTGGGGACAGCCAGCCTGACCAGCCCCAGCTGAAGTGTGGTCCAAGAGAGAGTGAACTTCCTCTTGCAATCCCATTTATCCCCTTCTATGCTGAATACTCAGGTTAACATCAACCAACCGGTACAGGGTTCAAAACCTACAAAATCTACATGCAGCCTATGAGAACTATTACATTACCATACTAAAACCTTGGCAAACCCACCTTTTTCCCCTATCACCTGGTCGGGCCCAACCCCTTATCTCTTTGTCTGGGGAGCTGTATTGTTTTGTCATCAGGGGCCTGGTCTTCAGATAACCTAATCACTGTCTTCCTGCTTCACATTCTATAGCTCAAGTTTTGCTTTCAGCTCTATTTCTTCATTCTTAAAATCTTTCACCAGTAAACCATCTCTGCAAGGCCTTCCTTCATCATCCTTCCCAACAAGAGCCTTTATATAATAATAATTTATCTATATGGAGTATTCAGTGTCTTTTTAAGTATTCGCTTTCTAAGAAAACATGTGCAGCAGAAGAAATAATTTCAGGCTTAACATATTTTGGGTTGTTTTTCAGTTGTTGTAATTACATTTTCTGAAGTTTTCCTTTAAAAATGCCAAGTGGATTAGTCTAGCTAGCTGCTTCTCCAGCCTAGCAGCCTCTTGCAGGGTTAAAGTAAAAAAGCAACAATTGCCTGATCTTTTAATTTCTGGGCCTCACTGAACGTGCTGCCTGTTAACCCCTGAGGACTGCTGAAACATTTGTGCTCTGCAGGCCCCTGGCCAAGCTTAGCATGCCACAGATGAAGTAATGCCATACCTGTCCATCTGTTTGGCCTATTGCTTTACAATATTTGGAATAAAAATTGAATTTCATCTCATGTTCTCTGACATTGTTTAGAAATGGACCATTCTGACGTGTCAGAATGAAATGCAAATCACCCCTTTAGCAAACCCAAGTGTGATTTCTGACTGATATTTTGCAAGCCCTGTCTGTTATGATTGCTACCCAGTTGTATATCCTCCCCTTCCTCCAGCAGAAAATGTAATGGAAAACGTAACCCTGACAATTACATACAGATGGCACCATCCCATGATTTCAGATCTGTGTGGTGGCTTAGATTTCTGTGCTACAACTGGTGTAAATTAAATTGTAGTCATCCCCTGCACATGGATTATATTGTATCTGCAGCAGCAGTGAGAGCTGCACATCTGCTGGGTGAGAGGCCATGCTGGCAATATTCAATTTATTTGGCTGGGACCCTTTGCAAGTGCCAGTGAGGGCCCAGGGATCCAGCTGAATTTGCTGGAGACCGTATGAAATGTCTCAGATCACCCCAGCCAGGATTTATCATCCCTGTGAGGTGACAGAGCAGGCTGGGGTGTAATTTTTTCTTCATCTTCTCCCATGCTGGGAACAGCAGCCTTTTCCAATTGGCGTTACAGGATCTCTTATGGGATCATTATGTTCAGGGGGAGAGAGATTGGGTCTGTCAAAGCAGAGGAGGGCAGGGAGGGAAACGAGAGTCTGCACCCTGCCCACCCTTTAAAATCACTTTTCTCTCTTTTTCTATCTCACAAATGCTTAATTTTTCTTGTCAAAACAATCAGAGTAAGAAAGGCTGTGGTGTCCCTGAGCCACACAGAGGATCCAGCTCAGCCCAGTGACAGCCACCATGGCAGCACAGCACTGCTGCCTCTTGTCCCTCCTTAAACCTGGCTGAGTTCTACAGCCTCAGGAGACTCAGTCTTCAGCTGAACTGGGTGAGAACAACTTTTAGAGGCAAGATGAAACGATTTTGGGGCTTGTCAGAAGAGTCAAAACACCGGCAGTGGAGCTTTATCCATCGCTGTTCCCAGGGCTCTTGCTGTAGGGATTTGGCTAATTAAAATTACTTTTACCTACATTTTCCTTTACTGCTTCAGGTGGTTATAAGAACCTTCATTTCATGTCCCCAACTATTCTAATGTGTAAACCAGATGCTCTGTTCCACTCCAAAGTGGCAGCATTTCAACAGTGGATCAAATGATCCTCCTGCATAAGATCTGTTACTGGCTTGTGCCTTCGAAGATTGTGGCAAGAATTTTAATGAAAAGTCTAAGAATAACACGAAATTTTAAGATTATAAGTCTTTGTGCAGTATGAAGTGCTGGTTTTATTTGATTTTACCTTCTTTCCATTCCATGGGTATGTGTGTGTTTATGTGTGTATATATATCTCAATAAATTAAATTAGGAGCTCTTTCTAAAGACCTGGCTGTGTGATTCATGCATGGAAAAGGGACAATACCAAACATGTGAGTTGTTACTGTAAGATTATGAGCCCAGTCTTATTCCCAGGGAAATTGGTTTAAAGCAAGGTCTACATCCTTAATGTTTTCTACAGAAAAGCCTGAGACAGTAACCTTAGGAGAATGAAATGTGAAACCCCCGGGGCAATTTAAGTAGGGCCACAGTTGAAAAGCAGCAAGAACAGGTTCCCTTTGTACTTGTCTGAACTGCACTTGGCATCCCTTGGGGCAAACTGGGAGAATTTCAGCCTTCAGTGTCTACACAATTCCTCATTTTTCAGGAGGGAGGCTGTTACAGAGGAATGCTCTCTGTTCTTGTGAGCCTGGAGTGGAAGGTGATCACTGATTAAAGCAGAGGCTTTTGATTAAATGATGAGGCTACTTTAGTGATTAAACATACAAAAAAAGGTATTTTGGAGGGTGCTTTCTGTAGGAGCTCAGGTAGGAGCTAAAGTAGAAGGGTCAATGGTGGTTTTGGTGGTTGGGAAGGTGCACAGCTTGGAAGGGGAAATTACAGTTTCAGGATTATGGCAGTATTCATTTGTAACTGGATCCCTGTTTATTTTTGTTTCCTGAGATGCTGTCACAGGCATGTATTGTATTTACCTTTCTGACTCCAGACACACAACGCTGTGTCACTCATCACAGATAAAAGGCTTCAGTGTCCTCGGGTAATTACGGAAGTTTTATTAGCTATGATGAAACAATGATAAAAGGTATCAGGGCTTTGATTCCATCTTTTGGAAGGGAGCCTATTTTTTTGTCCACATTTTCCTTTTATTGGAGCAATTTTTAAAAGACTGGTAATTTTTTAGGAGTCAAACTACCCATTCCCATGAAGATTTTACCCACATTCTCAAGGCATTGACTTCTGTAATCACCATAATTAACATTGCACAAAGACCCACTGTTGCAGAATGATTCATTAGTGGGAGGCACTGAAATCTCCTATCCAGTAATCTCAGAGCACAGAATCACAGAGGTTTTGTTCACCAGGACAGGAGCTCTGCTTTATGTGTAACTCTGCTCTGGTTTGCGTGTGCAATCCCAGCTCTGTGGAACTCCTATAAAATTGTGGAAAAAGGTTGTTCTGCTAACATTTGTTTCTATGTATTTCACTGAGTTGCTATGCTTGCATTTTTTAGTGTTTACATGCTGCAGGGATGTAAAAAGCACAATGTTATGGGGGAAAGGGCAGGGCTTGCTTCAAATTATCATTGAAAGAAAGAAAAAAATGCAGAGAAATGTCAGGAGATCTTGATGAACATGTTTCTGCGGGAACTGGAAAAGAGACCAAGCCACAAAACTGAGAACTAGATCCAGATTCCATATCTTTCAGCCTCACCCCTAAGGGGATGAGAAATTCAGAGCTGAAATACCACAAGTTTGGATGAAGTTTCTTGACTTCAACCCCTCTCTCCACAGCCTGGTTACACTGCTAACCCCCTCATAAATGTCAGTGGAGCAACACCTCTATCTGATTGTTGTATCTCAGCATAACAAGAGCGTTTGCAATCAGATTAGGCATAAATGTAATTTCTTCCTATTTTTTTCCATTACATGAATGCATTGTTTGAAACAAGCAGTTGGGCTAAATATTACTGAGTTGCCTACAAAAACATTGTCAGATGTTTTCTGCTTTTAAATTCAAACTAAAAAAAATCACTGAACTTGTTTACACTCTGGCCCTTTAACCGATAAAACATAAATTAGTGGTTGTAAGAGATGGGCAAACATGTCAGCTTTTGGACTGAAAGCTAGAGGGTTTTTAAATCTGAAAAACTAATTTGATTCCAAGCCAAACCAACCCACAAGACAATACCAGAAGCCGCATTTAACTAAATAATCCAACCTTTTCTCCCAACTATTTAGATAAATGAATATTTATGTCAGAAATTTGTGATACTGTTTTTTATTTCTAAATATCTTGATGACATTAAGTGAGGACTAGTTGTAACACATCTTTGAGTACCACAGTATTTCCCTTCCTGCATAGCAACACTTAAGATAAAGCGAAAAAAGAAATCCTTCCTGTGAATTTTAAGATGCACATTAGTGTTGTTACAATAATTAAAGTGGGCTTTGGTGCCTTGGGTTGGCAAGAAGTGTCTGCACAAGATCAGAGCATGTGTGGATGCCAGAGGTGCTGGTTCATGACCCAGCTCCAGGCACCTGCTGGGATCCCCAAGGTGTGGTTAAAGCACAGAGATTGATGCATTTTGTCCTTCAGCGTTGTACTGAAAATGGGCTGTCCCTGAGCCTTTGGTATTCTGCTGGTTTACCCCAGCTGAGACTTTTAGGAGCTTTAGTTATTTAATTTATTATGTAAAACTCTGCTAATTATCTTCATAGTCAGAATGTTTTCCTTCCTATTTTCTCTCTTCTGGCTGAATTCTTCTGATAACATAGAAGTGAAAGTGGACAATGATGGGGAGAAGGAACCACATTTCTTACTAAGGGTAGCCAAGACATAAAAGATGAGATAAAGAGACTCAGGAACAAGAATACATCACATCAGCCTGATCCTGGCTGTCTGCCTTGTGCCTTTTATCCTCTGTGACAATGGTACCTGCTTGTCTCTCTCTAAGTCAGAAGTTCTGTTTCATTGCTCTGCTGCCAGGTCAGCTATGACAAAAGAGAGTTTACTTTCTATAAAGAGGAAATAACTGTTGAACAGGCAAAACGACATATTTTTGGGGAAAAAAATTATAGAATTATAATGATAGAATTATTATAGAATATTTTTATCAGAATGACATGCAGCACCAGTTCAGTGTGTTCGGCCATACCTGGTCACTAGAACTGGCCACACCTGGGCAGTATAATTGGCTTTCAATAACAATCACATGTTTACAACTAATCCTAGTTCAATACCTTGACTTAAGTCAATTAGTTTATTGATTAGGACTAGGAATATTATAACCTTTGAGTAAAAGTCTCATTTCTTGCACTGTTTTATTCTGTTTGCATGTTGCAATGCATTTAAAAAGACATCTAGTAGATAAGGGTGATATTAATGTAAATTTAATCTGATCTGAGTTCTGCAGAACTACCTTGTCTTCACCTGTTGATCTCAAAAGCAGGAACACAAAGCTGTCATTGCATCAGAGCAGCAGGAACCGAACTCTGAAACATGTGAGGATGATAATTACCTTCAGCCTCTCTCCACAGATTCTGTCTTTTGGCAGGACTCCCACCAATGTAGGGAAACGTTGTCCTAGTCATGAAAATTACCTGGATTTGTAAAGGGCTTTGTGGTACTTCGGGCTGTCTGTGCCGGGTTTGTGCTCTGTTCCAGCAGCAGCCCGGGAAGGGGCTGTGGGAGCCCAGGGGACCAGGCAGGAGGCGGCTGCAGGAGGAAGGAGGTGCTGGAGAAGGTCAGGAGGAGCCAGGGTTGCCTCTCCCAGCCCAGCCAAGAGCCAGGGCTGGTTGGTGGGGCACAGGAAGGGAACCGGCCGAAGGTGTTTGGAGACTTAAATCATCACAGCTGCCTTTTTCCACCCGGTTTTGTTCTGCCTCCTCTGAATTCCGACACCTACACAGTGCTCTGTCTTTTCAAAACAATGTTGGAGTTCCTGACATTGAACTCTGCAAACAAGTGTGTTCTCAATTAAGGGAAGAACTTCTCCTGCCCCCCCGTTCCATCCCAGCCTTGGCTCAGATGTGCCGGCCTCCAGAGGAATCGCACCAGCACATTTTTCACAAGGTTTCCCCCTCCCAAAATCCCATCGAATGGCTGTTTCTTATAAACCAATGGAGATAATTTCATGGTTTTTCCCTTTCATGGCCACCCACCTCCTCTTCCCAGCTAGCTTTGATATAAAAAGACAAATCCTTTCCCATTCACATCAAAAGCAGGAGGGTCGCCCTGTGTCACCTACCCTGGGATTTTGATTCAAGCTTTTGGAAAAAAATTAATGGAAAGAGCAACTTGGTTTTAACTCCACCACAGTGTGTGTCACTGAGAGTTTTCAGGGTCATTGACAGATCAGTTTCATAGACCAAACAGATAAATAGGCACAAGTTATTCTTTATTATTATTGTTCATAATTTGTTCATGCCATAAGTGTGCTGAGTGCACTGCAGGGATACCAGCCCTTCCTCAGGGAACGCAGGGTCTAAGCTGGACATATGTTTTGTATATTTTCAGTGTGTATTCAGGCACCTCCAGCACTGGATAGGCACTTTTAAAAACAAATTTGAAGTAATAACAATAACATGCTGAGTGATAACAACAGGCATGAGGGTGAGAGGAGGACGAGGGTTACAAAAATAAAGATCATGTGAATTGTTTGCTTTATGTCACACATGAGGCTTGGGATCTCTCTGTTTTTCTTTTTCTTTGAATGCTTTTGTCATTCCTTTCTCTTTGGCAAGAAAAGCTGACAGACTTCAGAGGCAGAGGAATTGCTGCTGGAGTGAAGGAGCAATGAGGCAGAGGAAAGGGGCTGCTCCTGCTGATACCTGAGAAACCTCTGGCCTTGCTGCAGGCTGAGGGCTGACTTAGAGCAGGGGAAAGAAAATCTGAACACAATTTCCACCATCTCTGGTGTATGAGGCCGTCCCTAGTATGAGGCTTAACACTGATTTTCTGAGGGTTAAAACTAGAAATACCTTTCTTCCTTCTTATTCCAGCTGCTAACAGTAATGAAAGTTTGTGAAAGCAAGAGAAAAACTGAGTGAAGTTCCCAGGACTCAGCACTGATAGTTCATTGCTCATTCTCAGCACATTTTCCTGGTTCTGCACATACCTGGTGCCTTTCCCTGAATCTATTCAGTGCTTGGAGCAATCCCTGCATTTAGTGGATGTTTCTAAGACACCTTTAGCCCCAGACAACAGCTGGACACTCTGCTCTTCTGAATGGTTTAATCTTTCTCATCCATCCTTGAGCATCCTTCCTGGTGCATGATACCAGGACCTCTGTGTAAACTCCTGGTTGTTGCTGTTTGCTCCTGTGGGGTCTCTGAAGAGGTTCTGAAGAGCTGTTTACACACTGGAGGATCTCCTGAGGAGCACAGGCAAGTCCCAGCTCCACACCACCCTCTCTGCCTCAGGCACAGGGGACAGCCCAACCCCAGCACAGATTTGTGTTTACATCTGCCCTGGGTGCTGAGCCAGCCCTTGGACAGAACCAGGAGTTACTTGGGACTCATGGTGGGAGTCACTGGCTCTTTGTCTCAAAAAGTGGGGTGTAAATTTACTTTCTTTGATAAGGTTGTCATTACACAAATGCCTTTTTGCCTGTGCCTTGCATCCTGCAAATCCCTTCTATTTCAGCATATTCCCACCACTGCATTCCCAGTGCCAAGGTCTGTCCCTGCAAGAAGATGTGGTCTATTTGTGCTTTTGTTTCCAGTTAAGTCTATTTTTTTCCTCATCAGCACTTGAGAAATGCTGTGGCTTGTAGAGATAGAACACATTTTTGCAGTTTCTCCATTGTGTCAAGGAGTTAGCTGCTAATAAAGCCAATTCCTTTATCAGATGCTGTTTGCAAAAATATTTGTAACACATGCTGGAACTCATTTTTTTATCAGTTATTTGCTTCATGTGGGGATTACAATGGGCTGTGCTTCATCTGATAACTTTTGCAGCTTATTAGATGTGAATTTACTAGCTGTGAACAGTTGAATAATATAAAACTCACAGAAGAAACAAGCTGCACCATCACTAGTGTAACGATCTCTCTTAAATTAGCTCTGGCCGAAGTTCATATTTCACAATCCACTAAATAGCTTTCTTATGGATCATAAGATGAAGATACTCAGAGTGAGGCAACTGAGTTTGTAATATCTTTGGTATAAGGTGAACACTTTCTAACAGATCATGACATTATCAAAGTGCTATTTGAAATTGGCTCCATATGCTGCGGCAGCGCTGTGAGATTTCACCCAGAATTTCATTTTCAAATGTTTTCCATTCAAGTTCACTGAAGATAAATTGGAAACACTTGGGTATATCCCACTTACGGACCTGTTAAGACCCACTTAATTTTAACATGTGGATGTGCAGAGAGAGGAAGGAGAGGGGAGCTGTAGGATGGGGTGAGCAGGAATGACTCTATCTACTGGTGGTTTTGGAAAATCTGAACAGCGTGTGTTGGGTAGGGGTTGCACAAGCACTGCTGTAAACCCCCCCTCCCAAGTGCATGACTTGTGTGGAGGATAGGATCTTGCTCTGGAGAGGGTGAGAGTCAGCCTTTGGCATCCAGGAAGAGCCAGGGTAGAGCTGTACTGGAGCTCTGCTGTGGCTGGCAGGCTCTGGGCTGGCTGCAAACCTGCCCTGCCAAGGCAGGATCTGCTCAGGATGCTCTGGGCTGGCTGCAAACCTGCCCTGCCAAAGCAGGATCTACTCAGGATCCTCTGGGCTGCAAACCTGCCCTGCCAAGGCAGGATCTGCTCAGGATGCTCTGGGCTGCAAACCTGCCCTGCCAAGGCAGGATCTGCTCAGGATGCTCTGGGCTGCAAACCTGCCCTGCCAAAGCAGGGTCTGCTCAGGATCCTCTGGGCTGCAAACCTGCCCTGCCAAAGCAGGGTCTGCTCAGGATGCTCTGGGAGCGGGGCTGGGAGTTGCTCACTTTTCTTTGTCAGGCTCTTCAAGGCAAACGTGGTGATATCAGTATCACCTTTTTCTGTGATTGTTGGGTAACAGATGCATCACTGGGTTTAAATTATTTTCTTTCTTTAGAATAAACTGTATGAGGGACTTTATTTTGCAAAGAAGAATTCAAATTTCTTATTTCACCAACGAGAGGAGCTGAGGAAGGGACCAAACTGCACCAGTGGCCACTGGCTACAGAGATGAGGAGTCCTCAAGAACTTTGTTACACTTGTAGGCTAATGGCATTCCTTATGTGAACATTCTGCATCTGCTGCTAGGAATGGGTACAAAAAATGGGATTTGGTAGCAGTACTAAATAGTCTTTTTAGCTATTTGTATAAGGTATTGTAAAGTACTTTAATTTGGATCCCAGGGGCTGGACTCGATGATCCTTGTGGGTCCCTTCCAACTCAGGATTCTATGGATCATGATAATTAATTCAATTTAACAGGTTATTTGGAATAATGCCTGAAGGAGAAAAGTGCAATTTTCTTAGTGCTAGTTCAGTTCTGCATTTACATTTATCTATGATATTTAATTATGGGCAGAAACACTAACTATTATTTGCATTAAGTACCTCAGTACCCGTCTGGTCCTATTAAATAGATTCAATTTTTCTGGTGCTGATGGTTGTCTTTGTAGGTTAACCACATTCTCAAAATGTGTGGGTTTTTATCACACTCTTTCTAGCAGGTTTTCAGTGCCAGACAGGACAGCTTTTCCCTAAGGGAAAATGCAGAAGAGAGTAAACTGGGAGATGGGATGCAAGAGCTATCACAGCTCTACCACATCACCCAGCAGAAACCGCGGCAGGGGAGGTGATTGCACAGCTTATCCATGGCTGGAAGGGTATGGTTCTCATTTGGAAACGGCTATTCATCTAAAATCTCCAATTCTTCTGCCCTCAGTGTGAGTGTTTCTGAGTTTTGCATCAGAGCCTGGAGTGGAGCCGCACACGTGTGCACCTTTACATCTGGTGTTTTATGGATCGTTTGGAGGAGCTGTTACTAAGCAGCAGCTATATCAAGGCTCCATTTTATAAAGAGGAAGGGCTGTGTTACTCATTTTGTTTCCAAAAAATTCATTTGTTTTGCATTCCCAGAAGGTACTTTTATTCTCCCAGAAAGGTCAAGCAGAAACATTGATGTAAGTCCTGTTTATGGCAATTTTGTTAGATTTCCAGCAACTGCAATGGAACATATTTATAACAAGTGTGTTTCTCTCTAGGGTGATACCATTAGTCAAAATATGCTTTCTCATATTTCCTCTACATAAACACAAATATGTTTTAAGATTCAAACTCACTGGTCTTGAGGATTCGCACAATCACATCTCATTAGAGATTCAGAAGGCTGCACTAGCCGTGGTTCCAATTTGGGATGAAAAGGTTTAGTTAGAAGAAAGAACTTTGACCAAACTAGAAGGGTGAAAAACAGGATAATATGCCACGTGTGGGCTGTGGTCCTGAACAACACAGCAAGCCTGAGAAGGCCAGTGCTTTAAACATACAAGTTGTGATTTGTTGTGCTGAGGATCCAAGTCTGGGCTGGGATTTGTGCCATTTCTATAGCAGTCAGCATCTCACAAGCTTCCACTCAGTGTGCTCAGGATCCAGCTGTCATCTGTGGTGCAGTGCAGCCACTGCCTCTGTTCTCTCCAGGTATCCCACTTTCCTAGCAGAAAGTGTATGGAAGCAAACTGTGCCCTGCTACAAATGTCAGGAGCAGACTTGACAAGTAAAACTGATGGCTGGGAAGGAGATCAGGGGTTGAGAAGATCAGAAGTTGGAACTGATATAACCATGGGGATAAAATAAGTTCTATATATCCACTTCCATCGCATTTATTCACTCACAGGGCTTCTCTTTCAATAACCCTAGTGTTAATCTGGAAAGCATCCAGACAAAGAGGTAAAAATCAGTCAAGCTGAAATGACATTTTAGATTTCAATGTAATAATGAACTGGCCATGAATAATTATTGAAAGCAAAGCCTTCTGTGATGCCTTAGGAGGATATGTCTGCAGTCTGTGTCAGCTTCTTCCTTCCATGTACATCTCAGTCTGAACAGAGCTTGGTACAGACACAAAAACTGTTTTTATAGGAATTTTAGAATTCTGGTACCTTGAACTCTACATTTAAATGCAAATCTCATGATGTACATGGAACAAAAGTGAATAAATCTGTGAAGTGCAAAACCTCTTTTTTTCCTCTCCTCCTGCTCCAGTTGAAGAGCAGCTGTTTGAAATGCAGAGGCCCCCCTTCCTGGGGTCTACCAGCACATGCATTAACTATTTTTTGGCAGCAATATCTCCAGCTGATCTCCATGTCCTAGGACCTCAGTGAGTTGAAACAGAATTTCAGGCCGAAGTTCCAAGGAACAGCATTAAGGGCGTTGTTATGTATCACTATGTTAAAAACACTAACTACAATTTAGCAGGAAAAAAGCTGGCAAACCCCTGCCTCCTTTGCTCTGCCAATATTTATGAGCACTCTGGGGGCTCATCGGCGCTGCGAGGGAAGAGGGAAGCGAGTGGTTAGATTGTGTTCTGAGTATTTGGGGCCAGAACTTGTTTTTTCACACAGCATTTCAAGAAAATGATTTTGTTTTTCCCACAGATTAGAATGGACAATTGACGATAAATTGCATTTTTCTCAGGGTCATCAGCCATAATTCCCAACACCCATCACATCCATTGCAGTCACAGTTTAGAGGAGTTGGAGCTTGTGTAAGGCAAGAGAAAAGGGATGTGGGCTGTCAAAGGTGGGTTTAACCAGCAGCAGTCACTGCACTATTATTGTATCTTTTTGTACATTGAAGGCTAAAAGTGACAATGTCAGTTATCTGACAGTGTCTTAGTTTTGTGTGAAATGGATTTATTGGAGATTCATAACAACGAGAACAAAACATTCATCACTGATGGACTCAGTTGTACCCCAGTGAATAGAATTTGCTGAAGCTAAGACAGATGCCACAGCAGCTCAGAAGAGACAAATAATGTGCTAGGAATAGAGAACAATTTAAATTACACAATACTCACCTAATCTTTAGTATCTCATTAGTGGAATAAGAACAGGGGAAAAAGTGATGGAGTAACAGAGGTGAAGAATTAAATAATGGTTTTGGGAATCACTTTCTGTGCAACCAACTTTCACCAACTTTCTGACAGCTAAAAATAAGTTTAGAAGTAAAGCCATGTGGCTAATGTGGCCTTTTCTTCTGATTGCTTTAGTTGCTCCTCATCAATTGTGGATTTCTCTACACCTCCAGCTTCTCTACCCCAAAGTCTCTATCAGACAATAAGAGCAAAGGAAATGTATTAGAACTGAAGACAAAATAATAATGAAGAAAATGGATGTTATCTCTAAAATGTAGTAAAATGAACAGCTGATCCATTGGAATACTCTGGACAGAGCAATGCAGAGTCTGCTAAGCACAGTTGAGAAGACACATTCTGAGATGATCCCCACTAGAAAATGTTTCCCTGTCTGCACCACAATCATGCTGGGGTCTGTCTGTCACTGCTGGGGTGGTTGAACATCACAAAAAGAAAAACAGAGAGGAAGATTGTCATGACTGACAGGAGATTAAAGGATTAAACAATAACAACTTGGATAAATGACAATTAAGGATGAGAAAACTTTCTGAAAGCAATTGAAGTTGAGCTCTGGAGAACGAGTAGAACTGTTCAGGGTTTTTCAAGAGGCCGCAGGTAGGAAACTGAGAAAAACAACTTGGTAAAACAGAGAGTAAACACTGAACCTTGGTGCAGTTGCTCTGGTTAAGGTGGTACAATCTCCATCACCAAGTCCTTTATATTTCAATTTTATAAATCTTTTTATGCTGTGGGGGATGATGTGTTACTGTCAGATGGGCAAACTAAATCTAACATTCTAAATAGATATGAATTGTCTTCTGTGTGTCCTTGCTGCTTGGATAGAGCAGCAAAGGGAAAAGGTCATGGAATTAACAGTTCACCAGCTATAATTTGTTTCTCTTTAGGAATATATCTTACACATGTAGTAGTAGATTCTTGTGGGCTTTTCCATATGTTTTCTGAGTCAGGAGTTAATATATTATAAATGAAAGCATTAAAAAAATTGTTCACAGGACCAGCTAAACTTTTGTATATCTTGGATTCATAGCTTTAGACAGGCAATTATTTGAATAGATCTTTTTTCCAAAAAATCAACAATTCCAGTGTCCTAGCAACAGTTCCATAGTTGATTACAAATATCAGACTTCTCAGGGTATTGTGAAATTCATTCTAGCAATCCAATTTAAATAATTCTCTCTTCAAACTGATCACCAGATGAACAGGTTCTAAAGCTTGGAAGAAAGCTCAGATGTGAATGAGAGTGGAGCATCCTCCAGGAGATGGGCATGGATCTGTGAAAAAAAGAGTAAGAAAATCCATTGTCACTAGTGATGGCATTGATTTTAAAAAGGTGCCTAAAGCCAAAGCTCATTTCTCTTTCATGCTAGTGGAGGAGTAGCAAGATGTTTGAGAGATTTTTGCAGCACTTATCATTGTACTAAAGGAATGGACACTGCTGCTCCTTGGAAGTGCAAAACCTGAGAAATCAGCTCAGAAGGTTCCGTTTGTGTTTTACTTTCAGAGGCTGAAGAGCAGTGAAGTGCTGGAGTCACACCAGCTCTGTCCTGTGGGGCATGGATGGCATTATCAGTGTGAAACCCTTGAAAGAAAAAAGAAAACTCCAGTCATATAAGGCAAGATTACATAAATAGAAAAAGACAGTTGCTTTTTCCATATGAGTGGTTCTGTAGGCAATAGAACTTGAGTCAAATGCTGAAAATGCCTCCCTTGGTTCATTAAAGTTGGCTCCTCCTCGCCCTGATTAGTCCAAATGAGGGAATCCTGTGCCAGTGGTTCATCAGCAGGACCATGGGGCTGGATTTCTGGTGTCCTGACCCTGTGCAGGCTCTTCCTCAGGCTCTGCCTGGTACACCCAGTTCTGTGGTTCTCTGCCTCGAGCCTGAGTTTTCAGTCACAGAGTGCAGGTTCTCCTCACTAAAATACATTTATGTTTCATTATTTTGCAAAGAACAGTCCTGTAAGGACCACAAGCAGTGTTTTCAAGTCTATACCTTGAGTAGAAACTCAAAGCCACATTGTTCTCCTGATTTCCTTGAGATTCTTCCTCCTTCAGTGCCTGGGGGACAAAACCAGTAATTTGAAATTTGCATCCATATTATCTACTGCCTTCCCCATCTATATGCACCGTCTCCAAGAGCCCAGGGCAAAGATGCCATTATGCTCAGTCACTGCCCAGCCAGGTGCAGTCAGGAGATCTAACAATGTTAATAAAAGGCTTGATGAAGAACAAAAAATAAACAAACCTGCTATTGTGCCTGTAAGAATTGCTGCTACCAGGAAATTAAAAAATTACACGTGGCATATGCTGCCTGGCTGCACTCAGCACTGCTGTTCAGCTCCCAAATCAGGGCCACCAGGTACAGAGAAAACCAAGATCTGCAAAAAGAAAAATAAAAAATCCATTTACAAAACATGGTGAGGTTTAAAAAATGTCATTTTCTTCTCTGTGTCTCTGAGACTGCATATTTATTTTTATAGCTTAAAACACAACTCTAAGAAATCACATTACTGTGAACATCTCATTCTTGAAAGATGGCATAGACTTAAATTAGAAAAAAGTTCTGCTGAAGCTTCACCACACTCAGAGGATTACAAGCTCCACAGTGTGTTATTTTAAAAGATAAGGAAATAACAAATTAGCTGGGAGTGTGTTTATCTGCTTTCAAAAGTCAGTAATGTGAGGGGAAAAGGATATCAGAGAGTGTTTGAAAAAGACACAGATTAGATTTAAAAAAACTAATTATAGAAGGCGGGTATTTCAGAAACCAGACACTGGGTATCCTGCTGTAGTGCTCACAGACGTGTAAGGATGGGATCCATGGAGGGACTGAGTCAAAAAGACCAGATTTCTGTCATATTTATTCTATCAGACACTGCTCCTACTTCTGTGGGAGCAAAGTCAGGGTTTGCAGTAGGGCTCTGGGCTGGTGGAGCCCCGGGACTTGGGAAATGCTCCTGCTTTTTTTAGAGAGCTGCACTGATTGAAACCACAGGAAAGCAGCATTTTCTCTTCTTTGTGTTCCCCTCGTGGGGTTTTCTGTGCACAAACATTTCAGGGACAGAGGGTGGTGATGCCCCAGAGGAGTAGCAGCACACACTCACCTGGGACTGGTGAGACTCAACAACCTTAAAGGACTTTTCCAATCTAAAATCTGTGATTTCAAGACTGTTTTAACCACTGTACCAAGCCAGGGTTTGTCCCAGCATTCATGCCATCCCTTCCCTTGAGGGAGTCAAGTGGGACAAGGACACCTTTGGCTGAAAAGACAAAGATTTAAGACATCACAGAGGAACCTCCCTAGATGTAGGGTTTCTCTCCCTATCTCTCCTTCCCAAAGGGCACTGTGTGAGGAAAGCCTTTTTTCTTCACAGTCAAAGGAAAAAGACCCCTCTATCAGGTCAGTAGAGTCAGTCAGTGCCAACTGCTGTGGTTAATCCAATGTCAAATAGCAAATGCCTGTGGGAAAAATTCAGGATTCGCTTGGTGATCCCAGGAGAAGAGGAGGGGTGAGTAAGACAGGTTGGCTGTAGGTCTGTAGAATGGTACTTGTGTTAATGTTTTGCTTTTAAAAGGTATGAAAAGATATATATCAGCTGTCTTATTAGAAGGATGTTATTTAGGGTGCAAAACGAAGAATTTAGAAAACATGAAATGTCAAGTTTATGGTATTTCATGGCACTTTTTACCTAAATCTATCTTATAAGTGCATTTGATCAGACATGAATATTTGTGGAGTTTGTGAAGACAATAGCTGTGGGGAAATATTTCAGTCGATATTTGGGCAAGGCTTATACATGTGACAAAACAAGATTACGGTTTTTCATCCTCAGATTTGTCTTTCTGAGACTCTCCTGTCCCTGAGGTGAACGAGCAGCTCTGGATCTGGATGGAGCTGGATGTGGATTGGGATTGTGTGGACTCCAGCACCCTCTAATGGTGCCAGCACTCCCTCCCTGTACGTCCCTAAATCCTTACAAATCCTTTCAAACTGTAATAATGAGAACAATTCTGCTGCAAATGGCCAATTTTTCACTCGGTGGCAATTAACAGTTTTGTGCTATTTTAAACAACTTTAATTGCAGTCTGTGCTGTCAGACCCTGTTGCACACTCCATATATCCTGCCCGTATTTCCATGTTAAATTAGGATAAAATGTTCCAGTGGGGGATGGGACAAATGAGAAATCAGAATTAGCAGAGGCAGGTGATGATGAAGAGCGAACAACACTCCGTGTGCAGCTTGGCAGGGCTGGTACTGCTGGGTAGGACAAAAAAAGCTGAGAAACCTGAAGGGAAAAAGTCAATCCACTTTGGTTTCATATTAATGAGAGGATTACTGTTTGAATCTAACTTTTGTCTGACAGCTGAAGAGAAACCTTAAAACTGAATGTTCAAACAGAGTTCCACCTGCTTCATTAGATCTCTGCTGATTCACATGAGTATGTTCTAGCAGTTTCCTAATTTACTTTGTCCACTGCAAGGTAGCATCCATGGGTTATGTGGATAAAGGAATGATAGGACCATTGTGTGTGTGCACAAACTCCCATAAAATGCAGGAGTCGCAGTACAGAGCTGCAAAATCCTGCTGAAATAACAAAAAATAGCTTTTCCTGGGGTTTCTGGGAAGGTGTTAATGTGTAAATGTGGTGGCTTATCCCACATAGTGGAGAGTTTTTAATGCTTATAACAAAAATACAACTTGCTCATAGGTCAGCAGCAATCCTCACTGCGTGTTCTAGGAAAGCTTTGCCTGGCTCCTCTGCACGAGCTGGGGTGTAGCATTTCTGACAGAAAGCCCAAATCTGATATGATAACTTTTAGCATTTTAGATTAGATTTATCTCCTTACCTACAAGTACAGTGAGTGATAGGCCAAGATAGGATTGAGATAGAAAGTGTTGCTGTGTTTTCCTATAATAAAGGACAAAAATGGGCCAGCCTTGGGGCTCACAAGCTTTTTTAGCTCAGCAGGAGCTCAGGAGCCAGCCAGAGTTGGGTTTAGTTCCCATTTTAGCTCATGGATTATCAAATCTTCTTGGATCTCTGTCACTGATAAGAAAACCACGTGTAACCTACCCAGATATAAATGTGTCTGACAATTGGGTCACACCTTTATTACACATGCCCTGGCTTCAGAGTAGTTGGAAAAGTTGGCTCTGCCCAGGGTTTGGCTCCCTGCAGTTTGCAGGGGTTGTAGCTGACTTTCCCCACAGCTCCAAGGCTCACGTGTTACGAGCTCAAGCAAGATTTGGAAATGAACAGTGGGGAAGTAACTTGTGCAACTTTGGTTTTTGAATCAGAATATAATTTTGAAATTCAGACAGTAACCCAGGCACAGTTTCACATTCAGCACTGCAAAGACACACTGCATTTTCCAGTTGTGTTTTTTTTTTTACAGGATGACACAATTGAGCATTTTCTACCCTGAATTATTTTTAAAAAGCATTTTCTCACAGGAAAGAGCACCTCAGTGAAATTGGTACATGTGGGGCTTTCTGCAATTGTAAAAACTGGCATTTCTTTCCTGATTTCTACTGTTTCCTGACTTATTTTAGCTGGTTTTGGACCAATGCTAGAGCCATCCTAGCTGCTGTCAGCCTTGCTGTGGTCTTCAGCTCTTGGGGATGATCTGTTCCCTGATGCCCAGAGTGTCTCTGCCACTGGTGAGTCACCACCATCTTCCTTTCTTTAAGCACCCAACAATTTGTTTCTCGAGGAGAACCAGTGATGATGAGCCTTATTTAAATTACCCTAAAGCTGCTGGGACTTGGGTTTTTTTTCTGCAGTCTGTGGTAGTAGTTTTGAGCAGTGTAGTTACACTGTGGGTGCAATCACAGCTTCCTGAACTCTGCAGAAATCTCCCTGTTTAAAGCTGTGTGAAATGTGTCTTAGCCAGAAACTGCTCATGGTCAGGGTTAAATTCAAAGATAGGGATGTTATTTAGGATAATCCCACTATCACAGTTTCTGTGGAGCCCAATCTGCACACCCAGAGAAGTTTTTCTCTACTTTTACAATTAGCTGAAGGTCAATTTAGATTTAATAATTATTTTGAGTAACACCTGCGGTGTTGATTTCTGGACAGGGCACGAGGTGCCTTATCCCACTTATATGTCACTCCAGCTTTTCCAGCTGGGGAGCTACCACTAGAACCACAAGTGCAGAAACACATCCTAGGAATCACAAGGTTTAAGGTCACCTGATTGTTTTGTTTTAAAGAGCTGTATTTGGGAATCCTACCTCGGATGAGCTCATGTTTATATAATGAAGTCTCCTCTGGAAGCCCAGGAAAAAAGAATTTTGAGGATAATCCATGTGGACCTTGGAGCACATAGAAAACTTTTGTTGAACGAAAGAAAAAGTCTTTATTTGCAGAGGCTTTATCTGACACGGTCTGCTCACTTTTGTCTGTTCCTTTGATGTCTGTTGGGAAGGTGCCTTCCTGCTTTACAGGAACATGCAGGAAAAATGTCCCATGGATGTGCTGTTCATCCCATCTGTCTCAGGAGAGGAGATTCTGTGATTTGCTTCAGGGAGTGATTTAACTCACAAGAATGATTTCTAAATCTTACTGATTATAAAATGTATTGCTGGCAAAAATATTCCTTCTCAGCACTTACACAGTGGGGGAAGGAGGGAAAGCAAAGGGGAACTCACATCTTCTTCTCCTAAATCCTGAAAGTTTTGAGTGCATGTGTTCTAAATCCCCTTCCTGAATCTCCTGGGAGGAGGCTTTTCATATGTGTGTGTATATATATATATAAATAAATATAAATTTCTAGTTTAGGGCTACATGCAGCTCAGGTCAAGCTATGTTATCCTATCTGCAAAGCACTTTTGCCACAGCAGGGGCTACCCAAAATCTTGGTTAAGTTCAACCACACACAGAAAATTAAAACAAGTGCCAAAAACTTCAGGCTTTATATTAAAGAAAGAATTTAGTAGCCCGGAGAAGAGGATAATACTGATTGTATAGCCTGAGCAGGGCAGAGAAGAGGTTAGTACAGCTGTCACCTCAGTAGTGAGCAGATTTAAAAAAACCCCAGAGGTTGTAGATTATATCAATTTTAAAATGTTGAGAGAACTACATACAGAATTACAGATGTGGTCTGAGGACTTTTGGGTGATGTCTTAATTTGTTGATCTGGGCAGGAGAATGGCAAATGTGGTGCCTGCACCCAAAAAGAGACAAGGGTTGGTAGAGGCAGCACAGCTCTGACTGTGATCCCAATAAGGGAAGTTTTAGAACAAATTCTGAGGGGGAGAAAACCTTGCTGAACAAAGAGGTGACCAGCAAGTGTCACAAATTACACCAGGGGTTTGTCAGAAGAACATTCTGTCAGATAAGTCATTCTCTTGATGAGAAAACTAATTTCCTTACGAGATGTGATAGAGTGGAGTTAATTACCTGGAGTTGCAACTCAAATCGCTGAGAGTGGGAATGAGGAGATTCCTACCAGAATTCAGAGGGGGTTGTGGAGCAGTCTGGAGCAGGGGGGTTCTTTTGGTTTTCTTTTTTGTACATTAAATGCCATGTTGGAGAGGGCGCTCGTTTTGTTCCACGAATTGTCTGGAACCTGATCCTCCCGTGGATATGGGTAATATGGATATGTAGCAAGAAGTGAATATTACATATATATTCACTTGTATATGTGTGTTTACAGATATATATATCTACATATCTATATCTATATATGTATATATATATATATATTTACATACTCCTAGGTGTGTGCTGAGAGAATTGGAGGGCAATGCCAAGCTCCTGTCTGTGCAGAGGACAGGACACTGGGACACTGCTACAAGATCCCAGGATGGGTCAGGATGGGAGGGACCACAGTGGGTCCATCTGGTGCCACCTCCCTGCTCCAGCAGAGCCATCCCAGAGCACAGGATTGAGAATTGGCACAGGATTGTGTCCAGCCAGCTCCGGAATATCCCCAGGGAGCAGAGCCCACAGCCGCTCTGCTCTGTGTTCGGGGCTGGGCACTGCCCAGGGAAGTTCTTCCTCACGTCCAGCTGAAACTTCTGAGCATCAGCTCCTGCCCGCTGCTCTGGGCCCCCGGAGCAGAGCCTGGTGCATGCTCTGACACCTCCTTTTAGCTATTTATTAACGAGCCGTCTCCTCCCGAGGCTGCTGAGCCCCAGCTCCCTCAGCCTTCCCACTCAGGGACACTCCAGCCGCACCACCAGCTCGGCAGCCCCGGTGTGCTGCCCTGCGGAGCCCGGAGCGGCACAGAGCGCCCCGGGTGTGCCCCCAGGGCTGGGCAGAGGGGCAGCATCGCGTCCCTGCCGGGACAGCCGCTGAGGGCCCGGCATTGTGAGGGACAGGGCGGGTTCTGAGGGACAGGGCGGTTCTGAGGGACAGGGCGGGCTCTGAGGGACAGGGCGGGCTCTGAGGGCCGGGCGGGTTCTGAGGGACAGGGCGGTTCTGAGGGACAGGGCGGGCTCTGAGGG
>VWZP01000480.1:12320-36135 GCA_013396995.1 Dicaeum eximium | reverse complement strand
GGCCGGGGGTTTCGGCCATTCCCCTTCTCCTCTTCCTCCTCCTTCTCCTCTTCCTCCTGTTTCCTTCCTCCTCCTCCTCTTCCTCGCATTCTCCTCTTCCTCCTCCTTCTCCTCATCCTCTCTTCATCCTCCTCCTCCGGTCTCGGCGGTGTGAGCGCGGCCCCGCGGTTCCCATCCCGGCAGGGATCCGTGCACAGGAGGAACACTTCAGTGCTGGGGATCCACGGCGGGTTATAGGGTGTGCTGCCCTGCTGTGCACAGGGTTTGTGCCCTGCTGTGCACAGGGTTTGTGCCCTGCTGTGCCCGGGGTTTGTGCCCTGCTGTGCCCGGGGTTTGTGCCCTGCTGTGCGCAGGGTTTGTGGCCGGCCGGGCTGTGGGTGCTGTTTGTTGGTCGTGAGCCCTTGTTTTGTGTGTCCCTGTCAGCAGGGAGGTGACGTTTGAGAGGGCTGGGAGAGCGAGCCCACAGTGACAGCCAGCCTGGTTGTGGTTTGATAACATCCAGATGTGATTTATGAGCTGGACAGTAACAAACATCAGTCTGTGCCCTGCCGCACAATCGTTTTGTATTCTGAAAAGTAAAGATATAGGTTACATTAAATCACACTCAGGCATAGAGTTGTTACAGTAGCATAGAAAACACTACAATTTAGAAGAGGGAGTTTTATGCTGGCAAGTAATTGTATATTTAATGTAGCAATTTACCTGTATAGTAAGTTGCAAACTTTCTCGTGTTTGTTATTTCTGGTTTAGTGTGCTACTAGAAAAAGGAGTTGCCGGGTCTGGTGGAGAGAAAAGCTGGAAGCTTAGGTTTGTGAAATTGTGAGGAGGAGGAGATGTGGCTACTCGGGACAGAGTAAGGCAGATAGATAAACGAAACCAGAGTCCCAGAAAGGAGAGTTTGAGATGTTCCTAGGGCAGGAGCTGCCTTCTGGGGCTGCACAGCAAACGTAAATCAGGTGTTTGTTAGGGTTGGCAGTGCAGTGAGACCTCTTGTTTTTTTTCCCCGATGGGAACTAGAATGAAATGCAGCTTCCTTGGTCTGTTTTAATCAGCAGCTTGGCAAAGCCCCCAAACACTTCATCACATTTATCCCATCTCTGAGACTGTGGGCTGTTTCTTTCAAGAATTCACGCAGGATGATGTCTCTGAGGTGCATGTAACTGTCATTAGAACATGTGACAAAAATGTGGAATAGTCTCCTGAAATGCTGTCAGTCATTTGAAAGGTGCTGTGGAAATTCAGTAATACTGAATGGGCTGGTCCCAGCTCTCAGTGCAGCTGCTGGAGGAGACTCAGGTGATTTGAGTGAGGTTTGGACTGGGGCTGTGTTGCTCTGCAGGTGCTGGTTCAGCTGGCAGGAGCTCAGCCGTCTGTGTGGAATCACAGCTTAAATTCATTCATTTGCCCACACCCATCTGGAGTTTTTTTGCCCCATTTCTCTCTCATCTCTTTTATTTGTGTGTGGAGGAGTTTATCTCTGCAGAATTTGAAATGCCTGAATTATTTCAGGATTTGAGCATGAACTGTTGGCCTGTGCTGTTACTTGCCGAGCAGGATGTTGTCTCACTCCACATTTCTAACACAGCAAGGCTGAGCTGGCTGCCTCTCCTCAGCTGCTGGAAACCTGTAAATAGTGAATGCTTTGTTTGGAGTCTTGGTTTGCATTTTCAGCTGTGCTGAGCTCTGGAAGCACTGTGGGGGTGATGTCTGGGAGGCACCTCCTGATGCTGGTTTGAGCTCTCAGTGCCTGGGGGGGCCACTGAGTCACAGGAGGAGGCCTCGGTTCCTGTTTGCCTGGTTTGGCTGCCACAGTGACAACCATGATCGTGCCACAGAACCTTTGATATCATCTGTGTTTGTGCTCTTTTCTCAGGTAAAATCCTTAGTGAGGGCCTGCTGCAGGTGTGCTCAGGAGGGAGCCAGGCAGCGTTTGTGAAAAGCTCAGCATAGCTTGATTAGCAGCAAACCAAAGGAAAATCCAAAGTTTACCTGAAGCTGAGTGGGCAGAGACAGCAAAGATTCAGTTTCTTTTTTCATCTACATTGCTGTGTGTCACAGAGCTTTGTTTTCTAAGCAATGCTCTATTAAAATGTCACTAAACTCTGTTTTCAGTTCAAGAAAGCTGTCCTTGTCTCTTCTGTTAAACTTGGATGCTGGCTTTTAAGATAATGGATGACTTTTCAAATAGTCACTACAAGAAGGCATTGAACAATGCACCTTTTGCTGGTTGCTCAAAGGGCTTCTGTTAGTGGGGGCTTTTCTCTCATTATGGTGGAGTTAGAAGGGGTTGTAAAATTTCTGCTGGTAGGTAGTGTAAAAACAGTGAAGTCATTGCAGTTGGTGACTTGGCCAAAGCTATAACACAAAATTTATAACTTTTTAACCCTGCTGATGCAGAAATGCTTTGGGACAATGCTTACAGTGGAGGGTCAAGACCACGTGGAGACCAGCAGAAAGCAGCTGCAAGTATGTGGTAAATGCATAGAGATGCAGCTTGGACAGATGCTAGAGGAGCCCTGGTGATCTCACTGTCACCGGAGAATTGCTTTTATCATATTTCTAATGCAAAATAGACAGAATATATTTTATAAGCAGAGAAAACACAGCACAAATAACAGTGAACATCTTGCTGTGGGTGTGTGTGTGAGTGAAGAAGAGTTGTTACGGATGCTTTTGGTTTGATGCTGAACTCTGGGTTTTCTCTTTGCCTCTTGAATTTGAACATTTTTCCTAAAATGGCTGTATTTCACATAGAAATGTTAATTGTCACAAACTTCTCTGGGATTCATATTTCCTCTGTGGACACATGTTTTGTTTGTTTTTTTTTTTCCAGTGACTGTAAGCAACCCTGTGGAGAAAGGTATGTGTGATAATTTATTATTTGCCATTCAACCCTCGTGTAAAAGGACTCACAAATGTTCTGGCTGAAATATCAGAAATATTTGCTGTCATTTTTTAAAGGCACATCCTCTTTGAGTGTTTCCTTTCTGTAATTGCACCCTCCTGAGGTACTCAGCATGCTGCACCTCCTGGGTGCACTAGGAAATGCTCTGTTTAGTCAGTCTGGGCAGAACATGGGAAGACTTTGATCCCTCTGACTCTTTCAGGAAAAGCTGTGTGTGTCTGTGCACACCCACACGCCTCTTCTCCCTTTCCCTTTCACATTTCCAGAGCTGATCTTACAAGCCAAACAGAAAATACTAGTTCCCATCTGCAGCCCACCTGGCTTTTTTTGCTGTTCCATCTGATCTTTCAGTGGAAGCTATTTTTGATAAGCTTTCTCTCTCAGTTCTGGTGCCCACTGACAGATCTGAGTCACAACACAGTAGGATGCTCAGTGACACTCTTCAGACCGGTGTGTTGGTGGAGGTAATGGCCATGTTCTAAGAATAAGGAGTCAGTGGCTACTTTAATATTCTTCTCCTTCTTTCCTTTGGATGCTTTTGAGTAATCCAGGTGTTCTCTTGGTGACTTTCTTTTCAGAGTTATGAAGGACAGAAGTAGGTGTAGTGTAAGCTGTTCCATGAAGAGCAGTGCCAGCTGACATTTAAAGATCCTCCAGATTGCTGCATCCAGTAAATTCTCTTTCCCTTATAGAGCCATTCTAATGTTTGAAATTGCTACAGAGAAACTGCAGAAAGCAGGATGTTAGTGCCTACTCAACAGAAGAAAGTTAATAGTTGCCTAATCTGTTAGTGCATCTCCAGGTCAGCTTCCTCTAATGTGCTGCTAGGCTGATCAACAAAATTAAACCTGTTGCAAGATTGATCTCCTGCCATATTAATTAAAAATGGCTCAGCTCCACCTGTAGTGTGAGGATAACATCTCAAACCAGCTTGGAGCATGGGAATGACTTAGCTGTGATTCACAGCTCCTTCCCACAGTCCATCACATCCTTGTGAGATGTGTCCCATCATTTGCCTTCTCATTAGAAAGTCTCACTGATGCATTTGGCCTTTTTTACTAATTTTCACACAGGAGAAGAAATGTTTTGACATAGTTAAGAAGTGTTTGAATTTTAGATTTCTCTTTCCAAGTAGTTATTTTAATCTTATTTTCTAGAATTTGAAGCTTAAATGAAATGGGGGAAATGAGATTGCTATTGCAATGAAATGTTATGTTTAAATAAAACTATCTTGTAACTTTGATAATGAGTTGAGTGTTAAAGAAATGGCAAACAGTCTGTGCAGCTGAAGGACAGCTCCTTAGGCTCGCTGTCCATGGAATGCCTGCTAATGCCAAAGGCTCTGGGATCAGGTTTGCATGTTGGACTAAGACTGTTCTGACACAGGCTGGTTTTATGTCATAAGGTTGTGTCTGCTGGTTTACAGTTCTTCCTCAGTAATCACAAGCCCTGTTTTGCTCAATTTGAGGGAAGTTTTCCTGATTTATTGTATCAACTGTGACAAATGTAAAAGATGTTTAATAAGAAATTTGGGTTTTTCAGGTGATGTAAAGCTCGTGCTATTTCTCTCTGCTCTCACAAGAAGGATGTGGTGCAGGAGTGAGCAGTGCTCTGCTTCCCACTGCTTTTAGTAGCAACTGAACCCCAGTGCTGGGAGATGCTGGAGCATTGCAAAATCCACCTTTACACTGCTCAGCACCAGCCAGTTCTGCTGGGCTTGTGCCTGGGATGTGGGGAAGAGACAGGAATCCTGTCATTCCCAGGGATACGGAGTTGTCACCTGGGACAATTCTCTGACAGCTGCATCTTCCTCACCCACAGAATGGGATCAGGTGGAGCAGGAGAGGCTCTGAGCTTGGTCACCCCTGAGCTCTGGGGTGCTGCTGACCCTGAGCCATGAGCTTTAGTTGCACTGCAGTAATGGGTGGCACTGGATGGACATCTGTCATTTCCTTTCTTCTTTTTTTTTGACATTGTTGTGAAAATTTTGAATTATGCCCGTTGTGGATGAAACCTTTGCTTAAGAAGTCATTGCTCTGTTTCTGTTTTTTTCTTTTCTCATTTTGTTTTTAGTGGCCTATCTTGTAGTATTCCATATTCTCTTTGTGCTCTTTGTGTGGACATATTGGAAGTCTGTTTTCACTCTCCCAATACAACCAGGCAAAAAGGTAAGAGAGCCAACACCTTTCATTCCTTGCAAAACAAAAGCACTAATGTTAAAGAGAACTCAAAAATCCTTCAGACTAGTTGATCTGAAGAGGAGAGTCAGAGGCAAATGTGTTTTAATTATTTTCAACCAAATATTTACTTTGTCATGTTGCTTGGATTAGTAGATTGAATTTTTTGGCACATTTTGTTTTACCTCTCTATAAAATACTAATAAAACACTCAGATTGAGGCAACAAAATGATGTCAATATTTATGTGGCACTCCAAATATACTCAGCCTTGCTGTGATCCTGTTTACAAGAATGTAAATTCATAAATACCAACTAATCCCAGTTTTAAAAATATAAAAATATAAAGGTTCTTGCTCACTAGAGAAGTGCTGAATGTGTTATAAAAGGTGAGTAATGGTATTCATCTAGGGCAGCTATAGGAGCAATTCTAGTAAGTTGGTTTATGAGCCTTAGTTTCACTTTTTCATTTCTTATTGATGTGTCTCTCAGTATTCTGGCTCTCCAGCACTCACTACCTCCCTTTGTCTTCTTAACAACCACATTTTTCACTGCATTAATCTCAGGAGCAGGAGGGTTTCCAACTCAGCTGTGTTGGCAGTGCTCTCTGCTCCCCGTGGGTGACTGCTCCTCTGGTGCTCTGCTTGCAGTTCCACATGTCCTACGCTGACCAGGAGCGCTACGAGAACGAGGAGAGGCCCGAGGTGCAGCGGCAGATCCTCGCCGAGATCGCCAGGAAGCTGCCGGTGTACACCAGGACAGGGAATGGAGGTCAGCTCAGCACGGAGCCTGGCCCCAAACACACCCATGCACACTCCAGCAGTGCAGGCTGGCACTCAGAGGATCCTGCTGACCAGCAGCATTCCCAGGCACCCACTGACTGATCCCTCTGACCAGCAGCATTCCCAGGCACCCACTGACTGATCCCACTGACCAGCAGCATTCCCAGGCACCCACTGACTGATCCCACTGACCAGCAGCATTCCCAGGCACCCACTGACTGATCCCTCTGATTAGCAGCATTCCCAGGCACCCACTGACTGATCCTGCTGACCAGCAGCATTCCCAGGCACCCACTGACTCCTGCTCACCCTTGCTCTCAGGGAAAATAAAAAAAGCCTTGAACCCTCTAATTCAGTGCAGTTCCAGGTGCTGCCTTTGAGAAGCAAGATTTTACTCTTTGGATTTACAGTCCAAAAGCCCACGTGTGCTGTCTGTATTTAGAAACAGCAATAGAATAATCAAATCTCTCATAATTTGTAGTTAAAATGGAGTCTGGCTTTTGCAGGACATCCTTCTGTGACCAGTTTTCTGGACTGTGTTCAGTGCTTAAATGCCTGCTGCACTCCCTTCACAGCTTAAAGAAATCTGTGTTCGTATTGGAGGCTCTGACCTGCTCGTTTCTGTCAGGCAAGCCAAAGAATTTTGAAGCAGAGAACTGGAATAAATAGGGAATTATCAACATAAAGTGTTGGTAGCCTGAGTACATGTGGATGCAAGCGTGCAGCTTTGGTTTATCACTTTTGGGTTGGCTGTATGGGTTAAAGTAGGTTTGGGATATACGTTAGGAAGGAATTCCTTCCTGTGTGGGTAGTGAGGCCCTGGCACTGGTTCACAGAGGGGCTGTTGCTGCCCCTGGATCCCTGGAAGAGTCCAAAACCAGGTTGGATGGGGCTTGGAGCAGGGATAGTGGGAGGTGTCCCTGCCTAGAGGGGGTGGAACAAGATGAACTTTAGAGTCCCTGCCAACCCAAAGCATTCCATGGTTCTATGATTTTATGCTTTCACTGATTGTTGCCCTATCAGCAAGTCTCCATTAGAATTATGAGTGTTGCTTACCTGATTGTGACCTGCAGCAAACACCAGGTCACCTGCTGAAGTGATAGAGGAAAGAAAAAGAATAGTTAGGAAATGAGCAAAGTATCAACTAACACATGAAAGAAAGAGCACTTTTCCATTGTTTAGTGTTAATTTGTCTCTGATTCCAGGGATTCGGTTCTGTGACAGATGCCAGCTGATCAAACCTGATCGTTGTCACCATTGCTCTGTTTGTGCCATGTAAGTCATGGGTTGTCCTTCACCCAAGTGCAGTCACCACAAGGTTTTGTGAGTGGACTGCTCCTTCATGTGTCTTTTTACACAAAAAGGTTCCCCAGGGTTTCTGTTCCAGCTGCAGCCAGCAGTGCTCTAGGGCAGAAATCATTCTCATGTCTCTTTATCTATACAAGGACCAAGGACATTAGTTGGTCTTCAAACACTTCACATCTTCCATCTTAAAATTATATCTACCTTAAAAAACTTAGAGATGGCATCATTTTGAGTATCTATCATGTAGAACCATCACAAAAATCGAAGTTTTGCTGTTGATCTGCAGTTGGTAATGAAGTACCAATTAAAGATCTTCAATTTTTCTTTTTTGTCCTTTTGCAGGTGTGTGCTAAAAATGGATCATCACTGTCCATGGTATGTCCTAGATACTGGTTTGTGGTTTTCTGAAAGGAAAGGCTACTTAGATATATTTCTGTATGCCTCTCATGTCTGTATGCCTCTCATATTTTAGGCCACCCATCTCTTTAGCTTGGGAAACTAATATAATAATTGCACTTTGAAATTGCCTGAAATTAAATTTGAACAAATCATTTGTGTACGCTCCATAACCCATGTGTAAAAATGCTATTATATTGATAAAATTTAAACCCCAACTGCTCATTCACTCAGTAACTATTATTCACATTTGAAAAGAACTCCAGCTTAGCCTTTCCTTTGGGCTCTCTCAGTGTTTCAGCTGCACTTGGGGTGCTTCCAATAACAAGATTTGCACATGGACTGTTTCTGAACTAATGCTGGTCAGAGACAGTTTGTGCAGGAAGCTGCATGGATGAACTGAGCTTTACACCTTTCAGAATTGCTACCACTAAATTTCTTAAACTCCTTTTTTTTTTTTTTTAAAAAAAAAAAAAAGGAATATTTAAAACTTACAAAACGGCACAAAAANTCTCAACTGTGCTTCTCCTTGGCCCACAGGAAGGGTTGGAGTGAAAAGCAGAGCCCTCGGTTCTGTTCCCTTTCGGCCACTAAGGGGAGCTGCTTATTGCAAATTCGGTTGTGATCCGGGGGTTTCAAACCCCCAAACCCGGTCGTGCTCGTTGTGTTACAACCACTGTGTGCTGCACAAATCCTGATTTCAACTTTGCTTTTGTCCTCCAGGGTGAATAACTGCATTGGATTTTCTAACTACAAATTCTTTCTACTGTTCTTAGCCTATTCTTTGTTGTATTGCTTGTATATTGCTGCAACAGTCTTCAAGTATTTCATTAAGTATTGGACAGTAAGTCATGAAATCCGGTTACTTTTTCATCTCCTGTCAGTCTCGTGGGCTTTAGTGACTCTCGGTGCTTTGTTGCTCTCAGGCCGCGGAGGGGCTGCGTTTTCCTGGGAGGTGTTTCCTGGGCCCTTTGGGAGTCCACCTCCTGTTAGATGTCCAAAATGCACAGAGCAAGAAGCAAGTAGCCTTCAGGAATGTCAGGCTGTAGATTATTTTCTGTCAGAGAGGTTCTGTCCCTTCCCTGTCCTTGTGTTTGCGTGGGTGTCCCTTGGAAAGTTTGGCTTTGATGTGTAAGATCCTGGCAGTGATTTGTACATATTTACTGGAAAGAAAAAAAAGGGATCAAAAAACCTTGTTCATTTTCTAACCCCCATAGGCCTCCTTTTTCTATTTAAAAACAGTGATCTAAAGGAGGCTTTTATTCAGTTACTGCTGATAGTTTGTATGCAAGCAAAGCCAGCTGACAGTTCCAGTAAGACAGTGGCCCTTGGCCTCTATTTTGTCCCCTGTGCCCAATAACTCTGTATGTTTGTGTTTAAGTACCTCTGCTGTGCACTAATTGTTCCCCACGCTCAGCAGGGCACAGCCCAGAGCCCTGCAGGTCCCCAGAGCCTGCCTGTGTCACTGCTGGGCACCTCTGGCACCTGGCTCTTCTGCTGTGTTGGGAAAGAAGCCTTTCTTCTGCTTGGAAGGTCCCACTTGGGTTTTAAACTTTCCCCATCCATCTGTGCTCAGTTCTAACACTCCCCAATAGCTGCAGGTGTGGAGGGCAGGTTTCTCTAGGCTTACCTTGAGCAAGGTGCAAAATCTTAATGTATGCACAGGCAACTCAGCAGAACTTAAACAGAGCTTCAAGAGCTCCTGCCTGCCCATTTCCCACGGGCACAGGGTGTTCCTCATGCCCACCTGGGCAGCTGTGGTGGGCTGGCTCTGAGCCCTACCAAGAGTTAATAACACCCCCCACTCTTTGTGCTGTGGTACAGGAGGGGAAATGAACCACATTCATTTCTTTGTCTCTTTTTGCTTTATATAAGGTTCACTTTTGTCTGTAAAAGTTTGAGAACTCCCAATAGGAGTTTTAGAATTATATTTCTAAATATAATATATAAATAATAAATATAATATATAAATAATTCCCATCTTTAATTTGTTCCTATCAATTGTTCTGTGTTGCTTTCCTTTCCAGGGTGAGCTGACCAATGGACGTTCCAAATTTCACATCCTTTTCCTTCTCTTCGTGGCGATCATGTTCTTTGTCAGCCTCATGTTTCTGTTTGGTTATCACTGCTGGCTCGTCAGCAGGAACAGATCCACTCTGGGTAAGGCTCTTCTGTCTGGTCCTTCTAGTAAGACACACCAAAGGTCCTGTAAGAAGAAAAAAAGAGAAGAAAAAAAGCATTTGTTCTATTTCTGTGTGTTCCCACTGGTTTATGAGGGGAGAAAGATTTAAGATCTTGGTACAAGCTGCAGAAATTTGTCACTGCAAATGACCTACATTTATTAGGTGGTGTGACAAAAGCTTTGTTAGGGAAACCAGAGCCTTAAAGTGCAGAAGTCCAATTGTAAAAGTGTTATGCATATGTAAAACTACATTTGCTGTGAAATGAGTGCAGTTTTTCAGGAATAATGGTTAGTTATGCTCCTGTACTGGGGTGCATCCCAAGCAGCTTGGTGAGCTTGGGAAACACAGTGTCCATCTTTACTGGTAAAGGCAAAGAAATTGTGACTGTAAAATCAAAGAAATTATCATCTAAAATAGTATAACTTTGCCAAAATTTCTTTGCCTTTCCTCAGATAAATGTTCAACTTCCAAAGCATTTGGGATAGAGTTTTGTAACAAAACAGACACTATCAAGAGTGAGCAAATATTCTGATTTTATCAAGTTATTTACTTCAAAAGTGATTTCATGGGGCACTGAAGCTCATCTATCCCAAAACATCAGACCTGTGCAGCAGCTGAGAAGGGAGATCATAAAGCACTCAAGGTTCTTCTCTCCTTTCTTTTCTTAATTTTATGCTCCACCAGAACCCAGAGTTTATTTGCATTTGTTTGTCCCTAGTGCTTGTTCGTTACGACATTAATGAATGAGGTGATTTAAATCTGCAGTGCCACTTCTGAATATGCATTGACCACCAATCTACTTCATTCTGCAGAGATTTTCACCTAGAAACTTTTACCCTCTCAATTTTATCAAGTCCCACAGTAAGATCTGTTAACTCCATTCTCTGGGTGAAACAATCCATTGTGGTTGGTTTCACTGTTCTCTAGGTTCAGTTGCACGACCAAATTCCTGCCTTCAGTTGGAAACTCTTTACAGGCTTTGCAAAATGGGAAAAAACCATGATTTTGAAACTTTGTAGTGCTGTATCTCTATAATCCATTAAATCACGTTGTCTTTAGATGGCTACAGGATGCACAACCCTGTGTCAGAGTGTTTGGTATTGATTTTCATTTTTTCCACTGAAATTGCCTCTCTTTGCAGAGGCTTTCTCAGCTCCAGTGTTTCAGAATGGTCCAGATAAAAATGGATTCAATCTTGGATTTGTGAAGAATCTCCAGCAAGTGTTTGGGGAAGAAAAAAAGCTCTGGTTGCTGCCTATTGCCTCTAGGTAAGTAACCCTATTAAAAGCTAAAGTGCTAAAAGCTGATATAATTACAGTTTTTCACATTTTGTGTACAAGTTTAGGTCACAGGAAAGTGGGGGTTTTATTTGTCTTTCAGTAAGAGTGGGGCCATTTTCTATTGGGTGTCAGTCAAACACAAGTGAGAATTTTCTGCCCTGAAGAATCTGTGGGATAAATGGATAAAATTTATACCTATTAATTGCTTCTTTTTCATAAATGTTTTCCTTAGTTCCCCTGTCACTTCTAACTCTCCACAGGTTAATTTTCCAGGTTTTTTTTTTCTGTATTCAAATTACTTGATCAAATTGGCACATTTGCCTTCTGCTAAAAATTACTTGATTTCAGGCCACAAGTTTCAACTTTTGTACTCCAGAGACCTCGAAAAAAATTGAGAACCAAAATTAAAGATAAACATGGTACTTTTCAAAGCTTAAAGATGATTTTAAGTGAACATGGGAAATACTGGCAGCAGAAAACTTTACAGAAAAAAAAAAAAGTAGAGAAGTTGTCATCTTTTAGAGTCACTTGCTGCTTTTGCAGTGTCCCTCTCTGCCCTTTTCCATGCAGCCAGGGGGATGGACATTTTTTCCCAATGAGAACCTTGAGTGAAGCTCGGAACCCTCTCCTGACAAATGAGGAGCAGTGGGAAGAGGATGGAATAGATGAAGAGCCTCAGGGTAAGGAAATTAGTGAAATTAGTTGTCCTGACCTACAGCCAGTAGATGAATTATAAGAGCTAATCAAATAAAAAATCTGTGTTGGTTAAGTCCCTGGGCAGCTCAGACTTGATTAATGAGCACAGACTAAAAATAAGCTCTGCTTTGGAAGCAATTCTTTCTTTTTTTTAGCAACTTTCTACTTGCAAGTGAATGAACTTAGAGGGTGTTGCAAGGGTTAGAGAAACTGAAGTTGCCACAAACTGAGAGTATTTACATGTAAATGTTGCTGCATGCAGCACAGTTATTTGGGATGTAAAGTGGTGCCTCCAAGAAGGAGAATACTTAGATTTTTTAAAGTGTATTTATCCTCTGGGAGTGTGTGAAAACAGGCATGCAAACACCTGAGTGCAGGGATACATTTAGGAAGCTGTTTACACCTTGTCCAGCTTTATTTCCAGAGTATTTTTTGTCCAGAGTATTATATTCCAGGGTATTTATTTCCAGAGTAAATTTACCTGCTCTCCCTGGTTGGTTCCATACATTTTGGTACTTACACGAGGCAACACAAATGAGTTTTAAAACCAACAAAATTTGCTTTAAAAATGGCAAACTATGGCATTTCTGTGAATTTATAATGATGCTTAAAATAACTCCTTTAGGAATGAGTCAGAGCTTCTTCCAATTTTTGCAAACTTTAAATTCTCTGAATAAATAATTAATTCTTCCATATGAAAATGGTGACAGTGAGGTGATTTTTGGCTAGATCAGACCCCAGATTATGGCCTGGAGCTTGTATGAAGTGTCCCAATTTATAGTGCTTATAAAGTAACTGACATTTCCAGGCAGTTGAACTGGATGATCACTCTGGGTCCTTTCAGCTGAAATATTCCAATTCTCTCTTACACAACAGAGGCAAACCAGTAAAAATATCTAACCAGAAAGACCTGAAATGTTCCATTAAAACGGCAAGACTTTTATTTGTCTTTGTGGCTTTAAAGCTTGTGCCTTGGTTATGAAATAAATAAAGCAAATAATAGAGTAATCTCAGTTAAAAACAGCTGTTCAGTTCTCTCTGACAAGTGGTTGTCTGTTTTTGTTTGTAATTATCCTTAAAAACACAATCCCATGCTTAGTGGAAAATGAATTCTCAGTGAGAACACCAGATTTATTTACCTCTAATTGCTTTGTTTTTCACAGGTTCTGGTGAAGCCTCATCCCTTGCCATAGAAAGGGAGACATAGCAGTGTGAAAACACAGTGGTGTAAAGCTGGATCAGAAAGGTCAGTGTTTCTTTCTCTGTTTCCCTCAAAACCACTGCTCTGCAGGGAGTGGAGAGGTGATGTTGAACAGGTTTGGGCTTTAGCAGAAAAATATTTCTCCAGCTTGCCCAGAAATCCCTCATTCAAGGGGCCCTGAAAGGAAGCAGAGGCTCTCAGAGGCCCTGGGCTGGAGGCTGGCACAGGTGACACCAGAGCCACCAGCACTCTGTGAAGGGGAGGACACCAACCCTGCAGCTCCTCTGGAAAACATGGCAGGAACGACCCTTGCACTGACCTGGGCAGTGACAAGATGGAAATTCTGGGATCCATGTGAGGTGTGGGCACTTCAGGTGCAGTGTTAAACTGAAGCTGAGCACAGCCAGGCTGCAGCTGGGAATACAGGGAGGTGCCTTGTCATGTCACACCAGCTGTCACTCTTCTCCAAGCTTTCTCTCCCCCTGGAAAAGGTGGGTCCCACAACAGCTGACACCAGCTGGGGCAGGTGCTGCTTCCAGAACATTCCCTCCCCTGCCTCCTGTTCTGACTTGGAGATGAGGGAGATGCCCCACACACATCCTGCCCCAGGAGCTGCAGGCAGTGAGGAGGGCACAGTGTCCTCTTGTCCCAGGGGAGTGTAACTGGCTGAGATTCCAGACCCATCCTCTGCTGTCCCACTGGCAGGAGGTGGAGCTGCCAGGTGGAGTTTGCCCCTCTCAGTTCTAAGGCAGGCAGTACCTGTGGTGTGGCAGAGCACTGCAGTCCCTGCCTGGCTGCCCTGGCAGACAGGGCCCCTCCACACTGCTGTCAGTGGGCTTCTGGCACCTTGTAGGAGTCCACCTTGTTCCACTAAGGAAAACCCCAGAGTGTTTCCTTGTCAGCAGTGAGGGCTGCATCCTGCCATCTCAACAGGGCAGGCAAAATCAGCATTTTCCTGTTGTTCTTCATGGCTTTAAGATGTCTCCCAAAGCCCACATCAGCCCTCAGTCCCTCATAACAGCAGTGCTATGGTTGCACATTTGTATTTCTTTAAATTTCAGCTTCCCTCTCAGGAGCCAACATCCCTTCTCTTGGCAAGGACTTCAGTTTTGAGGGGCAGAAAACAGGTGGATCTTCAAGATGAGAAAACATCCTGAAGTATTGTCTGATGGGAATCTGCATTCTAGAGTGCTTCTCCAGGAATCCTGCTGTCCAGATGTCCCAAGGCTTTATAAGTTTAAGTTACAGAGTTAACAGAACAATTTTACAGAGTGATTCTGGCCAATCTTTGGCCTGCTCTCTTTATTTTATAAATACTATATATTTTTTATTCAAAGTAGGTAAAAATGTTGATGCAAGTGCATTTCCAAAGGCCTTTTCATTTTGCAAACATCAGGGACTCAAGCTCTTGAAATTCTTCCAAGCCATAATATTCTTGGGGATGGTTATTTATTTTGAGGCTGATTCTCCAACCTTCTCTGACAAGTGGCATTTTCTAATGTATTTAAATTCTGAGTCAGTTCAGCTCAATGTAAGACAGACCCAGTTAATCTGGCACTAAATTGGTAGCTGAATGTAAGAGTGTTGAAAGCAAAAGTGCTGAATGTACATGCTCATGTACATGTGCAGCTGTGAATGAAAATAAAAATTCACATTGCCAGTATCAAGATTCAAGAATATTGTGGCCATAGATTTTTTTTAAAAACATTTTTTAGGAGGGTGTTATTGTCTTTGAGTTTGGGTTATAGTGCTCTTGCATCCTACTTGCAGGCTCCTAAAATGCAAAAGGGAACTTCAGACAGTCCAGTTTGCATTAATTCCTAGGGCTAAAATATCATCTCATTCCTGGATCAGTGTTTGATGGGGATTTGTGTGTTAATGGAGTCAGAAAGGAAGATGTGAATTGGAAATGTGCACTGAAAGTGTGGCTCCAAGAGTTGTGTTTGGAGTTATGCTCCATAGGGGTGGCTTGAACTCCAAAATGCTGAAGACACAATTGATATATTGAATTTTTTCAGACTTCTTTCCAGCTCCGTGCACTGACTGGCTTCAGGGGTTTCTGCACTAAGAGGTTCTTAGATTTCTTTCTGCATTGTCTGCATTGTCTGCATTTACAGTCAAAGTAAATGCAGTTATCCCTGTTTTTGTTCTGGGGAATGGAACTGAGACTTGGCTGGCCAGATTATGGATACTTTTCTAGACCTGAGTCCTTTTTTTTATCTGCATGATTCAGCCCAGTCCATCATTCTTGTTTGAATTAGGTGCATGCTAAAGGTATTGGTGTACTGCCTCTGAGACCATTTAGTACCATTTTCTATCCCATTTTTGTGTTTATCAGCCCACTGGTGTTGGCAGTGACTATAGGAGCAGCTGTGCACGTCAGGAGAAAGGAGCTGCTGAGTGAGTTTGGTGATGGAGGCTTTGCCTACAGACTAAACCCCTTTTTCCTCTGCTGCTGCTGCCACAGGGAATGTGTTTGTGAGCCTGGAGTGCCTTCCAGAAGCTCCTTCCCTAAGAGAAGGTGTTGAACTCCTGGCTGATCCGTGCCCTGTAGGCAGGAATTTTGTCCCTCAGCCTCTGCAGTTTGTGTGGAGCAGGCAGTGCTGATCTCGCTGCTGAATTTGGTTGTGAGGGGCCAAGGTGGGCTGGCCCAGGCTCGTGTGGGTTTGTGTCTCTCCTCAGGGTGGCCCTGAACACTGAAAATGTTCCTGCTTCAGCCACCTGAGCCCCATGTGTTGAGTGGCTCTGTCATCAAATGGCTGCTGAGTGCTGAAAGGGTTTTTCCTGTCAATCTAAAGCTGCATTTCTAATGTAAATCTGGTGTTGGACCTTGTGCTGTGTGTGATGCAAGGTGGCAGCTGAATTAATCCACTCATTCCTGGCAAAATGTGCTCTGGAGAGAGAGCTTGAGAGGATGATGGCAGCTAAACACAGCCAGAATTGAGCACCTACAGAGGTGCTATTTGTGCCTTTAAAAACATTAAATTCCTTGTGTATAAAACCAGGAAGGTGATTTGGTGACTTTCTGTTTCATCCTGTCAGCTGAAGTGTATTTTTCCAGAGCTTGTGTGCATTTACAGAAGGTAAACTCAGCAGGTTCTTGTGCCCTTCCTGGGTTTGCTTCTGGTTACAGCCCTGCCATTATCTGAGTTGTTTCTGTGCCAGGCAGCAGCAGCAGCAGAGCTGTGGAGGAGCTCCCCTGCCTGCTCCTGCTGTGCACTGCTCATTAGGGAGTACAGAAAATCAGGTTTTGTCTTCTAATACTAACCCAGGTATCTATATGATGGCACAGGTACCAAGCTCAGACTGAGAAAGGGTTTTAAATGTTTTCAAGTAACTTTTATTCTGTCACTTTTCTTGTAATTAATTATGGTCATCTCTTCCCTTTTCTTCAGAGCAGCTCAGCCCCCCATGATAGTAACAAACTCTTGTCCAGGTAGAAACAATACAAAGTTTATCACTTCAGAGCCACTTCTCAACATCCACACATCAGATATTGGGAAGCTTCATGAAATGTGAAACAAACCCAAAAGTTGTGTAAAATGAGGCAGAACAAAATGGGACAAACCCACATGTCTGAGTGAGCAGATCCATTTTGTTCCCTTCTGCTCACTTAAGGCAATATCCTTATTTTACCCCTGGCCTTTGTCCTTTCTTGAGTAAATGCACTGGAAAACAGAAGTTCCTCAGGCTGCTGTGGTCACTGCTGCAGGTGACAAAAGAGAGACTATTCAGCCCACTGTGTGACAGTTGTTTTTTTTTAACCTGAAAATGGCTCTTCAGGGGTAACCCACTGCAGCACCTCCTTTGTTTTCCATGCCCTGATCTTCATCCATAGGCTCTCCACCATCATCACTGACTGTAAGGGCTGTATCATCAATCAAACCTCTCCCCTGCCTGCCCTTGCCTGCACCCTCCATCCCAGCATTCCAGGAGTGGGATCCATCCCCCAAGTCCCATCAACACCAAGGATACTGCAGCTCTGGGAGCTGGCCAGTGATTCCAGTTCATCCTGTGTGTATCTCCCACTGCCTGTGCTGGTGTCCCAGCATTCCAGGGATGCCCTGAGCCCTCTGTGCCAGGAGCAGCCAGAGTGTTCCCACTGGGATTGCCAGCAGTGTTCACTGGCACTCCCTGGGTGTGTGCTGTAGATGCAGTTCCATTCAGGGAACCTGGAGAATTGCAAAGGTTTGAGTCTCAGTTCTGGAGCTGGTGTCAGTTGTGTGACTGTGGGGCTTGCTGAAGGTGTCCACTCCAGCCTGGAGCAGTGTGGGCAGCAAGGGAACTGTCCCAGCCCTCTCCAGGGCTGTTTTCTCTGCTTAGCACTGGATCTGCACTACAGCTTCCTCAGCTGTGAGCAACTTTTCCAAGGGATGTCACCATGGGAAAGGAGGGAATGCTTTTGTTGGACTTTACTGTGATGCCTCCATTGTTATCCTCTACTCCTGGAATCATCCTCCAAAATAACTGACCACTAACAGCCACCTCCTCACCTCTCCCCCTTCTCTCCCATGGACATTCAGGTACAAAAACCCAGACAGAGCATCACATTGATGTTTCTGTGTGCAATTGTTCTAAGTCCAGTCCTGGGCCAGCGAGTCCTGCCCAAAGAACCAGGACTTGTGCACCCCTCACTGCACTGCCAGGTGTCTCTTGCTGAGCTGGAAGTTTTTGGAGTAGGATAATCTTGTTTTCCTTCAAGCAGGGAGCAGTTCTGCACCTTTGAGGAGGCTGTACCAGTGTGTGTGGGGCACAGTCACTGGTGAGAATCAGGAAGCTACCAAATCACACTATGCAATGAATGTTTGCTTCCTGGGACAAACAGGAATGGATTCAGCAAAATCCACACCAGCTGCAGCTCTGTAGTTCTACATGCTGGTCTGGACTGAAAGCACAACTTGATGCATAAAGTCTGTAATATGGTATGAATGTAAAATGTCAAGGGGAAAAAAATTACTGTTTTTTCCCTGAATTTAGCTGTGAAGAATGAAGTACTGAGCAGTTACTCTGTGCAGAGATGCACTCATGGAAGGGTTTAATTAGCAGGGGAAGGAGCCACTGCTGACTTTGTTTATTAAGCCGGAATTAATTAACTCAAAAGGGTCACATTTTAATTTCAGTGACTCCTGTGGTACAGATTTCTGAAATGGATCCATAGTACTTGAAAATACCTCAATTTTACTGATATTTTTCCAATTCTATCAGCTTCTGCTTTATTACAGAACACTTGCAAACCTAAAGTCATTCTGAACTGGTCAGACGATTCAGATCACTGAAGGTGTTTGCATGGCTGAGGGGCTGTTTTCATTGCCAGCCTGCCCTGTCAGACCCTGCACTGCCTCTGCCATGGGCTCTTCCTGCCTAGTGCTGCATTCCCTGCCCTGCTCACAAACACTGAGCTCACACCCACTGCTGCAGGGCTTTAGTCTCTTGTCCTTTTTCAATCCCACTTTGAGTCTTCCCTCTTCCTCCTGAACATACAGTTAAATATTTTCAGCTTTGAGGTGCTTGTGCTGGTTTTTTGGGTACTGTGAAGCTGAGTAGGTGTCATTTTATGCAGTTGTGCCATGTATTTTATTTATAATTAATCTCTCTGTTTGTCAGGTATTGGTTTGTGGTTCCCATCATCCGGCCCAGCTGGCTTTGCTTAGAGCAGGATCCCACTTCCTGCCTTTTCTCTTTCCTAAAAGCCTCATTTCTTCATTCTCCAGCTTCCATTTGGGATGTAAGCCTTGTTAAATAGAATGTAAGTTTACATTTCAAATACAAGCCTGTAAGTTGCTCATGCCTGCATGCTCCTTAAAATACTAGTTTTTTCTGTATGAGCTTTTAAGATTTACAGCAGCATTTGTAAAACTTTAGTGGGTAACAGCCATTGTTAAAAAAAAAGGAGGGAGGAAAAAAAATCACAACCCCAAAAAAATCCAACAAAAAGGACAAAGGGATCATCTCTGGTTCTTATTGCAGCTGTGCTTGAAAAGAAATGCCTGCTTGCATCCAGTGCTGGTGTCAGACAGCCCTTGGAACATGCAGGCACCTCACTTGATGGCTTCCCTGCTGTTTCAGTACTCCTGAAGCACTTCCTTCAGTTAAACCTTGGACTAAATCCCATGGGAAGCCTGAAACCCAACAAAATCGGCCTCTCCCTCTCCTTTCTAACCTGGGGAAGGTGTGTGCAGCCCCTTCTCAGCACTTCTCTCTGTAAGAGAAGCAGAAGCCCAGAGTGAAAGTGTTGGTGTATTATTAACCCCCCCCACCTTTTTCTGAAGGATCCAGGAGCCTCCAGGATGTGTCCCAGCACTGTGTCCGTATCTGGAGTGCTGCTGATGTCATGAACTGCTGGGCTGGTGCAGGTGACCTTCCCTGGAGGGAGGAGGGCCAAGGCTGTGACTGAGAGCTGGGGAGAGGAGGTGGAACCTGTTGTTCCTCTGCTTTGATTTAACTCCATCCTTCTTTGGCATTAACTACACCATGGAGTGGCTCCCTGCTGTACTCACGGAGCTACTCCAGATTCCAAATCCATTGCTGGAGCTGGGAACTTTGGGTTAGGAGAGGTCTTGTTATTTTATAAATTCATCATCTGCCTGCTCAGATGGCTGCTGCTCATCTGAAAATGCTGTTTGTGGTGCAGATGGGTCCCTCAAAGATAGAACTGAGCTAAATCTCAGGATCAGTGAATGGCAGAGCTGTGGTGGTGTCAATGTATCAGGAGGGTTTAACTTCCTCCCAGAACAGCCAGGGGGTTTCCACACTGGAAAATGGAGCTGGAGCAGAACCCGCACTGCAGGGGCTGCTGTGGGTCAGGGGAGCCCTTTGGGAGCTTCCTCTGGGGCAGGATCAGCACTGCCATTCCCATGGAGCTGACAGAACCAGGAAACAGCAGCGAGCCCCTGGAGTGGTTTGTAACTGCATCCAGCTGCTTTTTAGGAACCCAGCATGGCCAGGGGCTGGCACTTGTTCCAGTCAGAATGGGTGGCTCAATACACATCCCTCCCCCCTCATGCAGTGGAAAGTAATTATTTTCCAAGGAGTGTCACACCAGGATTGCTGCCCACCTTTGAGGTGTTGTGTTCAGGAGTTTAATGCTGCTGCTGCTGGCATTGAGACTTTTGATATAAATGGGTTTTTACAAAAGCCTTGGGTACTTGTTTTTACTGTCGGACCAATGTTCTGACTATGCTGATGCTCTATGGAGTTTCACTGGCATTCTTCAAGTGTTTGTACAGTTTCTACAGCTGAATATCCTGTATGTTCTGCTTTGTTGTTTTTTATTATGGTTTATACTGCACTGCAGGCAAGGACTGCATTAAAACCATTTTTGGCTAATTCATTAGACTTGTGAATGGTTATTTCCTATGCTTGGGCTAAACTTTCCCTCTCTGGAAGTGTTACACAACTTTAATTAATTGAAATTACTGCTTGGAACAGAGAAGGTTCTTTATCTGTGACAAAAAGATTCATTGGTGGGGGCAGCCCAGACCTCAGAACTCCACTCATCTGATGAGAGGTTAAGGACACTACTTGAGACAACATTCCCTAATCCTGCAATTGTAGAATATGGATATATTTTAAAATAAGAATGGTTTATATAGTATTTATGGACTGCCCCAAAGTTACAGTAAGGGGAGGTACTGGCCAGCTGGGTATGGTGTACTTGATGCCAGGGGATTTAAAGAAACAAGAGATTTGGCTGCACATTGATGTTTAATGTGACCCAGACAATTGAGTGCCCTGAGGCTTTGCAAAGGCTGCTGGGCCCTGAGGGCCACGCTTGTCTTCTGGCTCTGGTGCTCTGTGAACAGGACTAGAAATCGAGTTCCAGCTTTTTGCTGCAGTTTCCTGTCATTTAAAGGGTTGCTGAGACTGATCCAGCCACAAGTTTTGTCTCTTAGAATTCCCAAGTTCTGTATGTGTAGAATTTCCACAGGCAGTGCTGCAGTGCTGCTCCCACCCCCAATTCCCACCCAGTTTGCACCTGTGCTGCAACAGGAATCTTCTTGATTCAGGACCCTCAAGCAAGACAACCAGGGGTGTTTCACTATTTGAGAATAATGTTTGCAGAGCAAAATTCCAAGAGTTGTATCTTTGGTTCTTGGCCACCAGCCAAAGACCAAAAACCCAATGTGGCTGCTCAGGAGGACATTGAGATCTAAGTGCACCCTGAGATTTGGAAGCACTGGGGATGGCTGTAGCTGGAGTGATGCCAAGTGACTCTAGAAATGAAGTACACTCCCTTGGGGTTTAGTTGGGTTTATTTTGCTCTTGCAGATGGCCACGGACAGGCTGGAGAAGAATAAATAGGCTAAAGCAGAGTGTGGCAATTATAGAACCCCAACATGGAGATGCTTGACTGTGTAACCAGAGTGCTTTGTCACTGTACCTGATCCCTGTTCAGGCCAGCACTAACCTAAGTTATTGGCCAAAAAGGTTTTTAAACATGCCCTCAACCAACTCAATAGTAATAAAATGTAAAAAAAACCTCTAATGCCATAGAGTCATATCCAGTTGTTCCAAGACTGTCAGTCTGTCCCAAAATACTTCTGTCCAAAGTGTGTTGGTGCAACAGGATGCACTTCTGTAGTTAAAATGGTGATTTCTGGGAATTCCTGGATGATGGATTTGGCACCTTGGAAGAGACAGCAAAGGCAATAATGACCACAGTGCTTCAGCCCATGTCAAATCAACAGCAGCATTCCAAAAGTAAGGTGGGCTCTGTGCTTCTGTCTCCTCTTCCTGTTCCTGCCTTAGCTAACCATCTATGAGGAACACTGCCTGACTTCAGGGGATTGCTTTTTTGGGGTTTTCTTCTTTGGAGTTGCCTTTCCCATACACACATACTCCCAGTTAAAGTGGTTACAGGCGGCTCTGCAGTTCAGCTGAGATTTTTGATAGAGATTTCTGCCATGGCCAATATCATATGTGACACACAAGATCCTCCTTCCTCCCAGAGAAGCAAATGTTCCTCATTTAGATCCCCTTTTACCTTTAACCTGCAGCCAGGGCAGTTCTGTAGCTCCTTTTAACTCCCATGCCTGCTGGTGCTGGACCAACCCCCACATTCCATGGTCCAGAACAGCAGCTGGCCTGGCACTGCCCTGTGAGCCATGGAGCTGGCAGTGCTGCCAACTCCTGCTTTTGGGAACACTCTCCCATTTGCAGTTTTTCCATTCAGTCCCCTCCTCACTGCCCACACCAAACACGGTGCTGTTTGCTCAGTTTTACAATTCAGCCCAAAAACCCCAAACTTGCTCTGAGCAGAGCGATTCTGCCAGGGCAGAGGCACAGCCCTGCCCCTGCCTGTCCCATGTGTGACTGATGTCACTGTCCCCAGCAGACACAGCTGTGCTCACTCCTGTGCCCCTCCCACTCACCATGAGGGGTGGAGAAGAGGCTGAGCAGGATGATGACGCTGGGCTGGACCCCGTGTTCCACGAGCACTTTGACAGCCTCGATGACCGTGTTCCCAGTACCTGAGAGGGCAAACAGGGGGAGAGGGTTTAGGGGTTTTGCCCTGGTTGATGAACTTCTCCTAAGCTGCCTGAGAATACCTGTGGTACAGTCGGTGTGACTGAATGGTCACTCTGTCCTTTCCCACTGGAAAGGCAGCACCTCTGCATGTGCTCCTTGGAGAAAATGTGGGTCTCCTAATGGCAGAACTTGGAGTGGACAAGTAACCTCATCCCAACAAACTCCTTAAAATATTAATCTAGAAATGGCTCATAACAGAATAAGAAAAACACTGTTTGAGTCTTTTCCCATGGCAAGATTCATATAATTAAATTTATATCAAGTCTTAATCTCCGCCTTTCTCCCAAAAGCAGCCATGCCCAAACAATTTGCTCTGCATTCACACTGGTGCAGCTGAGTAATGTGTGTCCTGGCACAGCCTGCTCAATTCCCTCCTCTGTCACCTGTGTCCTGGCACAGCCTGATCAGTTCCCTCCTCTGTCACCTGTGTCCTGGCACAGCCTGCTCAATTCCCTCCTCTGTCACCTGTGTCCTGGCACAGCCTGATCAGTTCCCTCCTCTGTCACCTGTGTCCTGGCACAGCCTGCTCAATTCCCTCCTCTGTCACCTGTGTCCTGGCACAGCCTGATCAGTTCCCTCCTCTGTCACCTGTGTCCTGGCACAGCCTGCTCAATTCCCTCCTCTGTCACCTGTGTCCTGGCACAGCCTGATCAGTTCCCTCCTCTGTCACCTGTGTCCTGGCACAGCCTGCTCAATTCCCTCCTCTGTCACCTGTGTCCTGGCACAGCCTGATCAGTTCCCTCCTCTGTCACCTGTGTCCTGGCACAGCCTGCTCAATTCCCTCCTCTGTCACCTGTGTCCTGGCACAGCCTGATCAGTTCCCTCCTCTGTCACCTGTGTCCTGGCACAGCCTGCTCAATTCCCTCCTCTGTCACCTGTGTCCTGGCACAGCCTGATCAGTTCCCTCCTCTGTCACCTGTGTCCTGGCACAGCCTGCTCAATTCCCTCCTCTGTCACCTGTGTCCTGGCACAGCCTGATCACTCCCTCCTCTGTCACCTAAACCGAGCAGAAAGCCCAGTCAAAGGCCCAGAATGTGGAATTTTCTGTCCCTGCCAGCACTCAGAGGCTCTGGCTGTCCGTGCTGGTGGCAGCACTCACTCAGGATCGGGTACATGAGCAGCACTTTCCTCCTGTAGATGTCTGGGGGGAACTTGGCGTAGTACACCTTGGCTCGCTGCGTCTCCTCGTCGCTCTGGATCAGGATTTTCCCGATGCGGATGGATCGGCAGCAGTCCCGCAGGCCCTGCTCCATCGCCTCCCCTGCAGGGAGCAGCACAAACACAGCAGCAGAGGTGACACCGAGAAAGGGCTGGGGACAAGGGGCTGCAGGGAAAGGGACAGTCCCAAAGGGACAGTCCCAAA
>VWZP01000480.1:304-11382 GCA_013396995.1 Dicaeum eximium | reverse complement strand
CCAGCACAGATCCCAAGGTTTGCCCAGCACAGATCCCTGGGTTTGCCATCACAGATCCCTGGGTTTGCCCAGCACTGGGCACTAACAGGGACTCGGCCCCACGGAGCGTGGCTGGGCTCGGGCCCTGGCTCTGGGCACAAGTGGGAACCAGGGGAGGGCACTTGGCCCCTCACAGGGAACAGCTGCCAGGGAAGAGGCCACAGGAGATCTGCTCCAGCCATTTGTCTCCTTAAAGGTTAATGGGAGATATTCCTGGACATTCTGTTATCAAGGATACCTAAGAAAGAATTTGGGTAAACCTGTTGTTGCACATCTTTGAAAGGAAGTTGCTTACAGGTTTCCAAAGCATTTAATGTGTGTCCTTCAGCAGCCAGCACCACCTACCACTTCTCATGATGCTGACCCCGCAGTTTCCCTTTTCGAATCGGACTCCTTCATACTTGTGTCCTGTGAGGAAAGAAACCAGGGCTCAGTGGCAGTGGCTGCTCCCTTCTGCCCTCTCCAAACAGAGAGGAGATGGCCCTGGATCCGTCACTAGCTGATGGGAACAGATATCACACCAGTGCTCAAGAGGTGAAGCAGATGCTGTTGATGTAAAAAGCAGCACAGGTAAGGGAGGTGCCTCCTGGCTGGGTGCCTGAACTCTGCCTGGTTCCACAGTTGAGGGTTTACAGTCCATTATTTCTCCAAGTGTAAATAAAGCCACACCAATGCTTTACTGCAGAGTGGGAGTGTCACTGCAGGAATGCAAGTGGAGCTCTCAGGGGCAGCAGGACCCAGCTGGTGCACGTCTCACAGGGGTGCTGTGGGTCACACCATGCAGCTGAGAGCTCCCCCAACCTGCTGATGCACTCAGCAGCTGCCTCTGAGTACTGCACACCTGAGTATCTGTAACCTTACAGATCTGCACAGCTGACAGGAGGAACCACAACTCCTGCAATGGTTTTCTCTAGTGCCAACACAGCCACTTTGCATTTCCTGCTCATCCTCACTCCCAGCTGGCCCCAGCTGCAGAGCCAGATTTAGGGTGGCAAGGCAAAGCTCCTTGTGCCAAGTACTCTTTCCTTAATGGGCATGTGAAATGTCATCAGTTTTAATTCAAGGCTGTGGTGTGGGCAGGTGAACTGATCTTGCACGTACACTGGTACATTTTCATCATTTTTTTGCAAGACCAGTTTAATCCTTAGTGAAATGCCAATGTTGACTGTTTTGCTCAGTTGTGTTTTTATGTGCCTTGTAGCTTTTTAAACCAGCAGGGACAGTCACTCTGTGCTCTGCCTTGCTCAGAGCTCCCCAGGGAAGTGCTCGTGGCACCAAGTCTGTCAGAGTCCAGAGACCATCTGCATGTTGCAGGGTTCAGTTTTAGGCAGTTCTCTGAGAAGCAGGGAGCTGGACTCAATGATCCTCTGAGTCACTTCTGCCTCAGGATACTCTGTAACTCTTGTAATAAGTCTATATATTTTGATATCAGTTCCAGTTCCAGCCCTACCCAAGCCAAGGGTGATTTCCCACATACCTGTTGGAGTGGTCACAGTACATTCTGTGTAGGGCAGTTGGTTCAGTCCCTCTTCAACCACGAGTCTGATCTGTGGAACCAAAGAGGTGGGTCAGCCTAAAGACATTGTTATCTCTGGAGATAAGGCACTACATGGTAGTAGTAATTACAAGGACTCAGTGAGCCCAAAGGGTCTAAAAGGGTCTCTTTAACAGCAATTAGAGACTGAATTTAGAGACCTTTCGGGGGTGAGTCCTATGTTCTGGCCATATTTCAAACAAAGGCATTGCAGAACAAAACTGGGAGAAGAGAGGGATTCATAGCAATCATAAAGCAATCATAAAACTGAGTTTATTTACATCTGGTAGGCAGAGGCTTCACAGACTATTCTCAACAGATGAGTGAGGCACCAATGTAACTTCATTTGCTGGCAGGAGATCCTGGTGAGGGAAAGGGGAAGTTCCCCCTCAGCCTGGCTCTATTTTCACATCCCTGTTTGTAGGACCAAACTTCTGGGCTGCCAGAATAGCCCCAGAAGCTGCAGCAATGCACACACACCACCAATGCCCAAAGACAAGTGAGCAGGTCTAGGAATCTCTTTATCACCTCCATCTCCCAGCTCCTGCCAGCTCTGGTTTCCATGTGGTGCTCTGCCAATCCCTGCACTTTTGGATGGCCCAGGTGGAGGGGCAGATCATGAGCCCCCCAGCCCTCCCCTGGTGCCCTGCAAAGTACAAAACACATCCATCTGCACCCAGAATGACTGGCCTGAAGGATGCTCTGGGTATTAAAGATGTGAGAATTCTCTCTGTTCATGAGCCACAGGCTCACAGGCCAGAACTGCTCAAGGAAAGCTACTGCCAAGCAAGAGCTTTAACTAAAAAAATCACAGAAATTGATTCAATTGTTCAAAGTTCACTGTGGGATGAATTGTTCAAAGTTCACTGTGGGATGACAGAGTGAGGCAATGCTCCTGGGATGGAGCAGGTGTACTGCTCACCTCAGCAGTTCTTATTCCAGAAACAGGGCAGCCTGGAAGGTTTTTCCTGTCCTTCCATTCTGCCCCATTCCTGGCACACAAGCAGCCTCTGCTAGAAATGGTCCCTTACACTTATAATCTCTCTTCCAAGGTATTTTTAGTAATTTTAATAAAACTTTTTCTTGCTAGAGCTGTGTTTGTGCCAGCCATACTCAGAGGTTATGCTCAGTTTCTGGGTCACCTGTACCAAAGTTTATTTTATGTTTTTGAACTTAATTCACAAAAAACAAAAACAAACAAACAAAAAAAAACCCAACAAACAAACAAACAAAAAAAACTATTTGCCAGGTTTACAAGAAAAGTTTTTTCATCTTGCTATCTTGCTGTAGCGCTGACACTGTTCCACATAATCTGCCAAAAATGTAGAGTAATCCAGTGAAGGTTTTATGGTCAAATAATCTCTGTGATTTCCCTACATGTATCAGTGTTTTAAACAGAGGCTGGAAGGATTCTTTGTAAACTTGTCAGTGTTGATAAAACACTTATTTTTGCACTGTGCTTCCTGCCACCTCCACACTCAGGGACTATTTCCTCCTCTTTTCTCTCCTGCCCCAAGAACCAGCTGCTCCCCTCCCAGAGGTGGCTGCCATTGCTTAAAAGATAAAACTGGTATTATTACAGCTCCACATGAAACAGGAAGTAAGGATTTGGTCCTAACATAGAAGAGTTTGATCAGAAAATCCTCTAACCCATTATGTGTGGCTTTCCTTGGAAGCTCCAGAGGAGGCAGAACATCCTCTGCATCTGTACAGCTCTTTGCAGCTCAGCATTTCAAACCCCTTTGAATGCCTACCCCCAAAAGAGGCAGGTGGGCAGAAAGGTGAAGTGACCTGGTCAGTGTTACACAGGGAGCTGCTGGTAGGGCTGAGAAATGAATTCATGGCTCCACCTCAGGCCTCCAGTCAGCCCCAAAAATGTGCTTTCTGCTGCCAAGCACCAGCACCTGTGACATCAGCTCAGAGTGTGGGTGCTGGGCTCAGGGGGAGCCCCTGCCCCGACGGGAGCTCTGTGCCCTTCCCACCCCTGCCCTGAGCCCCAGCTGTCTCCAGTTCCACCACCACCAGCCATAAGGAGTGACTGTCTCCCATGCCAGGGCTGCTTCCCTCAGCTGCCTCTCCTCCTTCACAAACACCACACAGCTTTGTCTTGCTCCTTCCTCCTCATGACTTTACCCTCAGTTCTTTCAGCTTCAGGATCACAGCCCTGGCAGTGGCTTTCAGACACTCCCTGCCAACCTCCACTGCCATTAACTCCTTTTTCTCACAAGTATCTTCAAACATTTCCTTTGTGTCATCCCCTTATGTGTGAAACAAACTGCCAGAACAAAAAACTGCACCACCAGAAATCCATCACCTTTAGAATCTCTCCTTAAGACCTTTCCCTCTGGTGGCCTCAGGAGACACTGCCCTAAACAGCTGCCAAGGTAGGAGCAAGCTTAACTTCATTCTCATTCCCTCACTGCAAGAAGGTCTATTTTCTTCCCCTAGGACCCCTTTTCTTCATGTATTGCCTCTTGCCACTAAACTCTGTTGGAAAACATGGCAAGTCATAACTGTTTGCACCTTGCCAACTTTAGTAGAGACCAAATCCCACATGAAATTTTAACTGTTCTTTGTGACACCCGGGAAAAATATTCAGTAAATGAGAGTCCCACATATTCTTTTGTGCAAAGTTCCTCCCCCAGAATGGAAAAGAGAGCAGCAGGCTCTGTGGCAAAGAGCTGCGGGACCAGCACACAGAGGTGCTCTGGCTGTGCTGGCCAGCCCATAGAGGACACTGGTGGAAGGACCTGAACTCACTGCCTGGATCTGCAGTTTCCAGCAATGAGAGGGAAAAAAAAATCAGTGTTTGCCTCAGAACAGGGCAGGACATCTAAGAAAGGTGAGAGAAGGTGAGAAGGTACATGGAAAAAGGTCCTTCACACTAATTACTAACAATAAAGTACTGGAATGCAGGAAACATCCTCGAGAAGGGGAAAGTAGGGGGGAAAGTGGAAAGCCATGAAGATAAAAAACCCTGCAATGACAATCTTGGGTCGTGCTCATATCTAAACCTGCAAGCCTGGATTAAGACCGAGCTCATCACAGGAAACCTGTCTGCTGTGCCTGTAACTGTGAATGGTCTCTGGACTATGCTGGAAGGGGAAAAGCACTTCCCTCTGCTAATGAGAGTGGATTTGCAAAAAGCAAACACCCTTGTGGACACAAGTGTGTGTGTGGTAGCAAGTGCTGGGGTTTTCTTTAAGCTTGTAATTTAAATGAGATAAAGGCTACACTCCCAGCAGTTTTTGTTCTGACTTACTAAAATATGTGAAAACTTCAAACTGCTTTGTCCCCGCCAGTAACCACCATATGGCTAAAGACAAATTCTCCATGTGAATGCACCCAGAACTCTTAATCTAATAACCAGCAAGTGCCAGGAGGCACTTCTGCATGCAAGCAACTGGTAACATCTAGGCTGTAAGAAATTGTACTGCTCTGTTCACAAGATCAAAAGTGCTGCTTCAAATTAAAACTCAATTATCTGCAACCTCTGTGCATCTGTTTTTGAACAGAATTCTCTTATTACTACAGGTCTCTGTCCTCAAGTAGCTGTGTCTGGTAACACCATGGTTTCTGGAACCTATTGAGATGAAACAGTGAACGGAAGTCCCTATGCAGAAAGTTGCTGTCACACAGCAATTTCCTTTGGGTAGAACAGTTGCTGTCACACTACCATTCTTCTGCTCTGAAAGACCCATTTTATGGAAGAGTTGCAAAGTACAATATCAAGAAGAAGAAATTCTTCACCTACCAGACGATCAGCAGAAAATACGAAGTCTCCTCTACTGGATTTCCTGAAAAAGGGAATAATGTACATTTTAAGTTGGGAAATAACTTTGAGAACGTTGCTTAAATACAATGTTAAATACTATATTCCAAGGCAGTTCAGAGAAAAGTCTCCTATCCTATACTAAATTTACCCCAGAGGTTCTGCATCATGGGATTCCTGGCTGGTGGCAGAGATGCAGTGACCCAGCACTGGGGTTTGGCTTTTGCTGCTGGCAGAGCTGCTGCTCTGTACCAGTAGCAATTAAACACAAGATGATGATGTTCTGTAGGTTTTCCATGGTAGTGCTGTTGCAGCTCAGCTCCAAAACACCTCCTGAGCTCAGATAATCCTGCATTCCCTGCAGCTCTGAGCAAGTGAGCTTTGCTTGCCTGTCCTCCAGACAGAAACTGTGGGACAGTGATCATGCAGATCCTTAATCCAGGGCTGACAACACACCTGATAAGCAGGAGATACATCCTATCTTATCTGGAACTCACTGAGTGTGATTAGATCAGTGAATGTGAGGTTAAACTGAGCAGGGATTAATTAGCATTCCCAGGAAAACACCTCTCTGCCTCCATTAGTTTGGGTACAACCTTTTGCTCCTGTGCCTGTGTGGCTTTTGGCCCCTTCAGAAGGCAAAATGAAAGGTTAAAAGCCTGAATTTTAAAAGCAGCTTTAACATCTTGCTTCCCATGCCAAGAGCAACTCTCCCTACACCAGATTAGGACACATTTCTGATCAAGAAGCCAACAATCACAGGACAGCAGCCTTGAAGACCCTCAGACACAGCACCAACATGGTAAGAGGTACTTTTAAATTAAATGTTCTATTAATCCCTGCCATGTTTTCAAACCCTATTACTCTGCATGTCTCCTAAAATACCATTTTGTATTTAATCCCCAAGATTCTGAGACACCTCATGCTTACATGAATGGAAGTCAAAAGGTTTGCCTGCTCATTGCTAGGAACCAGTCACTTATTCCCTACTTTAAAAAGAGGTTTAAAAGAGCATTAACAATCTAGTTTCATTCCTTGTGCTAATAACACACTGTTAAAATACTGTTTGCTTTTATTTATTACTTCTTTCTAATAATCACAGGATATTTCTAACTTTCTGCTATTTTGACACTAACGAGACAGGCAATGCTCAAAAAGAGCCCAAAACTGAAAAAAAAAAAACCAACCAAAAAACACCAAAAAACCCCCCAAAAAAACCCCAAATCTGTACAATTATATGGCCTGATTTTATTAAGTTTTTTGAAAAGTTTCGTACTTCTATCTGTGGTGTAGATAAGTATTTTTAAAAGAGGGAAGTAGCTAAGTGGCATATATAGGTTCTTCCAGACTGTCATTTCAGAAAATTTAGCTGAATTTCAGAAATAGGTGTAAGACAGACCCAACAATGTCCAGAGCACAGTTTTGACTGCAAAGTGATAACGTGTTCCAAGTGAATACTCTGAGTTATTAATGCAGATTATGAGGCTTTGAACCAACTCCTCTGTCCTTGCAGAGACACAGATGTTTCTCTGCACAGTTCACTGAACACCTTCATTGCTCATACCTGGTTTTTGAGAAGGGGAGTGCAACAAAAAACAACAGTGCATAGAAATAACAGTAATACTGAAAATGTCAGACCTCATGTACAGGGGCAGCTGGGAAGCTGAGTGACCATCTCAAACCCCACATCCTGTCAGAATTGCCAGGGGGCAGGGAAAAAAAAGTGCTTATGTGAAAACACCTTAACTGTTCTTCTTAAATACCAGATAGAAATGCATAAAGTAGCAATTCATGTCGGACTAGAAACTGTTTCAGCTGCTTCATCAAGTAACAAGACAACATCTAAAAATATGAGGCATTAAAGCCTAACTTGTAGCAGGAACATTCTGTTACACAAGATAAATGAATTTCACTTTGTTTCTGAAGGCAGGCGAGTGTGGCTGATGTCACAGTGTCTGTCTTGGGAGGCGAGAAGAAATGGGTTTTTTGGGACTGTACTGTAATATAAAGTAGCTGCAGGGTTTCTTCCTGCTTTAGCACTTGGCACTAGTGACAAACACTGTCAGGTCCGCAGGCATTGGGGCTTCAGTAATTCCTGTTTCTCTCATCACCTCACAGAACTTGTTGAGAGACCCCAGGGTGAGGCCAGGATAGAAAACAGCCCCTTCCCCTGTAAAAGGTTTTTAAGAAAACTGAAGGCACTGGATGAGCTGTTGGCATTCAGGGAGATGATGTAGCTGGGAACAGGTCCACGTTCCACCTGCAGCACTTCAGCACTTAATGGACTGCAGTCTTTATTTTTGTCCATGCTGGGGCTGGGATGCAGAGGGATCCCACCCCCCCTGCCTGCAGCAGTTGTCCTTAGCCAGCACAGGTGAGTTACACACTGCTGAATCCCCCTGCTCTGTGCAGCAGCCAGGACTGCACATCCAACCACTCTGCCATCTGCACTCCTATGTTATGACTCTGCTCCTTAGGGAATAAGAAGCTTCAGCAGAATACCACAGAATGATCTCCCCCAACAGACACAAGAACCTTAAAGTATCTGGATTTAAATCATCATGAGTTAAAATGACACTGCCAACCTGAGCTAATGAATTTTCTTCTATATAAACACATCACTGCACTATTCATTTCAGCTTCCAGATCTCTGGTTCACATCTGAGGCTTGAAATTACCTTGAGATTATTCCCTCCTTGTAAAGAGACTGTAACTGTCCTAGAATGTTCAGCACTTCAGTGCATCAGCTCACATGCCATTAGAGCACTTGAGGTTCATATCCCACTCAGCATAGCAGGCACCTGCTCTCATTAAGCATTTGCTGAGCAGAAAAGTGACAATACTGAGGGAAAATGAGGAAACTCAGGCCCAGTGAAGTTGAGGTGATCTATCCATCTCCCTGACTCTGGCACACAGACCAAGCTCTTGTTAATTTTAAGGAAGCAAAAGTGCCATTTTAATCTACCAGGAGGACATCCCTGACGCAGCCAGCCACCTCTGAATCCCATGGGACACCATGGCCAGCCACATGAAGGTGGGTTTTTCTTTACAGTAATACCAATTGGAAGGCCATGTTTTCTTTCTCTGAATCCTCTCAGGAACAAGGAAAGAGCTTTCCACTTCTCTGAGCAGCTCATGCTGTGGACAAAATAGAGTCCTCAAAGCCTTCTGCATCTGGCCTGACCAGATCTTAGCTCCATCCCAGCTCACTGGGATTATCTGAGTATTTGCCCCTCCCTCACTTACAGTAATAGTCCCAAATTGACTGAGGTTTTTCTCTACTTTTGTTCCATTTCTCACTCCCCAGGGGCTTGCCTTTTAATGTCTGCCATTTTCAGGTATTGCTGTATTTGGAACATCCATCCTCCAGCATTAAGGAATCTAAATATTCTTCTTGAGTTAAGAACCTGTTCTTTTTTAATCCAGGAAGTCTAAGTGACATGGCTCTAATTGCTGTAGATAACTGCTTCTCCCTCTTCCCAAGCACTGTATGTGAACATACCTCTCTATCAGCTTAAATTGGCTTTTTTGGCCGGTAGCTGCTCTGAGCCACATTATTGCCAGCTCACAAACACGGTTCTGAGGAGGAGGAGTTTATTTCAGCACCTGGTTTGAATGCTACAGTAGCTGTAGACCTGTCTTAGGGCAGATTGCAGCTGCCCAGGGAAAGGTTAATGAACAGTGCCTAAAAAATCCTCTTCTCCCTTCAGCATCTTTCTGAATCACAGGCACGAAAATAGGCCAGTCTGAGGTCTCTTAATGAGATGCAGCTGAATTCCTGGGACAGAACACAAAAATAATACTTCACTACTGTCCTTATCTACAAAACCAACCTTTCTGAGCAGTCTGCTGCCCAACTTTCCTCGCTGGTTGGGAAGGGAGCCTGGAAGTGACTGTTCTGTCCCCACTTCCAGGGCAACATCACACTCAGAATAAAGTACAGACTGTGACTGCTGCAGCTGCTCTGAGTAATTCACTGTTTACAAGTCCTATTCTAGACTTCCTCTTACCAAATCTTGTGCAGTGAAGTGGATGTAACTCTAAAAAATGTCCTTCAAGTTAAAATCACAGCTGCTGCTTTCTGGATAAACTCACTGTAACCAGAAACCTCTTAAATGTATTTGAAAGAGGTCAAAACCTGTGTAAAACAAAATGATAAGACACCTGAGCAACGTAATTACATTGCTAGTATTTGTCTAGACATCAAAACTTATGGTTTTCACTAACCTCAAAACTTTCACAGGCCATCACCAAGCCTAGTTTGGATTCCCTCTCTGTCTCTCACTGCTTAGCCCACTCCCAGCTTCCTTTTCTGTTCCACAGAGAAGCTGCCAGGTGGGTGTTCTCACCTGCAGAGATCTGTGTGGTTTTGCCACAAGTGCCCTGCTTACATCAAGACTGCACTGCCTCTGGTGCTCCTGCTGCCAGATTTTATTTTTCCTACGATGCTTTGAATATTAAGGAAAACCCTCCACAAAATAGTTTAAGGTAAGGAGGCTCAGCGAAGTTAATAAAATCAATGGAGGTATTGTCTTTGAGAAACAGTGATCAATTTTGCATTAAAAAATCAATTACTGTTAACTACAAAGTTAAGCCTCAAGAGCCAGAAAATTGAAAAATGTGGACTATGCAGATGGACAGATGTGAAACACAGCAAGTAAGAGTGTCTCTGCAATGACTTCTTCTAGATGTCAGAAACTCACTGTGTCACTGGAAGAGAGGGTTTTATCCAGAATCTGATCACTCGAATAATAGGTGTGATATCACATCTCTTTGCTGGTGGTTCTTGCAGACCAGTAGTTCTTAATAAATAGATGGACACTACTGAAGTCTGTCTTATGTTGTATGCTTTATTTAATACCTTCCACCGTCACCTTCCGAGCGCTGAACAAGCACAGCTACAAACGTGATCGGTGGGAGGGACATGTTCAACACCTGAGCTGAGCTGTGGGACATGGTCCTCAGGGGTGGCTCCAGTCAGAGCCCGGGGAGGGCTCCCGCCCCATCCTGCCTGTAGGACACGATCTCCAGACAGCGGTAACGAGCCCCAGCGCCTGCCGGGCCCGCCCGCGGCACCCTAAGGTGCAGCCTCCTTCCTCAAGGGCTTCACAAACCATTGTACTGCACGCTCCTTGTGCGGATGATGTGCCACGCAAGCTCCGAGCCGCCCGCAGAGCGGAGGTGAGCAAAAACCCCCATCAGGGACCGCCCAAATCTTCGGGGGGTTTAAAGCCCCGCCGAGCCGCTCAGTCCCTGCAGCCCGGGAGCGCTGCCCTGCCCTGCCCTACCCTCGGGCACGTCACCAGACATGGCCGCGCCGCCGGCCCGGGCGTTCAGCCCGGCACACTCGGCATGGCAGCGCGTCCCGCTGGCCTTGGGCTCGGCCCCCGGGCCCGGCGGGGACAGTTCGGCCGCGCCGGGACCCCAGCGGCGGCGCCCGACACGCATCCCTCCGGCGGCAGCGGCTGAGAGCCAGGGCCCGGCTGAGAGCGGCTCGGTGGGGCTGTGCCTCTCTCAAGAGGGAGGGATGGAGTGAGCGACATGCGACGATCTGCCTCGGTCTCCCGAACCCGCCGGGGCTCCCCCCCAGCCCACGCTACCCGGCCTGGCCCGGCGCGCTCACTTGTCCCTGATGATGGTCTGCAGCTCCCGCAGCTGGTCGTTCATGGGCAGCAGCTTCAGCTGCGGCCCGATGGCCGGCGCGCCGCCCTCCCCCGCGGGGACCGGCGCCGC
>VWZP01000446.1:23688-33756 GCA_013396995.1 Dicaeum eximium | reverse complement strand
ATCCCATCCCATCCCCCCAGATCCTCAGGGTTTCCTCCAATCCCACCTATCAAACAGTTCCCAAGACCAGGGCACATTTATAACCTCCTCAGAGCATTCACCAGCTTGGTCATATTTGATTCCCTTTTCCCCTGGACTAGGAGGCCTGAGCAGACACGGGTGCTGCTCGTGTGAGCCACTGCACTTCCTAACCTAACCCTAACCCTAACCCTAAATCCTGAATTAATTTTTCTGGGAGTATTTTAGAGCAGAATCCACTTCTGGAGGTGTGTGAAAGAGGGAGGGCCCTGAACAGCTTCTCTCTCTATTTTTATTCAGCACGAAATAGGCTGCCCCTGTTAAACCTTCACACTGGTGTGTGCAGTGCCCTCATCTGCCCCTTTTCTGCTGAGATCAGTCCCAGGGCAGGAAGAGAGCTGAGGATTTAGACCTTTGATAGAGATGTCTCTTCCTCAAAAAGCTCTAACTTTGAAAATAATAGCTTGGAGTATTTTAAATCTTCACCTGACCTTCCTATTTCTGGCCAAGTGAAGAAGCAAGGGGCTCCTGAAGGCTTTTTGTCCCCCACTGTACAGACCAGCTGTGGGAGGAAAATGGGTCTCAAAATGTCACCAAGTCCTCATTTCAAGCTTGGCCCTGAGCATTCTCCTATTTTCCACAAGCTGGATAATTCCCACTGCATTAGGAGTGGCTGCAGCCCACACGGCTCTCACACAACCCCTGTTTCTTGTGTTTGGAACTGGTGGGAGTGACTGTGGCATCCCACTGGCATCCAGTGCCACCCCAGTGCCACCCCAGTGCCATCCCATTGGCATCCAGTGCCACCCCAGTGCCACCCCAGTGCCATCCCTGTGCCATCCAGTGCTGTCCCACACCAGGGTAGCTGTGCCATGACTTACTGAGGCTGCCCAGCTGCTTGATGATGGCAGCCAGGGTGCTGTTGGTGACACACTCCAGCTCACTGGTGACGCCATCGGGAAGGGCCCCCCGGCACAGGTGCCGGGGCTCGATGTTCCTCTTCACCAGGGGCATGGCGAGCCCTCACGCCTCTCCTGGGACGAGGGGGAAGAAAGGAAAAATGAAAATACACAGCTTTTACATTTGTCTCTTCCCCCCACACTCCCTCAGCTCTCCACCCAGGAGGTTCATGGCAGGTACAGCAGGATTTTCCAGGTACGGGATGCTCTGGGGGTACCAACCTTGGGCTGCTGTGAGCACACAGATGCCAGGGTGGAGGTGAGGACTTTGTCCCTACCTTTGTGCCACCGTGTCCTTCCCCACTCACTTCCCAGAGCTGTGCTCAGGGCAGGAGCAAGCTCCCCTGTGCTGCAGCCCTTCAGCTGGCCCCAAAAAGCCTCATCCAGCCCAAAGAGAAGCGAGGAAGCGCTTGTAATGCCATTATTTCCAGCTCACTGCAGCCTCTCCAGGGTTTTATTTGTGCACACACTACACTGAGACAAGCTGCTGTGGCCAGCTCATCCCAGCTCCCTGCATGGCCCCCCAGCATCCCTGGGTGCCCCCACAGCTCCTGTGTGCGCCCCCCAGCATCCCTGGGTGCCTCCACAGCATTTCTGGGTGTCCCTGCTCCACTGTCCCCAGCCTGAATTGGGAATGGTTCATGTTCTACAGGGTTTAAGGAGATGTAAGGAGACCAAAGGCCCCATCCCCACTGGGGGCACCCATGGGAGCTGCAGGGAAGGATGAAGGATGGGCACCATGGGGTGGGGGGTGCTGGGGGCAGGGTACCCCGCTGATGTAAAGGGTGAATGGTGGGAGACAGGCTGGGAAAAGGGGTAAAAAAGAAGCATTTATTATCCACAGTGGAGTCTACTGGGATGGGACACAGACCCTGGGGCTGGGACACAGACCCTGGGATGGGACACGGACCCTGGGATGGGACACAGACCCTGGGATGGGACATGGACCCTGGGATGGGACACGGACCCTGGGATGGGACACGGACAGGCAGCGACCCCACAGCAGCCCCACAAGGGGCTCTTGGGTGCCACGAGTGCATCCGGGCTCGTGGCATCAACTCCCAAAGCAAAGGCAAGCTGGATGGGCTCATAAGGACCAGAGAGCACCAAAACCTTTCCAAAGAGCTGAATCCCCCCGTTCCACATCCCGAGCGCTCCCCACTCGCCCCATCTTTCCCAAAATGTTGGCAGCGAAGGAAAAGCAGCTCCCGTGAATGGCCGGGAGCGGAGCCGCCGGCGCTGCCCGAGAGCGCAGCCAGCAATCTGCAGAGCTCACATTTTTTGGCCCCGGCAGCTTTAGACCGAACAGTTTCCCATTGATAGCACCCGGCCAGTGCTCCCAGCAGCAGCAGCAGCTCCTCCGCTGTTTTCAAATGCAAATTGAAGCTCGCTGCATGGAGGAGCCCGAAGCCTTTTCCGAAGGGCTGGGCTCTGCGGGGCGCTCGGGGCGCCAGGGGAAGGACCCCGGTGCCGAACCCTCCGCAGGGCTTGCGATGCTTCGGGCTCAGAGCAAACTGTGTCCCCTCCAGTGCCTTCCAGAGTCACTGCTCATGGATGTGGTGCTGTCCCCCGCTCCCAAAATCAGGATTTCTGCCAGCTGTTTGCTCCTCTGTGACAGCATTTGCAGGGGAGGCTCTGCATGTCTGTTCTGGCCGTGTACAAATCCCTTCCCGGGCACCCCCGAGCCCCCCAGGCTGTGTAAAGAGCTGAGCAACGCTGGCAGCTTCACCCCAAGCTGGTTTTAGGTGTCACCCCAGAACCTGCCCTCAGAGGCTGAGCCCTGGCACGTCCCTGGCTGCAGGGACTGCAGGGCACAGGGCACAGCCCTTAACGAGCTGCCTGGACCCAGCAATTAGAAACGGGGAACAAAGAGCCATTCTCAGCATCCCTCTGGGCCACAGCCACGGGACAAGGCCACTGGACACAGCCATGGCCCCCGGGGCTCTTTGTCCCTGCACAGGGGACCCGGGGGGAACTGGGGCCACCTGCAGCCCCCACGGGGAGCTTGGAACAGAATGAGGAAAAAAAGGGATTTGTGGTTTGAAACTTCCCAGCAGGGGCAGATTGGAAGAGGCAGAAAGTGGGTGAGGGGTGTGATGGCAGCGTTTGAGACGGGAGGGCATCCCTGGAGGAGGAAAATCCCATTAATCTCACCCCAAAGAGGCCGAACAAGACTCAGAGCTTGCAGCAGAAGGAACCAAGGAGGAGTTTGGCACAGTTTTATGCAAGGACAGCCTGTAAAGGAGATTTTGACCAAATCACAGGAAAAGTTGCTTTCCAATCCCCCCAGTTAATGGAACACAGGGATCAGAACCCCTGGACAGCCCTCCCTTGAAGTGTTCTCTCAACCTGCTGCACCAACAGCACCAAACCTCTCACTTCTGCCTTGAAATCCCACCTTTTCACCTAAAACCTGTCATCTCTAGGCTGTCCTCACTCGTGGGACCACAGCTCTCTGGGTGGGGATGGGCTGCATGTGACTCCAGAGAGGCCAAATTAATTCCTGTCCTGGCTGGCACATCTTGCTCCCTCCCACCAGGAGCTGCACACAAATCCTGAGCGCTGCTGGCCCGGCCAGAGCCTCACAAGGGGATGCTGAGCTGTGCCCAGCACTGCTCCTGCTCTTGCTGCCATTACAGGCCATTTCCAAGACTTCAAGCGGGTGGTTTCGGGTGGCAAAATCTTTTCCTCAGACCTTCAGGAAAAGGCTCCCAAGGGCAGGGATCGTCTGGGTGCAGGCTCTAGGATCATTTACACAGATTAAAACCTTTGGGAGTGGAAGCCAGGAGCCCTCAGTGGGAGGTGGTGTCAGGATGCAGGAGGAGGAAAATGGGAGCCACGAACTCCGCAGGAATTTCTTGGAGGGTGAAGGAAATGGGACCAGCCAGGGGTTGGTTCAGGTTTCAGGTGCACTGTGGGGATTCTCCTATCACTCAGCTTTTCCCTGTGACTGGAAAGAGCCAACAGCTCTAAACCTTGTACTGGGAAATGCCACAGGTGAGGGGAGACACCCACCAGCTTCCCACCTGCTTCCCAAACCCCCCAGCGGTGGAGCTGGAAGGGAATCACATCCAGCTGAGGTGAGCAGGCAGGGGAGGACAGGGACAGAAATGAGCTGTTGATTGTGCCCTAAGACACTGATTTCCCCCAAGGAACAAACGTGCCAGCAGCATCCCAAATCCAGAGCTGCTGGCAGCACTGAGGAGCAGCCCCTGCTTTCCCAGAACAGGGAATTCTGGGCAATAGGAGCTGCCCCAGTCCCTGTAGAGCAGGCTGGGGGTGTGATTTGCTGGCCCACAGGTGACCCCTCCAGCTGGCTCCTTCCAGATGTGATCCTTCACCTCAGCAGCCACCAGCATCTGGCAGTTTGGATCCTTGGGGTCCATCGGGGCAGAAAAGCAGCTCTCATTTTGTAAGAGGGTCCAAAAAAAGGAGTTTTGGGTCCAGCCATTGCTCCTTACATTCTTTGCAACAGCTTTCCACGTGCATAAGTGTGCCCTCATCCCCTCCCTGCCCCCAGACCCACTCTCTCCCATGGGCTGTGATTTACAGCCCTGGAGGCAGATCCAAAGGGCCTGGAGGACCAGGTGTGCTCTGGGCGGCCCTACAAGGGACAGGCTGGTGAGCACAGATCTCTCAGGTGCTGGTTAATCCCTGTGGCAGATTTCTGGGTTGGGCAGTGCCCAGCACCTGCAGCCCTGGAGCCCTGCTCAAAGTCACATGAGAGAAAAGGGAGAAGTGTCCTGGCTCCCACTTCTTTCACTGGGCCATGGGGGAGCAGAAAACAATTCTGGGGTTTGTTTTCCATGGGTGTTCCCTGTAGGAGAAACTGGAGTTGGAGTGGAGCCATGGCAGAGATGAGCAGTGCCATGTCCATGCTGCCATCACCAGCTGCAGTCGAGGCACCCCCAATATTCCTGATGGAATTGGGGGTGCATGGAGCAGCAGGAATGAGGGAAACCTCCTCCACTCTGTCAGACAGCCAGGAAAAACCCCAAGCTGCATGTGGGGAGAAGGTGGGTAAGTGTGTGGTGAAGCAAACACCTCAAGACTGGGAGTTGGGGCCAGCCCTGTCCTAAGCTCAGTTCTAGGCCGAGCTTTGGGGGGACAGTCTGTTTGCTCAGCCCTTGCAATCAAAGCTCTTTCCCAATTTGGGCTTCCAGGGTCTTTCTGAGCCCTGAGGAGCAGACACTGCCAGGAACTGGAGGCTTTTGCAAGGCAGCAAATCTTTGGTTGGATGCCAGGAGCCAGAATAGTGAAAGAAACAAGAGATATGTTGAAAAATCTATTAACCTTGAACAAAAAAGTCTATACGTGAATATTGAACAAGCAAGAAGTGCCAGATCTCGTGGTGGCTGCTTAGGACCCTGTTTTGGTGCAGAACCCTTGGAATGGAGAGGTGGGGAAGGGCTGGGGGCAAGAGGGAGGCACAAAGCAGCCCTGAAATAGTGAAAGAAGTAACAAAATCCCTGAATCTGAAGTCAGGGAAAGGACAAGAGGCAGAGTTGACACTCAGTGGGGTTTGTAGGTGCCTGAAGGAGCTCGTCCTGTGGAGTTTGGCAGGATGGATCTGGTACAGAAGAGGGCTGGGAAGGATCTGGGGGTGTGTGATGCCTCTGAGCAGACAGAAATAGGTGGTAGGTGTGAAAGCAGCAGCAGGTTCTCGAGGTGTCAGTTTGTGGAGCTCTGCCACAGCGTGGCACAAACCAGTGTGGGATGGTTCAAAGAGCAACAGGACAAACCTGCAGAGGACAGAGAGGCCACCAGCAGCCACCTCATGGCTGAGGGGCAACCTCTGGCTCAGGTGGCCCTAAACTCCTGCTTTCCTGCCAGTGTGGGCCATGGGGAGAGCAGAGCCTGTAGCCCACAGGGGCTGAAGTTTTGTTGTCTCAGGAGAAATTCGGCCAGAAGAGCTGTGCAGGTGGCTCTTTGTGTGCAGGGAAAAACCTGCCTGGGAGAGCTGGGCCAGATCTGCTGATTTACACCTAACAAAATGGAGCGTGAGCTGCACCGCAAGGACTCATTGCTCCAATTTGCACAATGCATCTGTGACCACTTCTTCATTTGTTGCCAGCCCAAATGCCTGAGAACACCACCAGCATGACAAACGCCACTGCTCCCTGTGAAGGTGATCATTGCTCCAGAGCTGCTGTCCAAAGGTTCACCAAGGATATTAAACCAGCTGGATCCTCGCCCAAAATACAGCAGAGGGCAGGACTCCAGAGGGAGTAAACCTCAGGGTGGCACAGGGGGCTGGTGGGCGTGGGAGAAGCAATGCCACCGCCTGTCCCTTCCCTGAGACCTCTGCATCCCAAAGGAGCCTGGGCCCACGGAAAGCATCCCAGCCCCACTGCAGGGCCAGCAAAGCACCAGGTGGGAAAACGCCTCAGAGCTGAAAACCGCAGGGTGTGGGATGGTGGCTGTGTCCCCGATGCCCAGGATAGCAGCCCGGGGAGGCTGCAAGCGGGGCTGAGGGCTCGCTGGGAAATGAGAGGAGCGGTCTCAGCCCCTGGTGGCACACAGGGATTTTTGCTGCGGGCCAGGACAGATTTGGGTGGAGCTGGGGAAAGGCCAGGCCCTGCTGCCAAGGCGGGGAGAGAGCTGTGTCCGGCTGGCCCAGGGGCCCGGCTCCATCGCTCTGGCCGGGCTGGAGCAGTGTCCCAGCGGGAGGAGATGCCCCCACCTCCCCTCCGGCCCTTCTGCTGCTCCTCCTCTGCGAGCTCCCCACGGCAGCTGCCAGGAGGCTCCAGCGAGCCAACACTCACAGCAAAGCGCAACACAGCGTTAAATCATGGCCACAAATATTCCTATACATTCCTATATTCCAAATATTCCTATAGCTCTATTAGTAAATGCCACCGCTGGTGGTTTGGTTTGGGTTCCCCCCCCCACCCCTTGTACTGTAAAATGTTTCAGCTCTAGGAACAGCCCTTGACTAAACTGTCTCTAAACCCCACAGCTTCTGAGGGCTGGACTCTGTCTAAGCCCTGCTTAGCAGGATGACATAAAAGCAACTGCCTCGTTACCCTGGGGTCAGTACAGAAACCTCGTCCTGATGTCAGTCTGGTTCCAAACAAACAGGCTGCTGGAGGGGTTTTATCTAAATAATGTTTCTTTTAGGGTAGGTGAGAGCAAATGCTGTAAATCACAGAATCACAGGAGGGTTTGGGTTGGAAGGGATCTTTAAGATGATCTCATTCAACCCCCTGCCATGGGCAGGGACATCTTCCACTATCCCAGATCGCTCCAAGCCCTGTCCAGCCTGGCCTTGGGCACTGCCAGGGATCCAGGGCAGGCACAGCTTCCCTGAGCACCCTGTGCCAGGGCCTTACCATCTTCACAGCCAGGAATTTCTTCCTAACTTTTAATCTAAATCTCTCCTTTTTTTGTTCAAAACCATTTCCCAGTGACCTAGCACTATTTGCCCCTGCATAAAGTCTTTCCCTCCTTTTGATAAGCCCCCTTCAGATCCTGGAAGGGGCCCTAAGGTCTCTGCAGAGCCTTCTCTTCTCCAGGCTGAACAACCCCATCTCTGGCAAGTGGATTTTCAGGCAGCAGCTTTCCTTGGGGTTTAGTTAGCACGAGTTTGGGTTCTGTTGTTTGATTTCTCAGAAATGGGGAGCCCTCAGTGTCCCTTGGCACTGGCCATGGAGCTGAGGGCCACTTCTGCAGGTCCTTCCCATTTGGCTCCATCTCTGCTGTGGATGCAGATCAGAGTATCCATACCCATGCAAAACAAAGACATCCATCCCGATACCCGAATGCTGAAGGGGAAAGGGAGGGGGAAAGTTGTGGATGAAAGTGTGCATGACCCTCCTCCATCATCCCTTGGCTGCTCCATGCCCGGCTCCTGTGCGAGGGATGCCCGGGAGCAGCGGCACCGCCTTGATCTTCAGAGGAGGAGTCAGGGGCCGGGGCTGTGGGAACACAGCACAGAGCTCCGCTCTGCTTTGGCTGCAAAAGATCCCTGCTGGCCCAGGAATCATGTGTTGTTTTTAATGACTCTATCACCAAAGGAAAATCTTCAATGACAGCTTTTTCCCTTTTGTGCCCAGCTCATTACCAGAAGGATCTCCCTCGCTCGCCGCCGGGCTGTGCGAGCAGGACGCTGCTGAACAAACCAGCCTTTTTCTCCCCAGTACTGAAGGCGCTTTGATAAAGCGGGGAAACCCTGGGCCAGCAGCGAGGGGCTTTCCGCAGAGCCGCTGCCTTTGGTTAGAGCCCAGGACCGGCAGCTCCAGCCGCGGAGCAGAGCGCTCGCAGCCAGCTCCAGCTGCTCCCTACGGGGCTGGGCTTGGCCTCCTGGGGCTCCCCAGCAGCTCCAGGTGCCTTTTCCCACCAGAGCAGGACGTGCACCCTAAAAACTCCGGCTGGATGTGGGGACCCAGACCCCAGCCTGGAGCTGGCTGCAGCCTCGCTGCTCGGAGACGTGAGAAACGCCCGCGGGATGCAGCTCAGAGGGTGCCTTTTTGGATGAGCAGCTCTGCGAAAAAAGGAAAAAAAAAAAAAAAGCGTTCTTGCTTTTCTTTTTTTATTTCTTAACACTTCTGGCTCGAGGGCTGTTGTTCGTAACTTGTCAAGATCTTGGCATCGGCGGCTGATTTGTCATCCGCCATAAAATGGAGGATGAGCATCTTTGGTTCAGAACTGGGCCAAGGGAGATGACAGCTCAAAGCAAAATATGCTTCATCTCCAGTTCTCTCCGTGAGCTTCAGCTCCCGGGAAAAGGAGCGGACATTTGGGGTCTGAGTTGCATCACAGCGTTCTGGGTAAGAGCCCTTCTCCTGCTCTGCCTTTGCGACAGCACAGCCCGGTGCACATTAACCCTCTGCCTGCCAGAGCAGGCTGCGCTGCACTGGTGCTGCCATCACCCTGCCCTCCTCACCGAGCTCTGCAACCTGGGAGCTACTGAGATACTCAAATACCACCAAAATACCATTTTTACAAAAGAAAACGATACCAGAAATCTCTTTAAAACGCAGGCAACGAGCTGCAGCGTGAGGGGTGTGCCTTGGCACGCTGAAGTTTGGAAGATGAATTATTAATCCTGCCATTCCCGAGCTGCCCACACATCCCGGGGCTGCGCTCCCCGGGCCCGGCCGCTGGCTCCGGTGTGCCGGCCACACCAAGCAGCCACAAACTCCATTACAAAGCACCTCAATCCGCGGGTATTCCATCGCACTGCCACCACCACGAGGCAGCAAGAACTGGAGTTTGAAGCGATAAAATTAAAGGTCCCTGCAAGTAGCTGAATCACTGAGCGTGGAGGCCCAGGCTCGGCACCTTTGAGGGGCTCTGGGCCCAGCTCTGCCCATGGGGGGGGCCCGGGCTGGGGGGGGTCACCAAGGGGGCTCTGAACCCCCGGGGCTCCAAATCCTCCAAATCAGGAGGGCATTAGGATGGGGAGGGAGGGGCCATGCCTGACAGATGACAGACGACACCAGGTTGTGCCCTGCTCAGCGCTGTCCCCTCTGCATCCTCAGCCTCACATCGGCCTGCAGAGCCCCCCGGACCCCCCCAGCTCCCCAGCCAGGGGTGATGAGCCCTGCCCTGCGCTCGTTGTGGGAGCACAGGCAACGTGGGCCCACTTTATCCCCCACAGTGATGTAAGGAGGAAGGATCCTCCCTCCCCAGGATGGCAAGGATGTCAGGTGAAGCCCCCCGCCCCCTCCCCGCCCCCATGCAAGGGTGCAGAGCAGCCGGGTCCCCCTCCCTCTCCACGCAGGAATGCGAAGTGACAGCACACACACCCCCTCCCAGCGCAGGGTGCAGAGAGGCCCGGAGCACCGCGGTGCGAAGGTGCCAAGCGCTCCCGGATCCCTCCCCCCACCATGAGAACGTGCAGAGCAGCCGGACCCCCTCCCCTCCAGGCAAAGGTGCAGAACGTGGAGGATTCCCCCCTCCCCGGCCGTGAATCGCTGCAAAGTGGAGAGACCCCCGAGGCAAGGATGCGAGGCGGGTTGAGCAGCCCCTTCCCGAAGCAAGGATGCGAAGGGATGGAGGACAGCCCCCCGCCCCCGTGCACGGATGCAAAGCTGGGGGTATGCAGCAAAATGGGGATGCAGAGCGGCCCTGCCCCCCCGCAAGGATG
>VWZP01000446.1:0-15365 GCA_013396995.1 Dicaeum eximium | reverse complement strand
GGCGGCGGCGGGCGAGAGCAAACCCGGGGACGGGGCCGGGGCCGGGGCCGGGGCCGGGGCCGGGGCCGGGGCCGGGGCCGCGGCTGAGCAGGGACAGAGCGGGGTCGCCGCGCCCTTCCAGCCCCCCGAGGGCGGCTTCGGCTGGGTGGTGGTCTTCGCCGCCGCCTGGTGCAACGGCTCCATCTTCGGCATCCACAACTCCTTCGGGATCCTCTACATGATGCTGCAGAGCGACCTGGGCGAGGGGGAGAAGGATCCGGCGCTAGAGTTTAAAACAGGTATGGGCTCCGCGGCCCCTTCCCCGGGCCGGGCAGTGCGTGCGGGGAGTGCCCGAGCGGAGCGGGGATGCCCGAGCGGAGCGGGGAAAGGTGCGGCGGCGCGGCCGGAGCTGGAAGCTCATTCTCGGCTGTGTGGAACCTCGATTGCTCCCTGCCCCCTCTATCCTCGTAGCCGTGGCTATATTTATCTCCGACAGCATCATGTGTTTCTAAGCTCCGATGTACTCAATTAAAAGTAATTCGACTGAAAAACACGCCCTTAGCTTGTCCTGCCGGTGTGTGTTGGGGTAAAGCAGAGCAGCGCTGGTGAATCAGCTTCTGGGTGTGAGCCACCCCCTCTAGTTTTCTTTATTATTGTTCTATTTTATGGGTTTTCAAGCTTTTTATCTGGCTGCCTTGCTGGCCGGGGGTGGTTTCAGGAGAGCATCTGCCCTGCTGCCGCGCTCCCTCCGAGCCGTGTCCATTCAGTGGGACGGCCGGCACAGGGCAGGGCTGGCAGCGCCACCTGCGCGGTCACTCCGAGGGCAGCGCGGGGGCTCCGGCACTTAACAGCCCTGAAAAGCAAGATCCATGGGCTGCACCCAGCTGTGTGTTTCGGTAGGACCGACAGGCCCAGCCAGGATGCAGACTGGGTAGGGTTAACATGGAGAAAAGGGATGTTTCTTGCTGCCAAGACCGTGCTGTTGAAGTAGACTTGGCAGAGGGACACCAGCCTTCTGGCAGGTGGTCCCAGCTGCACTCTGGTGTTGGGAGGCCCAACCTTGTCCCAAGTCCTGCTCTGTCCTCTGGAAGATCAAATCCATCCTCGTGATGGACACCCGTGGCCCACCTTGCTCTCTGCTAGGTGGAGACCAGCCCTTGACGCGGAGGGAACCCTCCTGTGGTGCCGTCCTGACTCTGTCTGGGATGTGGGCAGCAGCCAGGGACCGGGAGCGTGCTGGGGAGAGATGAGCGCCAGGAGTGTGCAAGGGCCTTCAAGCCTTGTTTTGGGGACCAGCATTGCCCGCGCTCCCTCGCTGAGCTGGCGCGTGGCCGGCGAATGTAGCGGGGAGCGCGCCAGGATGAAATTCATTACGGGATCCACCACATCTAGAATCCCAAATTAACTCCGTGATACTCTTACCAGGGAAACGATGCGACCATGTAATTACGGGTACTAACGCAGTGCCACAGCGAGCTGCGGACGTGTGGCCAGCTGTAATTAGGGTGATTGATGGGCTGGGAGTGCGTGTGTGGTGTGTGTGTGCATCTGATGCCCAGGAAGCTCATAGTGTATCTCTCTGTTTCCTGCTGCCTGTGATCGTATCTAGAAAGCCTAAGGCAGGGCTCTAAAGGTAGAAGCGGTAACAAAAGAAATTAAATACTGCAAGTTCTGGTGGTTTAAAGGCTCCGTGCCCAAGACAGAGGTTGTAGGAGTCAGCATCTACCTCTTGCTCCTGCCATCTATTTATTTAAGGCTATGACCGCACGGAGGCCTCGAAAAAGAAAGGCGTGTGGGTGTGCGAGGTGAACCCAGGCTGGGTAATTAAATTGCCTGGGTGACGAATATCTGCATTTTGGTCTGGGTGCTTAATGAAGAGGCCGTTAATAACCGAGCCGTGGCTCCGAGGCTGTGGTGCCGAGGCTCCAGCGGCGGTGACGGAGCCATCTGCGGCACCTCCGGGGCTGCAGCTGCACGGGCTGGGCTGAGGGCAGCGGGGTGCAGCCCGGAGCCCCCTCCAGCCCTTCCTCCCGCGCTCCCACCCCTCCCCACTCAGCATTGCATAATTTCCCCGCGGCGCTCGTTTGCGTGCAAACATAATCAGGAAAATATCGTAGCTCCTTTCCAAGCGCTAAGTGATGTGGCCTTCCTGAAAAGACCGGCACTGTCTGTTTGTCCTCCGACGTCACTCGGAGCCCGCCAGCTGCAGGCAACAGCCGGACCCCAGGGAGCCCCTCATCCCCCGCCAACAGGGAGCAGGTTGGGAGGACGAGGATCCGCTCCCTGCTCCAACAGCGGCATCCAGTATGGCTCTGGGCACGGCTCAGCCTTTTGTCTCTGCTCTTAAACCTCCTCCAGGTCTCAGGGAGGTGGGTTTCTATCAAAGAGGGGGTTTGGAGGCAAAATGGGGAGTAATGCTGTCAGCTGGTCAGGCATCCCTTTAAAAATAGGATTCTGTTTATGCTAAAGCGGGTGCTAGTCGGCACTAAACAATAGCCGCCCCGGCTATAATTATCAAGGTTTATTTCTTGTTTGCATTGGTCACGTTTTCTTGCGTTTGATCTTGAGAAACGCAGGATCCGTGGAGTTCAGGTCGGGGGTCAGGCTTTGAAAACAAACCCTGTGGCAGCGATGCATCGAATGCATAGGCTCCTCTCTTTAAAGAAATATACTGTGCTGCCTATGTCAACAAGCACGGCGGGCTGGGGCGGGCGGGCTGCTGCGACCACCGCGTGCCCCTTCCCCGCGGGACGCCGGCGCTGGCCGGGCCTTGCGAGGCACACTCTGTGCCTTCGGGTTTGTTTTCTTGCGGGGGGAGTGCAGGAATGCTGAGACCGGAATAAAAAAAAATAATATACATGTGAGCACTCGGCCAGGAAAAAAAAAAAATCCAGCTTTGCTGGAGAGGTGTTGAGTGATGCTTGAGGGTGTTTGCTGGGAGATGAGTGGTGACGTTTCCCTCCGCTTGTACAAGGCTCATTCTGGTGCAGAGGGATCCACGGATCCTTGGCTGTCCCGGTGCTGGTCCTACAGGAAGGGCTGACACTGAGCCAAGGGCCAGATGAGCCATCCCAGCAGCCTCATCTTCCTCAGCTCCAAAAGCCCTTTTGAGTGGCAGCACAGTCCTGGTGAGATTAACTGAGCAAGAGCCTTCTTACATCAGTGTCTGCTCTGCTGCTGCTTGGATGCTGTGCCAACCCTGGGAGAGGGCACCACAAGGTGGCCTTGTCCCTGGCCAGGGCTGCACTCCCAGCTAAAGAGCCACCTGAGGGTCCCAGAGGGTGCTCCAGCTACCTGGGCAGAGCCAGGAGAATGACATTTCTTGGTGCATCTTGTTCCTCCAAACACATCCTTGGAGCCATACCCGAGCTCTGGAAAGCCTTGGTGGGACAACCTGCAGAGGCACACAGATTTTGATAGGTTTTTTTTAGAAAGGTCTATTTATCTTTTTCTTCTTCCCTCCTCTGCTTTGTGTCAATATCCCAGGTACAGATTAACTCTCTTTGCTTAATATTTAATGTTTTGGTGCCTGGAAATAGAACTGCAAGCATTCAGAGAGATGGCCTGAGGAGCTGGTCTGGTTTGGTTGCAGCTCTCTGAGTGCATCTGTGTCCGTCAGCATCCTCTGATCTGTGTGCAAGAATTTGGGGAGCAGCTTCCCCCCTTTAGCTCCTTTAGACAAGGAGCAGAGGCTGTGGGAGCTCCCTGTGCTTAGGGAAGCTGGAATGGTGCATGGACCACAGTCCTTGACTGCCCAGACCCTGAGTGAGGCCAAGGCAGGGCTGATGTCACCTTTATTCCTGAATTCCCACCCATTTTGCTGGGGAGTTTCTTTGTGCTGATTTCACATCCTTAGGACAGGTAAGCACAGGTGGAAAAGGCTGTTTTACTCCAGCATTGTAATGAAGGCTTGGTAAGAAAGTGCAGGTGGGGTTTTTTTGAGAAAACAAAGCATTTCAGTGCTAACAGTCATATGAAAGAGGGGGATGAGAAGCCCTGGACTTCTCTCTGTGGGTGGGTGAATGGGGCTGGAGCTTTAGGAGATGGGAAAAGAAATCCCAAGGTGAGAGTAAATCACAGAGTGCTTTGGGTTGGAAGGGACCTTAAAAATCACCACACAATTATTAAAAATAACCCCTTGCCCTAGGCAGGGACACCTTCCACTGTCCCAGGTTGCTCCAAACCCTGTCCAGCCTGGCCTTGAACACTTCAGGGATCCAGGAGCAGCCACAGCTGCTCTGGGCACCCTGTGCCAGGGCCTGCCCACCCTCCCAGGGAACAATTCCTTCCCAATATCCCATCTAACCCTGCCCTCTGGCAGTGGGGAGCCATTCCCTGTGTCCTGTCCCTGTCCAGCTCTCTTGAAGCCCCTTTAGAGAATGGGGAGAATCTCCTCCCTCAACCTGTTGGCCACGTTGCTTTGATTGCAAGAGGTAATTCTTGGAAATGATCCCAACTAAATTGGGATGATGGGGTCATTGTCCATTGCTGGCCTTTTGGAGGCTCCCATCTCCTGAAGGTGACACTGTGGTTGTCACCTTCTTACCCAAATCTGCAGGATTTGGAGCTTTTACTAATTACCAGCGTGCTGTGCTGGCCCCGTTTCACAGCTTTATTGGCCAAGGTGCTGTGGATCTCAGCATTCCTGGGGCCTTTCCCATGTCCATCCGGGCTCCCAGCCCTGCTCTAACCCCATGGAGGGATGCACTGAAATGAGCAATATTTACACAGCCCAGATGGGGATGTAAATCCAGCAAAAAGAGATAAAAAAGACGATTTTATGACCTTGCCCTGCTAGCTGGGGAGTACAAAGGGCAGCACAGAGCTTTCCCAGATTGACTGGGGGGTTCCCACGGTGGGATGCCCCTGTGCCAGCACCAGGCTCTGCCCCAGCTCAGCTGCCTCTGTTTTGGGAGCTGGAGTTTGTAACTACAGGGAAACAGGGGGGAGTTTTAGAGGAACTGGGGTTTTGCCTGAGCTGATTGCAAGGTGCCGTGTGAGATAAAGCAGCCTGAAAAGCAAACAAAGCCCAGTCATGTTGTTAAACCTGGTTCTTGGGGCTGTCGAGAGCGATTAAGGTTATTAGGAGGCCGGAGTGCTGTTTCTAAGGGAGGTTCTTGTTTTTCCAGACTGCAGGGGCCCTCTCAGCCAGCACATTTGCCATTTTAGTGGTTTTTAATTTACTTTTACGTGTCCTCCACCAGCCAGCCAAGAAGATGTAAGGTTGTATTTCCTGGTGGCCGTTGTCCTTGAGTGGTGGCAGCTCCTGTGACCTTGCTGTGGCTTATGAAAAAGTGGGACATAGAGTTGTGCAGTTGGCTTGGAGTTTTTTGTTCCTTTTAGTTGCAACTAAATGAACAAAACCACCTCCACTTTGTGGGGTTTGGATCATAGCTTAAATTTTGAAGGTGCTGAGTTGCAAATCCATCACTGAGACTGGGCTGGCAGCAGGAGGAGGATGAGGATGGGGAGGGATTGGAGGGTGAAGGGGTGAGTGCTGCAGATCACAGGGCTGGGACAGATGTGGTGGCACAAGGTGACAATGGGGTGTGATGCAGTGCAAGGCAAAGGAACCATTTCATTTCCTGTTTTGGGGAGAAATCCACAAGTTTGACAAGTCACCCTTTAATCTCCTTAAAACCCCTCAGCAGCTGTGAGCCACCCATCAGCTAGGACGGTTCTGATCCAACACCCTAAAGCAGACCTGACCCATCAGGCTGGGCCAAACCCCGCACTGGGAGCTCCGCTGACCTCGCTGGCAGTGCCAGGGCTGGCTGTGGTAGCTCAGGTGGGCGTTGTCACCTGCCCCTGTCCCTGGGACAGCCCCTCTGGCTCTCTCCTTCCTTATCCAGAGGCTCCAGACACATCTGTTCACAGGGATTATCCCACTTACGAGGCAGCACTATCAATCACCCCATCCCACCAGTACCAGTCCTCCAAAAAATCCAGTGGTGTGATGGGGACCATGAGGATCGGTGGATGTGGAACTGAATTCCCTGTAGGGCAGCTTGGGGAAGGAGGAATTACCTGGATTTCCACCTCCCAGGGCTGAGTTTTGTATCCCATGGTGCACACGGGGGATATTCCCGGGTGGCAGCCGGCTGGCCCCGCTCCTGCCGTGCTGGCAGGGAGGTGACTCCGGTGGGACGGTGGCACTGCTGCTGTGCCTGGCAGGATTTGGCATCATCTGATAGGAGCCCAGAGCAGCCTTTTTGCTGTTCTATCCCAGTCACTCCCGGGGACCTCAGCCAGTGTGGCACATGCCAGCAGCAGGGGGACAGCATGGCCGGATGAGTGACACTTGGCTCTTGGGGACATCGGTGGCGTTTGGGTTGATCCACGGGCACTTCCAAAGCTGTGCCCCCTGGGTGGAAACCAATGAGGCTCTACCCTGGCTCCACAATCAGACAATAGGTTGGAAAAGGCCTCTAAGATCACCAGGTCCAACCAGATTTCTGTTCTGCCCACTGCTGGCTGCTCTCTGGGTGCCATATGGAGTTTTCTGACACGTCACCAAATACCTTGGTCTCTCCCACTCACTTTTTTTTGGAATGATCATCCTTCAGGGGTTTCTTATGAGCGGGTCAGAGCACAGAGGAGGATGCCAGAATTTCCCAGCTGAGACAGAGGCCACACACCCACGTCTTGCAGCCGGTGTTTTCCCTGAGGAATCACTTTTCCCCAGATCTCCACAACCTTGAGCCTGTGCGTCCCATGGCATCACCCTGGCAATTGGCAGCAAGAGGACTGGACACCAGTCCAGCCCGTGTGCAAATATGCTGCTGCACCCATCACCCGCAGGCGTTTGTTAGGTTTTCCCTTCCTCTTCCTTGAAGGACTGATAATTCCCTTTTACCAGGGAAGGAGATGCTGCCCTTTGGCGTTCAGCCCTGCAGAAAACAGCCTGGTGGAGAGCTGTGTGCCAGGCTGGGATGGCCGGGGGCCGTGCCCAGCTGTCCCGCCGGGCGTTGCCGTGCCCGCCGCGGGCACGGAGCTCCCGGTTCTCCGCGGGCCCTTTGGGCGCATCCAGCCCGAGACAGTCGGGGCGGTTGCAAAACGCGCATGACGTGTGCTGGGAATTGCTGCAACACGCTCGGGAGCCATCCCAGCCTCTCCCCGGCACCTCGCACAACAGGTCCTGCCAGCTCGGGGCCGGCGGGACTGCCCCCCCGCCCGGGGCTGCTCCGGCCGCGCTCCGGTACAGCCGATACAGCCGATACAGCCCGCGGGCAGCGCGGCACAGCCCTGCATTCCACCCGCACGGCTGCAGGGTTTTCCCCTCCGCCCTTGCCCTTTTTTTAGTTGTAGATCCCTAAAAAATTACCTGATGCGCGGGCTTGCTCCGTGTCACCAGCACATCCTTCGAGAGCTGCAGCGGGGTGAAACACGGGGGAAAATCCTCGGGAAGAGCTGCCGGGTCACAGCCCCGTGCCCGTGGCAAGTTGTTTTGCTGGAACTCATCTTGGGCATCCGTAGCAGCTGTGCCGTACCATGTTGTGCCGTGCCATGCCGTGCCATGCTGTGCCATGCCATGCTGTGCCGTGCTGTGCCGTNTGCCATGCTGTGCCATGCCATGCTGTGCCATGCCGTGCCATGCTGTGCCATGCCGTGCCGTGCCAGGCCATGCTGTGCCATGCTGTGCCATGCCATGCTGTGCCATGCCGTGCCATGCTGTGCCATGCCGTGCCGTGCCATGCCATGCTGTGCCATGCTGTGCCATGCCATGCTGTGCCATGCCGTGCCGTGCCGCGCCATGCCGTGCCGTGCCGCGCCGTGCCGCGCCATGCTGTGCCGTGCCACGCTGGCCTCTCTGCAAGGAGCAGCCCAGCGTGCTCTGAGCAATCTGCCGGCCCCGTGTGGCATCCCCGAGCGGACGCTGTGGCAGGATGGCGGCCCCGGCACCCCTTTGCACGCCGCAGGGGAGCTGCACCCCGGGGCTATCCCGTACCTCATCCCCGCACCCCGCAGGGCACAGGCAGAGCAGCATTGCACGCACGGCTGCAGCGGGAGCTCCCGGCGCTGCATCCCTGCGCAGCACCCCAGTGCAGGTGGAGAGGGGGGTCAGTGCTGCCAGCAGCACGGTTTTGGGACAATCTGGCCCGCAAAACCTCACACTGGAGGAGACGAGCTCACCGAACCCTGCTGCTCCGCATCTTTGGGATATTTTTGGCTCTGAGTTTGGATTTAGCAGCTCACGATGGGTTCTGCTTGCTCTGTCAAGGCTGGGTTGGACGGGGCTTTGAGCTGGCTGGTCCAGTGAAGGTGTCCCTGCCCTGGCAGTGGGGTTGGACCTGGATCTCTGCAGTCCCTTCCAAGCCAAAGCATTGCAGGATGCCTCTCCCAGGGCAGGAGCCCCGCGTGCTCTGGAGCGGCTCCGGCCTTGCTGCATGGGCTGACTTGTTGGGGTTCGCCCCGGGCAAACCAGGGCCCTTCTCAAGGAGGAGAAACAACCCTACCACAGTGCCTGCAGCCAAGGAACCTGCTCTGAGCACCCACCCACCTCCCCATCCTGCGGACCAGCTGAGCTGGGGACCCCAGGGCATGTGGCCACCCTGCCCAGTGGCATTCCCAAAGGCTCTTTTCTTGGTCATCTCACATCAGGCACCAAAACAAAGCTTTTGTTTCAAGATCTTGGCCTTAATCTGTCCACCCGCAGATCCCGAGTGTAAAAGGGAGGCAAAATCCTTCCCTCTCGGGGGGATGTGGGTGTTTGCCAGGGAGCCGGAGGAGATTTTTGTGCAAAACCTGTGCAAAGCAGGGGGAGCTCAGTGAATAAACCTGGAGCCCACTGAGGTGGGAATCACATCTAATGGCAGCTGCTTCAGTGAGGATTGTGCCTCCCGTGTCTGATTCGAGTCCGATGGAAAAGTATCAGCTGTGATTAAAGATTGACGGTAATTACATAATGGGTAGGCATCAGATGATGCCCAGACAAGCTCCCTCCTGGGATTTCCCAACTTTTGGAGTGTTTGCAATCATCCTAAAGAGCTTCCTTCTCCCAAGGAGGGGGTGGGGGGGGCGGGTAATTATTGATTTTAAAGCAGCACCCAGCACAAGGCTCGGCAGCAGCACTGTGGTCACCAGAGCCAGGCTGTGCCCACATAGCTCTGGGTCACAGTCAGGACCAAGAGATGCATCCCCCCAGCCTTGCAATGGCAATAAAAATACAATAAAATAAAGGAGAACAACAAAGTAAGGCAGTAAAGCCGCGTTTTGGATCTGCTGGCAAAGCGAGCAGAGCGGCTGCAGCCGTGTGCTCACGCCGTGGCTGGTGACGAAAAGGCAACGTCAGGATGTTCTTGATGGTGGGCCAGCTGTTAATCCGTGTATTTTAGCAAAACCCAGTTTGTTTCTTAAAGATTTGTGGGCACGGGGACAACTGGGGGTGTGGGGAGCTTGTCTGGGATTAAACCTGCCTGAGAGCCAAGCACGCCAAGCTCGCGAGCCTGGGGAGAGCTTAATTAAAGTCAACGGAGAAGCGTTTCCAAGAAAATAATACAGGGTTTTTAAATGGGATATTTTCATTCTGGGCCCAGAATGTCTCCTTTTCCCTCTTCGGTGTCAGCTTTAATAAAACAAAATGAGATCTCCAAGAAAAACAAATTGGAGCTCTTAAAAGGCGCGGCGGAGATAAAAATCAGTAACAGTGTTGCTGGTAACACCTTGGGTTATTAAAAGGGAAAGAATGCTAACGATGCAAATCGCATCGGCCTTTGTTGTGGTTGCTCCCCGGCGGGAGCCTGCCCACCCTGCCAAGGGGCCACGGGCACGGTGCCCCTCGCCATGGCCCCGGGGCTGGGCTCAGGGGCTCGGAGCCTCGGCCCTTCACTGGCCAGGGGCATCGGGGCGTGTCTGGGAAATGCCCACACTGGGAGCGTTTTGGAGTTTTCCCTCCCAAGGTTCTGGTGGCTGCTCCTGGGGTCAGGAGAGGTGTTGAGGTCAAGTAGTAAAAAGCTTGGAAGAATGGTAAGGATCAGGTTCCAGGGGACACCAAACTTTAAAACAGCTGAAATCAGGGCTGGTGCTGTTGGGAAGGTGCCACAGGCCATCAGAACTCCTTTAGAGGCGATGAACATGCGAATGGAAATAGCAAATTGGGCTTTTTGTGGCCTGAGAGTGGCTGGGTGTGGCTTTTCTCCTCATGCCAAGGCATCAGGATGGAAAACTGGGCTCACTTCCTCTGAGTCCAGTGCCCCAGTCCCTCTGGTACAGCTGGATTCCACACTGAAGGGCTGCTCTCACAGTGCCCTGGCCCCTGGCAGGCTCTCCCCGCTCCCTGGCCTGGTGTTGCTCCCCAGGATGCTGGAGCAGGGATGTGGGAAGGGCTGGGGGAGTCGCTGGAGATGTGGGTTTGGTCCCTCCATCTGCTTCTGCCTTCCCAGAGCCAGAGCAGACTCAGAGCTCTCCCTTTTACTCCGTGTGCTCCCCCCTGGCTGGGGCTGACCACGCTGGGGTCTGGGGCATGGCAGTGGGGCAGTGCACAGGCACAGGGCTGGTGCTGCTGCCCCGGTTCAGAGGGAGGAGGCAGCTGTAGGGTCCTGTCTGTCCATCTGCCCACCAAGCAGGAGAATCCTTGCAGACAGGGAGGCTTTAAAATGCCCAGGGTAACGAATTTGAGGCCAGCTCTTGCTTTGCTGCTGTACCTAGCTACATCAGATAAAGCAATTACAGCTTTATCACTTAATTGCAGAGTATAATAACAGGAGAGGTATCAGGATAGGCCATTGTCAAGGAGAGAATATCACCGGTATTGAATTTTTTTTTTTTTTTCCAATATAAACTTGTTGCAGCCTCAGCACTGCTGGAGGTTTGAGGTCTTTGTGAGGTCCTGCCTGTTCCCCACCATTCCCCTACCCAGGGGAAAATTCAGCATTAAATAAAAGTTGTGCTGCCTGTCCTGATGCCAGGGAAGCTTCTCCAGAGTTGGTGAGAACCCAGCCTGGGAGTGGAAGGAGTGAGGACTGACAGGGATGTTGTCAACAACTTTGTGGACAGCTTTTCCCTTGCACCTCAGGAATGAGATTTCCATCCCTTGCAGGTTTTTCCTGTCCTGCTCAGCAGGTGTGGGGTGCACACCCACAGCTGCATAAGGGCATGGGGCTCATTGTGGGGGTCTGGATGCCCTTGGGAGGGACAGCTGGGAATGAATCCTAAAGCCCTTTGCACCCGGCTTTTCCACCCTCAGTGTCACGTGTGAAATGCTCGATCACTGTCCCGGAACCCAGATGGGAAAATGAAAATTTTATATTTGGCAACTCTTTTGCCACCTGCTGGGGCGGTGTGGGAGAGGTGAGAGACATTGGCTGTGATATCCAGAGCTCTGCTTGTCTCTGACTCACGTGGACCCCGTTTTCCACTCTCCCTGTGGAACCGTCAAGGAGGCTGAGCACTCTCAGTGTCAGGATTTGGGGCATTTCCCCACCCAAACTGCCCTGGCTGGTGCTTTTCTGCCTTGGAAATGGGGATTTTCAGGACCCAGGGTGGGTTTCTCACCAAGAACGGAAGTTTTGCCTTGCTTGTCCTGATGTCTGCAGGGTCAGGTGATAAAAACTCAGGACATCTGGGGGCAAGCCATGGTGTCACAGGCTTTTAACTGGGAGAGCTGAAACATCCTTGGGATCTGCATTTTAGGAGAGGACCTTTATTAAGGGAGATTAATATAAAATCCAGTGTGCTGGCCAAAGCTAAGAAATCATGGCAGATTTCTTTAAAGCTGTTAAACTGTGCCCTGCTTCAGTCCATCAACCAAAGCGTGAACACACAAGCCTGGAGAGGAGGCACTTGAGGTCCTGCTCTGACCCCTGTGCCTGGCTGTTAACTCCTGCTGGCCCATCCTAATCTCCACCTGGAGATAAGATTAGCCCCAGTCTGGTTTCCAGAGCTCCTTTGCTTCCCTTGGGACAGCATCCTCCCAACCCCAGGGTTCCCAACCCCACCATCTGCAGCCTCCCCCCACCACAGTTTTGTTCCACCGGCCTCATAAACAAAAATGACGCAAAACAAAACCCCACAGAAAACAATTTTTACAGCAGGCAGAATTTTTCTATTCCACAAAGGCGGTTGTTTAGATTTTTATTGCCGGATAAAGAAGGACGGAGATAAAAAACAACCTTAAAGGCTGTTGGGAAGATGATGCAAGGCAGAGCAGCGAGGAAAGCGATGTCTCTGAGGGCTTTAAATTTCCTCTGCTTCCGAATCAGGAATCAGCTCTTGCAAAATGCCAGGCATTGCCGGGTGATTCCAGCCCCTGGCCACGCGCCGACGCTTTCTGCAGCAGATAACTCCTGCTTTATCACCCCACTGCACCGGGCCAAAGCTTCCCCTGAGCGCTGGAGGTTGGGAAGATGATGGAGAACCAGCAACAGGATGTGGGGCTGCTGGGAAGGCAGCAGGTGGTTGGCCAGGTTCCCCTTTAGTCAGGGTGACGAGTCCATCTCCTTTCCCATTTTCCTGTGAATGAATCGGTTTTGGCTCGGCCCGATGGTCAGACTGGTTCAACGAGAAGCAGCGGGTATCAGCCTCATTGGAAGAGGAGACACAACGAGCCTCTCCCCGGCTCTGCAAGCTCCGTGCGATCCCGACAGGCCCGGGGCTGACAGCGGCACTGCCGGGGTTCGGCTCCTCCATCCCTCCCTCCTCTGCCTCTCCCAGCTCCCGGGCACGCTGAGCCTTCACACACACTCCAAAACCAGTGTGGATACACACAATGTCCTGCATCCCGAGCCTTCTGCTCTCCAAGTGCATCACTGCTGCAGCAGGGGTATTTTCAGGGGACAATTTCGGCTCCAGGTTGCTGTGGGGAGCACAGCTGGGCTGTGTTTGCTGTTCCACTCAGAGTCAGCCCTTGGCCAGTGGAAAATTCTTGACATGCTGCCACAGCTTCAGCTGGAGCAGTTGGGATTTGGGAGCCCTCCCTGCCCAGGGCAGGGGCACAGGGTGATGTGTGGCTGCCCCTGCTCAGCCCTGTCGTGAGGATTTGCCATGGTGTCACTGCTCTTCCCTTCTTTGTTGGCTCCCAGCACACCTGTCCTGCTCTGCCTGTCCATAATGCCTGCCCATGAGTGTGTGCCAGCTCCCTTGGGAAGGGATTGCCTCGTGCCAGGATCACTGCAGGGGCTGAGCAATGTGATGGTGCCTCAGGAGCAGCATCCCCGGTGCTGTCCCAGAGCAGGGTGGGCTGGTGTCCCCCAGCACATCCCCATGGATCCGTGCTGGGGAGAGCAGAGGGGTTGGACCCGCCCCACGCTTGCAGCTTTGCGTTCCAGGGCTGCCCCTGGCCCCTCACATCCCTCCAAACCCCAAAATCCTGGCAGGCTTCAGCTCCACTCTGCTGAGTCCTCTCAGCGCCTGCTGTTCCCTTAGCCCCTGAGCATGGATGGGTGAAGTGGGAGTTGAAAACAAGACTGGGGGCTGTGGGGTGTGCTCCCTACAGCAATCCCACCCTTGGCACCTGTAGGATTGGATGAGTTTTGTAGGGACAGGGGTAATTTTGTAGGGACAGGGTAGTTTTGATTCCCACCCCCACCCCCACAAGCCGTATTTCCATGGGGAGGAAGAGGAAGCTCCATGGGCACGGAGATGGGATGTAAGGCTTTGAACCCTGACTCGCAGGACCAAACCTCACCCAGGAACTGACAAGAGCCTTCATTAACCTGCTCTGTTGTTTATTCCCATTTCAAAGGCCTTGACGCAGCAAAAAGTGAAGGCTTTTCCTCAGGAAAGCACATTAATGTTTCACCTGCCCTCAGAGCCCTTTGCCACCGGGGCACTTGGGGCGGCTGGGGCTGTCCCCAGTTCCCCTCGGTCCCGTTGAGCATTGTGTGGCTCCGAGGGAGCTCTGCCTGTGGCTGTCGTGTGGGATCAAACCCCAGGGGCTCGGTTTTTAATTTCTATGTAGATGTGAGTGTGTGCATAGATGCACACAGGCGTGTTTATGTCTGTGGATCACGGATCCCATCCAGGGGCACAGCAGGAGCTGCAGGGCTCGGGCTGGGTGCTGGGATGCGATGGGAGGCAGGGGGCTCATGCTGTGCTCTGCCCCTCCTGCCCTGCCTGCAGCACCAAAGGGCAGGGCTGGCCCTTCCCCGGAGCCACCCGGTGTCTGAAAATCTTTCAAATGAGAGCAGGTCAGCCAAAAGTGACAGCCCGTTGGCAAAGGGGTGTAGCCTGCTTCTTGCAGGGCTCAAAAAAAAAAATAGATAAAATGCTGCTGGTTTTCACTTTCCTTTAGTGGTTGGATTTGCTTAATGACAGCCTGGTCTATTTTTCTGAGATATCCAGTTGTTTTCAAACATGGTGTTTAATGTAAAGAAGCTCCAAGAGATTAAAATCACATGGATATTTTACCCTTCTCTTGCCCTCTGGGTGTCTGGTTTAATGATGGTATGCAAGTGTTGTGTCATCTGGGGATCTTTTTCCTGGTCCCTAGGCTCCAGGAGCATTATCCAAAGGTGCTGGTCTGTGCTGCAGGCCCAGGGGAAGCTCTCCAGCGTTGGAGCAAGAAATAATTCCATGATGGCCATCAGGACAAGAGCCCAGATGTTCCACCACAGAGCTGTTTTGTCCCACAGACGCTGTGTCAGTCCAGGTTGGCTCTGTGCCTGCTCCAGGGCTCTGCTCAGCCTGCTTAAAAATGGCTTTTCTCCATTTATTTTGATTGTTAAAGATGTTCTCTCAGTGGAGGAGGCTCTCTAATGTGGTCAGTCATCACCTTGTGTCCCTTGTGCCAGGGGAGAGTTGAGGCTGGGGTTGAGCCCTGGGACAGTCTACGGAAGATGCCAGTGTGGTGGGAGAGCTGAGGTGGGAGAGGCCATGGAGGGAGGTGTTACCTCCTTTGAGAGTGAACCTTGTGGGCAAAACAACTGAAAAACCACCTGGCACAGCCTGGGGAGGGGCCTCCCCTCAGAAAGCACCCAGAGCAGCCACCACAATTTTCCCTTCCATATTTCCAGCCCTGTGCATCGTTGGGTATTGGGCAGACTTTGTGTTCAGGGACGTTTGGGCTGTGTTGGGTGGAAGCAAATAAGTAACATAACTGAAATATTTTGGTAATATTGGGGTGGGTGGCTCTGCCCAGGTGCCACAGGGGAGAAACCCCAGACCTCTCCAGTGCAGGGTTTTTGCTCCAGTGGGGCTGAGGCTGAGGTTGCCACAGTATTTTTTTCCTCTGGAGCTTGGAGGGCTCTGGGGGGTGGCTGTGTGTGGGGTGGCTCTGGAGATGCTGCTGCAGGGCAGAGCCAGCAGTGCCAGTGGAGCGTGTGGTTGGCACTGGGGAAAACACAGGGGTGCTTTCTTCCAACCTCGCTCCTACTGGGGATACCCCAGCCTTGGCTGATGGGTGTTTGGTAGGTTTGGCTCTTCCCACACCATCCCCATCCCCATCCCCA
>VWZP01000433.1:0-11214 GCA_013396995.1 Dicaeum eximium | reverse complement strand
CAGGGCTCGTAGTGACTGTTGGCTGCACAGGCCAGTGCTGGGCAAGAAAAGATATAGTTATATATTGATATCTTTTAATTAGTCATGTCTTGGTGTTTGTTTAGTATCATATTCTGATTTCTTTTGTGATGTTTGTGAACATCTTGTACTTAACAGCATTTTCTTGCATGGCTTTCTTGTCTCACCACACTTGAATTTCTTTTGAGGTTTTGTTGTCTAAACTTTCACTCAGAGAGATCATTTCCTAGGACATGGAAATGACTCCTTGCATTCTTGCATTGGACAGAGGATATCAGTGTCATGTTAGCTACTTCTATTAGACATGCTAATTTTAGTATGTAGTTCTGGTATTTAATTCCAGACATGTTGCAATGTTTTAATTCTTATTTTTTCACTTCACTGTCGTCTTTAAGGTTTGTTAAATAATCAGGATGTAGACGTTCCCTATTCTATTTTTATATTTTGTTCCATGCATGACATATAACTACTCTTAGTAATTAGATGTTTTAAGCACTGTCATATTCTGATGGGAAGGTCTGAGAACTGGAGCTTCCTGAGCAATCTTTTTTCAGCTTACAGATGTTTATGTGATGTGGGACAAATTTTAATGACATTTTCTCTCCCTATCTTTAGCCTACTTTTTTAAGAGACCGAAATAACACAATGGCCTTGTACATTTCTCTGCCTATACTGCCACTTAATTTGACCCAGGTGCTCTACAGGAAATAAATTGGTGAGTTTGGCAGAGAGCAAAAGTATCTATAGGTTCATTAAAGGAAATAAGCACAAGGCAAGGAGGAGGGATCCTGCAAGCTCTTTCAGCAGAAAGAAGAGATGCAGAGACAGCTCACTCGTGCTTAGAAACCATAGAACCTCTAGGAAAGAAAGCCTCAGGAATTTCCCCAGCCTAGAAAATGCTCCAGATGGAGACTGAAGTCAAATGGGAAACGAAAGTCAGAAAAGAATTTAGGCTTCAGTAGTTCCAGTGTTTGCAGATAAGCTTTTTAGTCTCCCCATCTTGTTCAGTGCAGAAGGCACATAGGTCACCGAATTACTATTTCCTGTTCCTTTTATTGTTTCTAGTGGGGACAGATCTGTTCAGGCATTTCAGACATTCAATTTCTATTTAAATTCTGTTCTAAAAGACTATAGATTTTTTCCTATAATATATACTGAAATGCTTGAGAAATGTTCTTTATTTACTTTACCAATACTCAAAGAAAAATCGTTATTCCTACTTACTGCCTAGCACAAACATCTATCTGTTACTTCAATTGACACATTTTGTTTTGTGCCTCTGTGTGTTTCTGTCTCTTCCATCCCTTCCCTACTCTCCCTGTGTTCTCCACACTCAGTAGTGTTGTTACAATTTACCTTTCACAGACTTTTGACTTTGGTCCTAGCCTTTAATTCCTATAGGCTGCCTATCCATGTAGGCTGCCTATCCATGTTGGCTCCTCTCCCATCTGAAACCATCAATGACTATGCCTGTATAGGACACTCTAATGCTTTCCTCCACATCCACTCGGGAAGAATGGTCAGCACTCCCTACTCTCTTACACATATGGGAGTCTGTGCCACTGATAGTGTTTACAACACTCTCCTCCCTTTATCCCAGATCTCTTGCTCAGCTTGGCAGAAGAATTCCTCCTTCAGCTTGCTCTCTTTGCAGAGAGGAATTCAAAGGAAAGGCTTCCAGTTCTATTTTAAGATGGATTAGATGGAATTTTTTTTCCTTTTATTCAAAGCAGCTGAACTATTTTCACTAGCATCTTCCCAAATGAATCAAACTGAGGAACTACATATAATCCTGAAATCTTTAGCCTGATCAGTCAAGATTCTCAGTGCTACATGAATTCAAAATAGGGTGTAAGGCTCTGTCTTCAGGAAATCCTCATTAAACCCTCCTGATCAGTGGTAATTTCTTGCATTCTTTGATACATACGGCAAAAGGTTTCATTTCTCCATGGTGCCAGCTGGACTCCTGCAGATTGGCACAAGTCTGCATAAGCCTGTAGGCTTTCACAGAGGGCTGCATTGTTCAAGTGAAGTTCACAGAGATCATACTGGCAATCTTCAAAATAGCTCTGTGGATTGACCACTGAGTGGCAGCTCTGGAATGGACCATTTGGATCTGTGATCAGACCACAGTATGCATTGCTTTGGATCATGTGTTTTTCATCATCAGTGCAGTTTGGAGTATGGCCATCATCTGGTGAGCACCTAATGTGGAAAAAAAGGAGAAACATGTGGAGAAATTAACGGATCAACTTTGGATTCACTAGCACCTGAGATGCTTTTGAAATTACATCTACCAAAACTACAGGTCTCTTCCCAGATAAACATGATGTATTTCCAAACCCTCTATTTCAAACCCCTAGGATAGAAATTCAGATTTTAATAGGATCTCAACCTGATAATCTTTAAGAGGCCTGGATGAAACCCAGGTATTTATTTTTGGCTTTCTTTAAGTCAGGCTGTTTACATGGAAGGAGAATTAGAAAGTGAAACCATTCAAAGTTCAAATCCTACTCTCATTATTTCACATACTGTGAAATAATTAATAACAAGTCAAGTATCTCAGAAGAGTTGAAACTATGTCTTCAAGTATTAGTATTCATAAACTAAAGCAATAACTGAAATCTTAGTGGGCACCTTCAGTGTTTTATTCAAATACTAAAATGTACATTTAAATGTACAAAAGGAATTTAGCCAAGTCAGTGCTAAAACTCATTCTCCCTCTCTGGCCTCTGTTTATACTTAACATACTCTTTGTGTTTGCTCAAACAGCACCTGGAGACAAAAGAAGCCCCCATGGCCTTTCTCTCTCATCAGCAAAGCAAAGCAAATGAGAAAGGCAGAGTCACTTTTATGGGAGTGTTGTTTGCTTGCAGCTTTGTGTCCTGGGTTGCATCAGAGTGCCTAAAGAGACCATTTATGGAGACATTACAAAAGAGATATGTTTTTCTCATTTAATTAGCTGCTGAAATTTCCTGAAAACCCGCATGTGTAATTAACCCTAAAACTCAGGCCCAGGGGTCCCTCCAGGGGTATGTGAAGATATGGGTGCTGTGTGTGCAGTGCCCAGCACCTGGCAGGATCCAGCCCTGAACAACAGGGACAAAGCCCTTCCCCATGGTGAGGCCACAGGGGTGGCACTGGCTGCCTGAGCCCAGCAGAGGCCTGCCCTTTTCCTGAGGAATCATCATGATGTGAGGGAACAAAAACACTCCCCCCCTTCCCCACCCCAGCTGGACTCTCTTTGTGCACAAAGCATATGTGGGGTAAGATTTGAAGGGGGAGGAAGGAGGGATTGCTCCCCTGTCCTTGGCTCTGTTGAGGCCACTCCTCAATTTTTATGTTTCCCTTTGGGCCTCTCACTACCAGAAAGACATTGAGGTGCTGGGCTGTATCCAGAGAAGGGCAATGGAGCTGGTGAAGGCTCTGGAGCACATCTTATGAGGAGTGGCTGAGGAAATTGAGGTTGTTAGGCCTTGGGAGGGGAAAGGCCCAGGGGACACCTCCTCACTGTCTGCAGGTCCCTGAAAGGAGATTGTGGTGACACTGGGTGCAGTCTCTTTTCCAGGTGACAGGGTAAGAGGAAGTGGCCTCAAGTTGCACCAGGGCAGGTCTAGATTAGGTATTAGGAAAAATTTATTTTCCAAAAGGGCTGTTGAGCATTGGAACAGGTTGCCCAGGGAAGTGGTGAAGTCACCATCCCAGGAGGAATGGAGATGTCTCAGTGTGGCATCTAGGGTCATGGTCTATTGGTGGATATAGCAGGGCTGGGTTAACTGTTGGACTTAATGACATTAAAGGTCTTTTACAGCCTAAACAGTTCTAAGAGTCTAAGACATTTTCTAAGCACAGTTAACTTTTCTGTGAAACTTTTCTCAGATGCATAAAGTAAGTACACTGACAGGGACAGATTTTATCCCACATGTCAGACACTTTTGGCCTCCACAGAAGAGTTGCATAAAACACTGGTCATTGCATAGCCAATAGGTAAGACCTGACATTCTGGCAGGAGTCCTACCTGGAGTCATTATAAACCTGCCAACTGTTGCCAAGGCTGCTTGAGTCTGCTTCCATCTCTCCATCTGGGTTGAGAAAGTCGTCTGCTTTTTGGCCGTTGTAATTTCCACATATTCCACAGACTTTAGACATATAGGTACTGGGGAGAGTGATTTCTGCTCTGTTGTTTCCATCAAACTTGACTTGCAGGCCGAAGTCAGTAGTAATCACAACATACTGCCCACTGAGGGAAATACTGACACCTGGGACCAAGGTCACAGGGACCACCTGGCTGACTCCATTGACCTGCAGGCACAGAGGAGTGAATTATTACAATGAATTATTGTAAGCACTTGAGAAGAAGTATTTTTAATGGTAACCCTCTTAGATCCCTATATTGACACAGTGAACAGAAAAAACTCACTCTGTGCTGCTATATGTATGTATATGTGTATATGGCCACATAATCTAGGGCTTGAGGCCATAACTGCATGGCTACAGCACAGCTTACAAATGTGGTCCTGGTGAGCCAGATACAGCTGGCAAAAGTCCAAGATTTAGCATAGTCTGTCTACAGCAACTGCCTACAGACCTATTCTTTTTTTATAATAAAACCAGTAAATAGAGGGGAAAGATACACAGAGAAGCTGTTGGACAAATAAGGACATATCAGTTCTCTAGGTCTCTAAGATCAGATGGGAAGGTTTCAGTGTACCTTCAAACCTTTGCCTCTTTTAAATCACTGTTGTGTTTTCTTAAAACACAACAGAGTAATAATGGGTAATAATGAAGCAAGGGTAATAAAAAGGGTAATAATGGAGCAAGGTGACCCGTTCATATGCTGGGGGTTTGGCTCAACCATTTCTACTGTCTTGGCCATTTATGGGAAGGATCCATAAAGAAGTCCTAGGATGACATAGCTGGCCAAGTGTACAATCAGTGTAAGGAGAATGATCAGATTGTCACTCCAGGACTGCCACCTGACCCTGCTTTATGGCAGGTGTTAAGTGAAGTGGAATAAGTTGAAATCAGAGAGAAGTGTTTAGCATTACAGGCTACCACACAAGATTGGGAAATGACTACCAGCATAAACTCAGCTAATTCAGAGCCTCTTTGCTCCCTTTTACATGCCAAACTTGAGCATGAGGAGCAAGTCAGAAAGGTAGTCTAGCCCACCAACCCCATCTGGATTGTCAGCTTTTAGCCCACCTTTCAATAGCACAGCACAGAATTCTAACCTATGCTTTCAGTTTTGAAATTCCTGTGTTTAAGAATTCCACATTACTCCTGCTCCTAAATATCTGACTGCCCTCTAAAAATTATTGTATAGATGCTGGAAATTTGTAGTCACTGTACAACATCTTCATTCATGCTATGAGTTATGAATGATAGACAGAGGGCTCCAACCTTACCTTAACAGCTCTTTTTTGACCAAGGTTGATCCTGTAGCCATAGACATCAACATCCACGTATTGGACATAGGACACACGGGTGTTGCCTCCCCTGTGCTCATTGGCCGCTTCCACGTTGAAGTAGGGCAGGGAGCTGTTGCTCTCACACAGCTTGGAGAGGGTGTAGGTGCAGGTGCCCATGAAGTCATGACGCTGCTTGTCAAAGGTGTTGTAGTGGGGATCCCCATATATACTGCAAACAGCTTCTGGAGGAGGCAGGATAAAGGAATATGTTCTCATTACCATACAGACACATCCCAAAAGCCCATCTTATTGTGTCCTCCCACGCACAATCACCCTCATTTTGTAGATTACACCTGGAAGAACTGAAACAGAAAAGGCTGATTTGTATGGCATAAAGCAACGTTGTAGACAAATACCCATAGAAATTAACTGAAGCAAAGAAGCAGTACTGCTAGTAAAAAATGTAACTCTCCTGCAACCCATTGAGTAGTATATGTGATTGGCTAAAATTACCTGTCACTGGAAGTGGTATAGGTTCTGTTGGTGTAGGTTTTGGTGGTGCAGGTGTAGGGACAGCTTCTGTTAGTGGAGAAGACAAAGCAATACAATGAGATTTAACATTACAGAGTGAACACTATTTACACACCAACATACAGGAATTTTCACTTATTCCTCACCAGCACAAATTTAGAAGTTCTTCAGTGAAGCAGGTAGAACTAGCTGTGTTTAAAATCGGGGATGTGTGGGTCTTTTTAGTTCTTAGGAAAGCTCATCTGATTGTTAGTTTGATCACAGTGACTGAGCTCAGGCTCCTCTCGGGAGCTGGAAGTGCAGCTACAGCTGGGTGTGTGACTCCCTCTGGTGTGTGTTAAGACACATGAAGGTCTTACTGTCAGAGGGTGTTGGCAGGTATGAGAGTGAGATAAGCAGAGAATTCTTGTCCCTCGGAGTTACCTTTGTGCACCATCCCGTGGCTGAATCATGTGCTAATACAATTGGAAAAATGAAGAACTGGCTCTCCCTAGCTCTCCAACAAAATAAGGCCCCAAGTCTTTTTCACAGAATTTTAAATAAAATCGTATGATCAGAGGATGTGGACCTGAAAGGAAATCTTTGTCACAGGTATTGTAAATCTGAAACATGTTATGTCATTACCTTAGTAGTATTTCACAGAGAACAACACCTAATAACAACTAACGAAATTTTCTATAAGTTTTTCAGCAAATTTCTTGGTCAATTCACATTCTGTAGGTATTTCATGCTTGTCAGTAAAAATGGATCCCAGCCATGCACAGTTCACGCTAGTCTTGGCTGATCTGTTACAGGGTCAGAGATCAAGCTTAAATTGCTAATTCATAGTCAAAGCTGGTAATGCAACTCAGTGTTATTGACTCGTTATTTCTTTTTGTGACATATGGTTGTACTGTGTATTTAATGAGCTTGCATGAACTGATATTTGCTGTAAAATGCCAATTAGACCATTTAATCTGGAATCCAAGATCAATGTGCAAAGCCTTGTCTACGTTTAGAGACGCACTTCAGACTTAGAAGTGAAGGTGAATTTTACTGGACCTGGTGAAAAAGGTCACATTTGCAGAGAAAGGGATAGCTTGTCTTGGATGTTGGAGGTGATGAGGAAAGATTTAGGAAGAAATTACAGCAAAACACATAACACTGAAATGAAGTGAGATGTAAAGTCTTTGTCATTTCTCTTTTGTGGTTTGAAGTTCTGAGGAGTTGCTATATTGTATATGGAGTAGAGTAATGGAAATCAGTGGTCAGCTTAAACAGAGAGGAGGAAGTAGCACAGATTTGGGTGCAAGCACAGACTTACCACAGGGTCCATCCCTTACTCTGACGTTGTCCAGTGCTGTATCCGCATACTCTGTCAGTCCTCGGACAGCCTCAAAAATTACCTAGGCAGGACACAAAGTCATCCCTGCGTCAGAGGTGTTTAGGCAAACACAAGACCATTCGTCTTAGCAATTTTTCAGACTAATCTGTCTGCTTTTTTGCCAAAATTGGCAAGATGAGGTTATAATAGTTAAAGGAATACATATTCTGTAATAAGGTGAGGACGGAAAGAAACCTTGTCCTCTATTTAGCTGACTTATAAATTATTTATGAGAATTAGTGGTCTGGATTCTACAGAGGAGCCCAACGCAGGTGGCATCTCAAAGTTCAAACCTTGAAACTCACAGCAGACAAATCTGCATGTAATTAAGAGGTCTAAAGTCTTTGACTTCATGATAAAATTAAGGTGGAAAGGAAGAAAAAAGAGAGAAAATTAAACTGAATTTTATCCCTTAACTAACAGCACTGGTGAAACTAGAAGGTTGATGTTTTCTTTTAGTTCATTGACAGAAATCATGAGGCCGTTCTATTTACAAAATATAAACCTAGCAAATCTTGGTTATATTTTCTAGCTTACATGCACAACATTTTGCACCCTGCAAGGGGACAACAAATGCTGAAACTGTACAAAGAAATATATTCTGGAAATATATTACCTTTATCTTTCTCTGTGTTGGAAAAGTGTGAGTGACGGCATCATATTTCCACACGGGATTCTGGTTTCCCTTCCGAATCCACACCACAGTCTCCTCTGTGCCATCTTGGACAAGCACTCTCAGCTCATTCATCACTTCTGATCCAAACATGTAGTACCAGAAGTCTATGCATATTTTTCCAGAAACTACAATAACTGGGCTCTCCAGCCTGTTAGTGTCGAAGGGGATCAGATTACTTGCTTCTTGGTAGATGAAATAACCTTCTGCAGAGTGAAACAAAATTAAAAGATGGTTGAAGCTTCTGATAACTTATTAGGTATCATTTAAAACTGAAGTACAATCCAAATCTGGAAGAAATTAAGGCATCATTATCAGTGTAAAGAGGCAAAGTAAAGGATGTTTGGACTTCACGTTGCAATGGTTAACTTGTGTAGTTATACAAAATAGAATGTGAGCCTGAGAGGAAAGCAAATATATTTCATCTCACAAGAACAGTTATTTTGGGATCACAATGTAGGACTCTTTCAAGAGCCAGGACCTCCAGATACTGCCACACTGATCTATGTTCCGTTTCCACTTTCCTTAAAGGAAAAGAATTCAATCTTCTGTACTTTTTCTTTTGTGGGATATATTTTTTAATAAATGTTTTGGTCTCAAAATGAGTAAATCCCTGCCACAAGGAAACTTCTGAACTGTCAGCATTTGGTTTTATCTCAAAATTGAAGAAATAGAAAGCAATGCTGGTATTTCATTCAAAATATTTATATTTGACATTATGAAAAAGAAGGAAATTTTTCAAAATTCAGGAACTTAGAGTGTTTCTTTAGGATTTGAAAGGCTTTAGTCTGATTGGGTCAATATGAAATCAGATTTTGCTTTACTAGGGCAGAAATTTTTTGCTTCATGTGGGGTAAGATCAAAGTTACCTTTCCCCAGTGCATCTAAAGTCAAGTGTCTGTCATCTGACTATGGAAAAGAATCAAGAATAAATGAATGATCATTTCTGTATGGTAAAGTATGGCTCCACACATAGCATCTAACATTCAGTCATAGATTCCAGTTGGCAAGAAAATCTAAGTCACGTTTAAAGTGATATGGTCTGTGTCAATTCAAAAAGAAAAACATTATTATTTATGTTAATGCAAATAAAAAATGCTTAATTTTTTCTTCCAACAGGAAATTTTAATTGTTATTATCAAAATAGAAAAAAAAATGCGGAAAATTATTTAGTAACAATCCCAACTAATACTGTTCTAATCTGCCTACTGACTCTGACAGTAGCTGACCTTTCAGTCTTGGGATAAGTACAGGAAGCCGTGTGACTGCAGACTGATCCCCCTAAATGGATCTGCTGGGGCAAAGATAGTGGTTCAAACACACAGACATGGAACCATGGAGTATTTGTTTGATACTGTCACCACGTTAGGCTCCAGTTTTTAAATCACAGGTATCAGAGGACAAGGTTTTTAAAAATATTCTTCAATTTTAGACTTGATTTTGTAACTAGCTGGTGTGAACTTTATCTTGTGCCAGTGCAGCAATCATTACATTTGTTGCTATAAACTGGTATCAGTGGAATTTGGCCAGAAGTCCTCTCTTGAAAAATGATCTGTTCCCTGTCACTATATTCTCTATGAGGCCTTAAGTGTGATACAATTTGCTTTCTTTTACTTCCATGCCCTGATAAAGATATCCAATCTATGATGTGCAAGTCAGTTTAATTCACTCCTGTCTGATATGATGAAAAATCGAAGACAGGTGTCAGCATGAAAGAAACCAGATACATTTCAAAGGGCGTCATGAATCTCTTTTCTCTTTCGAAGAATGAAGAATAAAGGTGGTCAAGCTGTCTTCAGAAAATGAGGATCAACAAGGCCACAAATGAGCACTTACTTCCATCAGGATAGTCTGTATGAGGACCTGTTCCCTCAGTTGGAGTGTCATGCTTGGTTCGTATCCACAATCCCTGGTTGACACTGCAAGGCTGGGTCCAGTCACAGAATGGCCTTGAGTTATTGTTAAAATCACACCTGGTGAGGTAAGCTGAAATGCAACACATCAAAGTGAGGAAGAGGAGCCAGAATGTCCAAAGTCTGCCTTGGATGGTTATCAGCACTAATGCCATGCAGTTACCTGTTTCAGGATCCCATGTCCTCAAGCCACCTCTTGGTCTTTGCTTGATCCTGTCAAGAAGAAAATGGAGTGAAGCCCTTGTAGAATTAGTGACTCAAAAACTGCTTAAGAAAGAATGCTGAGACCTCAATTAATGCCTCTGGGTGTTTCACTGAATAACTGAACAGGCCCAGAGTTTCACCCATGTCTGAATTTCTCTTCCCATATGGAAGTTACTTGTTCATGGCAAAGCTCTGAGAGTGAGTCAAAGGTGAGGGATTCCCTGCTCTGTATCCCACTGAACTGGAATGAGGGGAGTTCTCCTGGGCACAGAGAGCTGCAGAGGGATGGATGGATACATCTCAGCTCAGTCAGCACCAGGATAATAGCAAAGGCTTTCTAGGAACTTGCTCATGGCATTATTATCCCCACTGTGCTAAGCAAAGTCTGTCAATGCCAGTAAGCCAGTGCTCTGTGTAACTGGGTTACTTGTTGGAAGACTATACATTTCCTTTAACCCCTGCAAATCTCTCATGACACAAAGGTTTCATTTCATTCAGCTCTTCTAATTTGCCCTGAAAATGCTGCAAAACAAAAGCAGTTACAAATGCACTGTCCTTGTGTGCTACAAAGTCCTGCAGAGATGAGTTGACACAAGGCCAAAATCCCACCCCAGATCACAATGCAAATGGCTCTGCTCTTTGGGTGTTTTGCATAGGGAAGAGATGGTCCCCAATTTCTGTTCCAAACTCTGTGGTGCTTCCTCCTTAATTATCCTTCTTGTACTTGACACAGTATAGAGAATCTGTCCTTAAGTGAATGCAGCACAAGGAATGTCTGCACTGCTCAAAATCCAAGCAATGACATTCAGAAAACTAGGGAGACTAGGAGCAAATATCACAATTAATTAATTGTGAAATGATGCAACGAAATGCAGCAAGCAGCTGGAAAACAGACTGAGCTCAGGCTAAGGAAGAAAAAGAATATGTAAAGACAGATAAAGTAAGAAAGTTTTCTTCATTGTTCTTGGATTTCTTCTTCCATGAGAAAGGGAAAGCCACGAAAAGTTGCCACTCAGTCTCTATTCAGTGCTATCTTTAAACAGTTATACATCAGGCAAATCCTAAAGCAAAGGTTACTGCAGGTATATTCAGAGTCAAGAG
>VWZP01000424.1:12299-26679 GCA_013396995.1 Dicaeum eximium | reverse complement strand
CAGGGGATGGGGCCGGGCTCTGCTCGGGGCTGCCGGGGCCAGCAGCGGCAGGCGGGGCCATAAAATAAAGGGCAGCGAGCTGCAGCCCGGCAGGAGGAAGAACTTGTGTGCACGGAGGGGCAGAGCCCTGGAACAGCTGCCCAGGGAGGGCCTGGAGTGTCCCTGTGTGGGCCATGGCAGCCCCAGCTGGACACGTTCCTGTGCCGCTGCTGCAGGGACCCTGCCTGGGCTGGGCAGTGGCACAGAGCATCCCCACAGGAACCTTCCAGCCCCAAAATTCTGTGATTCTGTGATTCTTAAAGCCATACAGAGTGAACACCATGGTCCAAAAGAGAAATTTTTAAAGTATTTTGTCGTCAACCCTCATGGAGGTTTAACTGTACCAATACTCAGGAAAGGACTAAGTATGAATGACATGTATATTTGATTATTTATTAAACATATTTTATAGAGCTGGCGTTCAAAGTGCTTTGCAGTGTACTTTAGTGGTGTCCAGACTTCATTCACTTCAGCTTTTGATGCAGAGAAATTACTGAAGAATTAGTTTTGAGTTAAACATCTGAATAAAACACAGAAATCTTTATGTGATTTTGTGCACATATGCAGACATTTAAACATCTTTAGTGATATTCAAATGTAATATTTAAGCCTGTTTATGAAAGATAATAAGCATCTTGAACATCTGTCTTGGCATTTCTCTGAAGTGGATCAGAATAAGCTGGGTGTTAGGAAAGAAATCCTATTTGTAGGAGTCAGATTTCTAATCTGAATTCTCAAGAGATCAGTGATATTTGCTTGTAGGTGTTTGCCCAGCTGGTTCTCAGATTTGGCTGAGCAAGGGTCACATTCCCCATTTTTGTCTTGGACAGTCCGGTTTGCACATTGTTGGGCAAACAATTACTTGTTGTAACAAAAAAGTTACTTTGGAAAGCCACAATAAACACAGGTTTCAGAAGGAAAAATGGGATTTTTATGGAACTGCTCCAGAGCTGAGGTGCATCAGAGGTGCTCTGAGTCTAGGAGAGAACATTCCCATGTGGTCCAAGCTTGCCTTGGCCAGGCTGGAATGGGCAGCAGCTGAGCTGGAGATGATCAGAGGTGGAGGAGCATCCTCTGCTCCAGAAACCCAGGACTGGTTTAATTTCCAGAAAAACACAGGCACATTAGAAAAAACCTTCTTGAAATGTCTTGGATATTCCTGGTTCTTGGATTAGGAGTAGGAAATCCAGCTGTAATGGGAAACAAACAAACAAAAAAAGCTGTGAAGTAGTTCTGAGATTTAACCAAATTAATGTAAATCCCAATTGATTCACTATTAAAATTGATTTCTAAGCTTTGTATAATTATATCTATTTTTCTTTTGAATTTGATGGGACTTTCATGACTGTTTCAGTCAGCTGTTTGAAATTCAGTTTGCTGGTTGCTGTTATGTAAGTTGGCTGCTATTGTCTCTTCACACTTTCTAAATCACTTAGACAGAAGGTGGAAGAGCAGTGAATTTCAGATAATGAAATTGTAATGGGATCCATAATAGAAACATATAAATACACACACTCTGCTTTCCATCCCCTGTGGAGAGGGAATTTTTGTTTACTTGTGAAATTGGTTGCAGATGGGACAGGAATTGCCATGAGCAACTCACAGACTTTCATTGCTGAATCTCTTCTGAACTGCAGAGGACACATCTTCAGAAGCAAGAAATGATTGAGTAACTCTCATTAACCAGATGACATAAAATAGAGGAAGAGTTAGAAGCCCCTATTCAGTTGCAAATTTCTTGCTAGGTACCAATTAATTTTGCTTCAGAAGCTTTCAAAATCCAGCATCTGAGAATTTCTACTAGGAAGAATCCCATATTGTATTTATTTAGGAAAAGTGGCTAATGGGAGTTTACCTTACTCATATGGTGTGGGTTTTGAATTAATTTTTTAAAAATATGAATTAAGTTGTCCGAAATCAAAAAAACCTTAGGAGAAAACAAAGGATGAAAGAGTTCCACTGTTCATAGTTCTTCCTCTGGCAGCAGTAAGAAACTGTGTCTTCTCTAAACTAAATATTTTCAATGTACAAGAAATGAGAAGGAGAGACACTGTGCAGCAGTGCCATTGTGTTTGCTATTTTATTAGTATTGTTTTTGTGGTAAAGTAGTGCAATTATGTTACTAACAGACTAATTAATTTTTTTTCCCCTCAGTTTAGCCAGAGAAAGCAGACTCATAAGTAAATTCAGGTGTAGGTGGCAGACATTTCTGTCCAAAAACTGAAGCCAGGCAGTAGCTCCTAAAGGACTGTGAAATACAACCCCTTCCTGTTAACCCCATTAATTCATATTTGATCATTTTCAACTGCATAAATGAACACAGCAATGTCAACTCAGTCTGTTTTTTGAAATAAAGTATCTTTTTTATTTTCCACTCCCAGTTGATATTCAGAAGGAGAGACTTAATATTTTTTTTTTTCATTATCACAGATTTTTTTCATTGTCACAGATCTCAAGGTTTTTTAACTTGTGCCTTTTTCACTGGGTCTTCTGTATTTCCTTCCCAGCTAAAGACATAGGGAAGAACCTATAAATGTAAGGAAAAAGCCTTAAAATAAGACTGTACTCAGATTAGTACAGATTTTAATCTTAAAATAGATTGTACTCAGGAGCAGTAAATCAGGAATACCATAGGGGCTTTTTGATGGATCCAGAGCACTGTCCCACAGAGTTTCAGGATAAAGATAATTAGCTATTAATTTACCACAGCAAACTATGCTGTTACAATCACGCTGCCCAGGGAAAGCGAGTTCTAATTGCTTCAGCCCATTTCCAAATGAAATAATTATTAATTATTCCGCCCAGAGTCCGTGTTTGCCTGGCAATTGTCACTTATTAATTATGGAAATGGAACACATTGCATCTGAGGGAATTGCAAAGGGATGATGTAATCTGAGCAGGGGGATGCTGTCTGGGAAAAAAAAAAATAGTGCAGAAAGCTCAAAGGCTGTGCAGAAGTGAGCAGGTAAATGGTGTTTCTGCACATCTTGTGCATGATAATTGCACTGCCCAGAGGCTCCTGAGAGCTCACCAAGAATGTACCTCATTCTTTAAATGCCTTTTCAATGCACTTGTGGGGATGATGGCATTTTTGTGCTGGTATTTAACAAAAAAAGCAAAGACAAGCCATGTCTCTCTCGCACACAGAAATTGACACACGTGCTGTTGGATGCAGTTACAGGAGTTTTTTTCCTGCTGCTGCTTCACTTCTGAGGCAGGACTAGGCTGATTTCTGCTTGAGGTGCCATCTCCAGAAGAAATCAGATTAGAAATGTCAGGGAGCCAATGACTGGAACTGATCATCAGCAGTGTCTTTTTCAGAGCTGAGTTGTTTCTCAAGCACACCTGGCTGCTCCCCTTTTTTCTTGCTCTCCTAATGTTTTTATAGACTTCTAAAAAGGTCTTCAAAACAAGTAAAACTGCAAAATGTAGAAAAATAAAGGCACAGATCTACACCTATATTGATTTTTTTGTCCAAGTGCTGAAGAAACACTGCTGAAGTATTATCTATATTTCCTACCGTTCTCTTGCAAAAAATTTCACCAATTCACTTCATAAGCATGCAAAAATTTACGGTACATTTAATATGTAATATTGTTCTCCTTGTTTCTCCCCATCCCCACCACCTGCTGTGTAAACTGGAAATTAGGAGAGCAAAATTCAGCACTGATTTTTAATGATTCATCCTAAGTCATCCAGAATAAATGTCCTGCAATAAAATGTCGTAAAATTATTAAAATTACCTAATCTCTTCAGACACATAATTTCATCTGTGTAATTTTTTCTCCTCAGTTAATTTTTGGGGCACTGAGATTGTAGCCATAAAGGCTCTGACGTATAGAACAATTATTTGTTTTTCCCAAATTGGCATTTTCTTTTTTTTTTTTTTTAATATTACGATTATGCAAAGTTATTTACAGAGCAAAAGACTTGAAATTAAAACACCATGCTCTGTTACAGAGTCTGAAGCATAGAAAGGAGGAAGGAATACATGTCTCAGTGTGTTCTGAGGATTATGGCGAAATTTACTTAATGTTCCTGCAAAGGAAGAGCAGAAAAACCAATCCTATCACTGATACTTATTTTGCTCTTTTATTTCCTGTTTCCCCCCTCACAGCTTTTTGTGGCTTTCTGTTTCAAACTTAAGCATGGCTCACAGGACAAGATAAAATGGTCTCAATTTGCATTTGCTCNAATGGACCCAAACACCCAAACCAAGGCACAAAATGGACCCCAAACACCCAAACCAAGGCACAAAATGGACCCCAAACACCCAAACCAAGGCACAAAATGGACCCAAACACCCAAACCAAGGCACAAAATGGACCCCAAACACCCAAACCAAGGCACAAAATGGACCCCAAACACCCAAACCAAGGCACAAAATGGACCCAAACACCCAAACCAAGGCCTTTTAAAGCTGTTTAACCCAATCACTTTCTAACACCTACTTTGTTTCTACTTTTCTACCAAGAACTTCTAATCTATGCACCTAACTTCCACATTATTGCTTTCTCTAACCAATAACTTTGTGCCACCAGTGCTACAGAAAATGGAGCTGAAGAGGGACAAGAAGGAAGAAGGGACAACATCCAAAATCCTCCATCTTGACTCCTATTCACTCTCATATTAAAATCCCAAAACCCTAAATTCTTCACTCTGTGATACACTACCACTACTACCTACTTCAAACCTATAATTCAAACTAACTCATCCCAAAGTTTTGGCAATTTTTCCCAGGTACAAAGGTTAAAAACAGTGTTCTGCTGAGTGTCAGAGTTTCTTAAAACAGGCAGAGAGACATTCTCTGTGCCCTGGAATCCAACAGATATTAGGAAAAAAGTTCCTCCCCAAAAGAGGTGGTCAGGCAATGGAACAGGCTGCCCAGGGAAGGGAGGGAATCAACATCCCCAGAACTGTTCGAAGCCCATGTGGATGTGGCACTTTGGGGACAAGGTTTAGAGGGGGACACAGAGGTGGAGAGGCCAATGCTTGCAGGCAGTGATTTTGGAGGTCTTTTCCAACCTTAATAATGTTATGATTTTATGCTTCTTGTATCATAGAACCCTTACAAGGTCTCACGTTTATTTTATGGATTATTTATCGAAGTGACATGATAGAAAACTACGGGGTTTTTTTCTTTGTCATTTCATCAGTTTTCTCTCAACTTGGGCTTTGCAGACAGAGCTGAATTAATTATTCCACATCTGTCTTGGAAGATAAGGAGTTTGCTCAGAAGTAACCCCTGGCATTATTTGAAGATGAGGAGAGTGCACAGGCCAGGCAGGGTTCTGAATTGCAGGTTCAGCTCCCTGTAATGGACCTGACTGCACAACAAAATCATCAATAAATTTAAGGTGAGTCTTTAAATCACGGGGTGTGTGGTGACTTCAAATAAACCCTGCTATTCCACATTCCTAACTGACATGAAATCCTCCAAAGGAGGGCTTGCATCTCTAAGGTGGGAGACAGATGATGGTAAATTATGTTTCATGGTAAATTAATGATCAGAAATTAAGAAAACCTTGTTAAACTTGTATGATTTTTTAGGCCATTCTGACTGTTGTGGGACAGTTTTAAATCTCTATCAGGTTCTGAACCTCTGATTTTTAGTACAGATGTATTGCTGCTATGTTCCAGCTTTTCTTCTAAGTTGTCATGTGCTTCTGAAGCAATGAGGACTCTGAAGGATCTAAAGACTGAAAGTGGATAATCACATGTGAGAGAGTAGCAGAAGATCATTGAGGTATTAACACATCTCTCTATACACTGATATTCTATTAATTTGTACATTCTTCATATTAGCCTATATTCTTTCAATAAACCTTACTTTTATACCCAACTGCAGTAAGCAGTGAGGTAGTAATACAGACAAATTTTAAATGCTTCCACTTAAAATGTGCACATTTCACTTGCCTTTTAAACTAGAATTCAGTCAGAACAGAATTTATTGTTTCATGTGAAAATGGCACAGAGTGGAATCTTTAAATCACTCCCAGAAAAAAAGAAAAAGAAAGAAAAAAAAAAAGAAAAAAAAAAAAAAAAAAAGAAAAAAAGGGGGATGAGGGGGAAGGAAAGAAAGGGGAAAGTGTTCTAAAACAACTTCTCCCTTGATGCCCCATTTTTACTAACATTGCCTAAAGATTGCTGCTTTGTGTTGTCTAAAAATTATTTGCTGTGTTTATTTTTCCCTATTATTTTTCTCAAAGATTGCTGAGGCAAGCTGTCAGCTCTCTAACACAGTTTTAAGGAATGGCTCACATGGACTTCAAATCTTACTCTTGTAGGATAGGCTTGCAGGAGTCAAGCTTTTATTCAGGGTATTCTTAGAGAAAGGGAAACAAACTCTCCTCTCTGAGAAGGAAAGCTGAGGAACTGAGGCTGCATTTGAAAAGGAATATTGTGGAGAAACAAATCTGCTTATTAAGGAGGAAATGAATAGAGTTGGAAGAAAGTAATTCCACAATATGGATGGTGCTCATAAGGCAGTTTTGAACCCTTTTTTACCCATGCTAATTCACTGCACAAGCATGGCAGTTTCAATTTAAAGCTCTTAGCTTTCTATTGCCTTTCTGAGGCAGCCAAGACTATTTACAGAAACCTGGACAAATCACTTTGTCTTTCCTGTCTTGCAGTTCTGGGGAGAGTTTTGCTGCTCCCAAACCCAGTGCATACTTTGGAAACCTGGAGTTTCTTCTCTCAGAGATCCATGTTCTAGAACAGGATGTTACTGTATGGGGTAAAATATCCTTACTGCTGTTGTATAAATAATTAGACCATGAAAGAAAAGCTATGTTGGCTGTCTGAAAAACCCATATTTTCTGTGGTGTATGGAAATTTCTATTGTAGAGGCTGGATGGGTTTAGGGTTCCTTTTGTTGTATGAAATCTTATCTCAGGCCATTGGCAAGAGTTGCCTCCAAAGTCATGCCTGGCATTGGGCTGGCACAACCCTGAGCCCTGCAGAGCTCATATTTATGAACTTTTGTGTTGGGAGGGATATGAATTATTTCAGTGTTGTCAGAAGCACTGATATTCACATCTCTATTCTGCAGAATATGCTGCTGCACCCTACCTTGGGGAAATTTGCACTTTATAGGGAAATAAGCAGTGTTTGACTCGTCACAGGAATCTGAAATCTTATTTTTTCTCGGTGACAGTAACATTTCTCTTCAGAGGGAATAGTTTTTACTGATGGGGAAATAGAAAATATTGATTGCTCCCTTTTCAAATGCATAATCTCTTTTTGCAAAAGAAGTGACACAGCTTTTCATTACTGTGCTGCCTGTCCCAATTTCTGCACTAAGTTCCTCAGTTTTTCTACAAGCCAGGATTTGAATTTTTGAAAGGAGGAGGAATTGAAGAGAGGATCAAGTTTGTTGGAGGACCACAAGCAACAAATACTCTTTTTGCAGCAATATTGTTTTATTTTCACTCTGTAAGCCTATACAAATATGCAGCTGTGTCTGGTCTGCAGATTGGGTTTATTAGTCTCTGTAACTTAATGATAACTCTGTTTTCTACTGCACACCAGCTCAGCTTTGATTCATGGCTGCAGTTTTTTGGCCATAGCCTGGATAAATATTTTGCTCCTTTTCCTCATCACTATACAGCAAATTTAAGAAGAGCTGTTCTTACTAACAAGCCTGAAGACTTATGTCTATACAACATATCTCCTTGTACTCTTCTTAAGAACAACATGTTTTCCTAAAAGGCCCAAATAATATAGATTTGAAAAACCTATTTTTGACCTTAATGTGGTATCATTTAAATTAATCTTTCTGCTAGAGACTTTACAGACTCAAATATTCTATGGCATTTTTAATTACACTATGAGCTGTCAAAAGTCTAATATTTTTGTCACCTTGGTGTCAGTAATTAATTATATTTATATGTTTAATGTTCCTCACTTTTTGCGATAATAATGTGGTATAAAAATGAATTTATTTTACTTACTATTAGCTGGGGATGATTTGGATTGTATCTTTGCAGTGTTTCCCTCCTTCTTTCTAGTCTGATTCATATAAGATTACATAGTTATCTACAAAAAGGTCTATTCAATTTAGAAAAGCTGTCTAAAGTCTGTTTAGCAGCTATAACTGTAGGAAAAACTCATTATATGTATAGCCATTGTCACACATTGTAAGAGAAAACACAGCTATTGAGAAATGTGCCACAATGTTCTATTTTTAAAATAAAATAGCTTCCAAAGATCTTTATCTGTCACCATCCTGTTTGCTGTTATTAAAAAAAAAAAGTTATTTCTGAGAAGTTATTCGGAGAAGAATATGAAACAACCGACTCAGAAAGTTTATAAAAGTGAATTTGTCGTCCCCACTATTTGCACAGCAAACCTGAGTTTGAGATAACTGCTGTCAGTGATGGAAGTCAAATATTCTCTGCAATTCATGCTGCAAACCCAAACATTTACAGCTGTAGAGTTCATCAGAAAGGTCAGGTGAACAATGGGACAAAACGAACATTTTATTGCTGCTGTCCAGAGCTATCGTGAATATTTAAATAAGAATAACTGCAAACCCTGAAGTTCTGTTTTTATGGTTGCAAGATTGATGATTTCTGGTGTCCTTTTTGTCCAAGTGTGTTTCTACCTTCATTGCAATAACACGCTCTTACATGTCTTCTTTTTTGTTGGTTTTTTTTTTTTTTTTTCCCCAATTTAAATCTGAAAACTCAGCCTTACAAGAATTTATCTTGGAGGCTCTTGCCACTTTGGGAATTTAATTATTCATTTGTAGAATTACAAATCCCTCAGGCTCTCTGATTTCACACTCAGGGTGTGTCTGCACATGCAAGATCTTAGGCTTTAATTGACCTGACTTGCATAATGGACTTGGCAAATCCAATTTACTCTATCCAGGCTATTTAAACTTAGTGAAAGAAAAGATTAACAGAGAGGGCATTGATTTGGGAAGCAAATATTTTTTGCAGAAATAGTAGGAAAAGAATGGAATTTGCCAAATATTTTGCTTCACTGCCAATTATTTATCTTTGTAAACATAACATTTTCTCCTACTGGAATGTACATTTTTCGAAGTTATTTGTTAATTGTGGTGTTTAAAAAAGCAATGCAAAAGGTCTAAATGTAACTATTTATGCCACCTTTGTAAAGTACATATTCCAAAATACAGTGATTTTCTGTTACCTTTGGCTATCCCACATAAGCAAGGATTTGTCCTCTGTTAAAACTACATCAGAGCATATGAAAAGAATAACAAGACTGAAGAATAAAACTGTTTGCAATGAAAGTGAAAAACTGTAAAATTTCTATGACCAGTTAAATGGGCTTCAAGGCCTCTTCTTTCTTATAAAAGTGAAATTTGTATAAATAAAACCACATTTATTCTCTCCAGGCTGTAGTTTAATTGAATTAGTTTTATTTTCTATTTGATGTTCTCTGCTGGTATTCAATTTATGAAGAAAGGGTTCCTCCACAGGCCTTTAATAACTCAAACAGTTTAGTTGCTTGATTATATGTGGGGGGTTTGTTTTGGGTGGTTTTTTTGTCTGTTTTTTTATTTGTTTGTTTCTGCAATAAAAAGCAGTGAAAAAATTTTTTCAGCTATTTTCTAAAAAAAAAGCTGACTTGTTTCTCTGTGAAAGAATTCAGAGAGGCAGGTAAGTTCTTTCTGGAATTATCTGCAAACTTTAAATAAATCAATGAGGACATTAAAGTAATGTGGTGACTTGGGACTTAACTTTATTCATCTGAGCTGTACACTCATCTTTGCTTGGGGAAATAAAAGAAGAAAGGAATGAAGGAAGGAAGACTATGAGAAATTCCTTTTGAAGACTTTTTAGTCCTGATTTTACTCACAGAGTTTTCATTTCCTTTGCAGCACCAGAAGAAAGCCAAGACAGTTTTGTTTAGCAGTATAGGAAAACAAAATTCTTGTTTTTCACAGCTGCTGGGTTGGTCTTTTCTTCATCCAGCACTCTGCCTCAAACCCTTGTTGAGGTCTGTGGGCCAATTTCCAGGCAATTGAGATGCTTTTGGTCAGGTTTCTAACTCTCTGAACCTGAAAAATGGCCATTGTTTTGGACAGCAACAATAATTTTAGATATTTCACCTTGAAAGTATGATTTTTTTTTTCTTACAAGATAATATTTCTTCTACATTAAAATCTGAAATAAAACCATTTTTTATTCTTTTTTATTTATACAGATTTTTATTTATTAACAGAAATATAAACTATGAGCTATTGTTGTCATATGACACTCATCAAGAGGCATTTTTTTTTACCAGTACTAATCAGGGGAATGCCTAAGAACACACGTAGTGTATTTTAAATCCCTATTAAGGACAAGTTAGAAAATCAATGTATCATCATGCAGGAACATGACCTTAGATTCCATCCTGGGAATGAATTTATTTAAACCATCCCTTCATGGCACAGTAGAGTAATTAATTATGAATGGCTTAATTGAAGTGAATTTTCTTGGTTTGAAAAGCCAGGTGTCTGCTAAGGAGGGCAGGAGCCTCCCTTGAAATGGAAAATGCAAACCCCCTCCCTCTAAATTATTGTAATTTTGAAATTTAGGGGCTCTCAGGCAAAGATACGGGAATAGGAATAACAGTTCTTTACTGGGAAAATTAAGAAAAAATACAAATGCAATACAAAAAACAAACAGAAAAAGAACCACTGACAGAGTGAGAGCAGGAGCTGTCCCTGTGCTCAGGCTGTTGGTGGCAGTGCCATCCCATGGTGTCACTCCTCCTGCAGTGACAGATGTGCAGGAGCTGTCCCTGTGCTCAGGGTGTTGGTGGCAGTGCCATCCCATGGTGTCACTCCTCCTGCAGTGACAGATGTGGCTCTGCTGCAGCTCTGATCCTGTACAAGGGGGGAGTTTTCCTCTGGAGCTCCAGGGCTGCTGGAGCTGGGCCTGCTCTTCCTCTGGGAATGCAGAGGAGAAGAGGCTGCTCCTCTGGGAATGCCGTGGGAAAAGGCTGCTCCTCTGGGAATACAGTGGGAAAAGGCTGATCCCTGGGAATGCAGTGGGAAAAGGCTGCTCCTCTGGGAATGCAGTGGGAAAAGGCTGATCCCTGGGAATGCCGTGGGAAAAGGCTGCTCCTCTGGGAATGCAGTGGGAAAAGGCTGATCCCTGGGAATGCAGTGGGAAAAGGCTGATTTCATGGGAATGCTTTAGGAAAAGGCTGCCTGTGTTGCTCCAACCCTCAGATTCTATCCAGGCAGGAGTGCTTGGCTCCTCCCCCTGGGCGGGGCATCTCCCAATGGGATGATGGAATTTTATCAGCCATGCAGGGACACTCAGTGGCCCATTAACAGAAGATAATTAATAATTAATGGCTCATTAACAGCAGATTCTCCTGGAGGGAGGATTGGTTGTGGAAGAGATAAAGAAAAGTGCCCAAAGAACAGAATATATTCTGTTCACACACAATATTCACACCCCCAGCCACATCTTGCAACCCAGGACACGAATGATCACAGAGAAAGTCAGATCAGAGCTACATTTTCACCATAAATTTTAGTAATGTGGTTGGGCAAGTATACATTTTTTCCAATTGCCTTTTTTTTTTTTTCCCTTGAGGTGAACTTTCAAAGAAAATGTTTATGGAGAGAAACTTTCCCCCATCCAGAGGGCGTCCACTTGATTTTCATTTTTCTCCGCACAGTGAGTGAACTTCACCAGGGCTGGTGGTGACTCAGGTGGCCAAAGCCACAGGATTGTGGGTGGAAATATGGATTTGAGCACCTGAACCCTGAGGGGAAAATTAAATGTTCATTTCCAGAGTGAGGCACTATAAAAATATGGGCCCAGTCTCATGACCCCAATGTATTTTAGGAAAGAACTCTTCGAGGATCCTGGCACTATCCGTACTTAGAGATCCCAGATATTTTAACTACAGTGTCCCTTCTGTGTTATTTTGCCCCATGAATGGAATAATTTTAAAAGCTTAGAAAGAAACAATTTTGTCCAGGACAAGAATTTCTGTGTCTCTCTGAAGAAAAAAAATATAAGCAACAAAAATGGAAGGTTAGACATTTTCCCATCAAATCTGAATTGCTCAGATTCTGAGTTAGATGCCAGCTGAAATTATATTTTTGGAGGTAATTTTCAGAGGTAGATGACAAAAGTTTTTAGAAGACTTTTTTCTAGTTGGGATCTGGGGTTTTGTCTATATAAATTTACACATATTAAATAATTACCATTTTCATGGTAAAAAAAAAAATCAGCCGCAAATTAATGACCACTTTTATATAGATCAATGTTTTCAGTAAAATTTCAGCACAATTCACAGAAAGATCTCTCTGAAGAATAACTGTGGCATGATTTATACTCAATAGATTTACATGACTGATCTGAATGTCCTTTGGCAGCCCATTTATTAAAATAACATGAGCCTTTCTGTTGGTTTTTTTGGTCCCAACAAATGTGGAAACCCAACCCTCTGGGCCCTTTGGAGGGGTTCCCACTGCTGAGTTCTTTTCCAAGGATGAAGAACGAGCAGNAGCAGGACTCTCTTGGTCTTCAGGTTTTTGTTTATTCTTAAGTTCAGCACTGTCTGCACACCAGACTCAGCGTGTGAGAAGCGAGGCACAAAATGGACCCCAAACACCCAAACCAAGGCCTTTTAAAGCTGTTTAACCCAATTAACTTCTAACACCTACTTTGTTTCCATTTTTCTACCAATAACTTCTACCAATTTATGCATGTAACTTCCACATTACTACCTACTCACACTAACCAATGGTTTTCTGCCACAAGTACTACAGAAAATGGAGCTGAAGAGGGACAAGAAGGAAGAAGGGACAACACCCAAAATCCTCCATCTTGTCTCCTATTCACTCTCATACTAAAATCCTAAATCCCTAAATTCTTCACTCTGTGATACACTACCTGTGTGCTCTAACTCATCCCAAAGTTTTGGCAATTTTTCCCAGGTACAAAGGTTAAAAGCAGTGTTCTGCTGAGGGTCAGAATTTCTTAAAACAGGCACAGAGACATTCTCTGTGCCCTGGATCCCAACAGCTTTCTTTGCTTATAAACTGATAATCAACTCCTAGGCTATGGGATCTCCAAAGTATTTAGTGTTGGCTGCGTGCAGCAAAATGTGGTCCTGTTTCCAGCTGTGTCCAGAAGAGAGGTTGTTTCCTGGAAGGAATTTAGAGATTTCCTTGTGTACAGTCCTGGCCCCCAGGGTGGAGCTTATTTCTCCCACCTATTTCATCTATGACGTAGATTTGGACACAAATTTAGCCACCAAAATGGATGTTTTTAAAGCAGAATATGTCTTATTTTAATATCCTAAGTGGTGGTGATAATTTTTCTTCAATATCAACACCAGAATCTAGTTAGTACAATTTAACATCCCGGGCTGGAGGTCTGTGTAATCTCTTCTCATTTTACATTTGAGAAATGATTGAATTTTATCCAGTTACTTCTGTCCTCAGACTCATAATTTGTGACTGAATGAAATAGAACATGTTTAAAGCTGTGTGACTGATATATATATTTCATTTTATAGACTTAAGGTTGCACCTTAGCTGATAACATTTATTTCGTCTCTGGAACTACTTTATCTACAGATATTTACTGAAATTCAGCACCAAATACTCTAAGTTTGAGGACTGAATACAGTTTTATCCAATTATTAATTTGGTTTCATGTCCTCCATATCTCAGAAAAGTGACAATATGGCATTGAGTGAGTATCATATTTGTGATTGTTTTAAGAATTGAATTATCTATATTTTTTGTGTAGATAAAAACCCCAAACTACCAACCTTGATTTATCATGTTCAATGAATAATAAACCAAAAAATGATAATTTGTGGCAACCTAATAGGAAAAACAAAGAAAATTAAGAACTGACTTGTCTTGATTCCCTGGGTTTGTTCCATTAGTAAAAGGAATGTGTCTACAATTACATCTTGTATCCATGTGTTTGACATCAGTCTTGTAAGACTAGGAGTTTTTCTACTAGGAATAGAATTTCAGTAGCTGAGGCCTTCTTTTCCTGTCTCAAATTTTAAACAGTGTCATGGTTTGAGGCTTACCCGGAAACGGTAAGAATTTTTTTTCACTGCGGCTCAGTGAAATCCCAGGTGGACAAATTGCAGGAGGAAGAGGAGGAGCTCTCTTTTTCCAGCCAGGGTGTCCCAGAGGTAAGAGCTCCCTGGGGCCAGGCCTGGGGGCTCGGCCCCTTTCCCAGGCCCGGCCCAGCCGGCGGCTGTGGGACGGTTCCCCCTGTCCCCCCACCCTCATTTCATCGGAGGCAGCGGCAGGCGGCGGGGGAAGGGTGAGACCGGCCAGTTGTCGCGGCCCCCCCTCATCGGGCGGCGGCAGGAAGGCGGGGGG
>VWZP01000424.1:195-11922 GCA_013396995.1 Dicaeum eximium | reverse complement strand
TTTTCCATAACATGAACAAGAGGGACTCCTCTCCCTGAGAGAGAATTGAGAAAAGACTATTCCAAAAAATGATGGACTGATTGGGATTGTTTGAGTGTTATTTCTTTACATTGACAAACGGGAAGGAAAGGCTTGTGGAGGGAGGAGAAGGGTCTGAGGGGTTTTGGTGGGGTTTTTTTTTTTCTTTTCCTTTTTTCTTTCTTTTAGTTACTGTTAATAAACTGTCTTTCTCTTGAAGTTTTGAGCCTGCTTTGCTTTTCTCCTAGTTGATCCTATTTTACAGCAGGAGAGTGCTCTGGTGATTAACCAGCACGAGAAAACCCACCACAATTAGTGGTGCATTTGGCTGGGAAAATTTCAATTTGATTGAAATTGGGGAAAATGCAGAATTGGCGAACTAAACCACTACACGAAATTGGTGTTTCTGCCCGGTTTCGAACTGAAACCAGCACAAACAGTAAATGAAATTATTTAGCACCATAATAATTTGGTTTGGAAAAAGGCAACAGGCAGTTCCCGCTTTTGGGGGCATTGAATTTATTTTTTAATTTTAAATTTTTAATTAATTTGAGTTTATTTTAAAATTCATCAGATACAGAGTGCTTTGTATCCGTGAAGGAGTGAATGGCTTTTGTTGGGGTAATTTTTTTTGGTAGCATTTCTCACGGTGCTGTGTTTTGGATTTGTGATTAGAAAAGTGTTGATAATGTAGGAATTCTTACCCACTGCTGAATGGAGCCTGCACAGCGTCGTTCTCTGTTTCTCACACTGTTGTGCCAGCTGGAAGTTGGGACTGCGACATTCCATCCATTGTGTCCAAAGAGATGTCCCCTACCACATGGAGGAAATGAAAATTTCCTGTTCAGAATTGCTTTTAATTTTACATTTCTCTAGTATCAAGTAGAATTTTATATAATCTTTTATAAAAGCATGCATTCTACGTGAACACAGAACACACTGTTTTACACATTCTCCTTTTCCTTTTGACAAACTCTGTGCTGCCACACACCAACCAATATTTTCCCACTAACCAATATTTTCCCAGGCCTCTCAAATTAATAAAAAATGGAGAGTGCATTTCATTGCATTAGTGAAGCAAAACCACTGTGATTTTGAATCAAGCATTCACCAGCAGAGATTCAAATCAGTTCATCAGTCTACATCTCTATTTCACAAATGTTTTCAGGCCCATTTGGCAAATTCTGATGTTTTCTGAGATAAATTCTTTGGGTACTTTGCAACATTAAGCTTTTCTTTTATGATGTATTTTCATTTGCAAAATTTCCTGTGGAGAACGAGCTAAAAACAGCGACTTCATCATAGAGAGAAAGACTAACCTCAATTCTTTTATAAAACAACAAACATCTGAATGCTGACAGTATGTAAATTGGGGAAAACTAAAGGTGATGAAAAATGATACTTTACAGTAAGCCATTGCTAGAGAAAAAGCAATAATTTGTAGAATACACCCCATTTTATCATATATTGATTCGATATAAAGACAATTGTAGTTGATAGTGCAAATATATACACTGTTAGGAGCAAACAGAGTGCTTTCCATTGTTACCCAAAATACAGAATGAGTTTAGGTGGATTACAGTATTATTGCCATTATCACGGAATGGAACTCATTTAGCAATTGATATGAAACTTGTTATGATGCTGTGAAAGAATAGGAAAGTTTACAATAGGAGGCATAATGAAGGTAGGAAAAGAGAAATAAAGAAAAATTGTCTGGTTTATGCATCAAATTATACTATATATAAAAAATAAAAACAACCCTGCAAAAACAGAGTTTAAGCCTTCTCTTCAGATAATGTCATTGACCATATTCCCTGTTTTCAACAACAAAAAATATCTTGAAATACAGACCTCTGGATTTCTTTTCTGTTTTGTTTTTACCTTAAGTGAAAAATTACAGCCGTTAAACCTGAACATTTGAATTAACTGTTTTAGGAACAATTCACCTAATTTTTTGTCCTACTAGTAGAAGGAGAAATTACATCTTTGACTGGCAATTACACCACTATTTACTGTCTTTTGTGGCACTGAAATTTAATGGCCTATGCAGATCTGTTTTAATGACCTTTAAAACTTCCTGGCTGCTGATCCTTGCTCTAAGTGAGCCAACATCCAAACCAGCTGTCCTGCAAGCCATCACTAAATGCCAATAATAATAATAATAATGCAGGGAATTCTGTTTAGTTTTTGGTGGAATAATAGGCTTGTGGGTCAGAGTTTGAACTGTCAGACCTCTGCAATATGAATAATATACAATATATTATATTGATATACAATATTTTATTTCTAACCCTCAATTAGAATCTCACTTGAGTAGCCTACATGTGGTCACTCTGATTGATAAATGCAAAATACCCCAGGGATTCAGTCATGCACCACTTCATAGCCAGCTGTTAGAGCTACAGGTTAATTTCATAATTCTATAAACACATTACAGAAAAATACCTTTACTGTCTCATGGCACAATTGCTTTGAAGGAAGACCAGAAATGTCATAAGTCAGCTTCCACTTTACTCTTAATCACAGCACGGTTTGGGCTGGAAGTGACCTCTAAAAGTCTTCAGTGCAGTGAGCAGGAGCATTTTCAACTAGAACAGGTTACTCAGGCTCACCTGGCCCTGAGTGTTCCCAGGGGTGGGGCTGACACCATCTCTGAGTAGCCTGTGCCAGGTTTCCAGCACCCTCAGAAAATGTTTTTTCCTTATATCTCATCCAAATCTGCCCCTTTTTTAAGCTGAAAACCACTGCCCTTTGTCCTACCGCTAATAGGGCTGAAAGGCTGAAATAAAGTCTCCCTGCAGCCCTCTCTTCTCCAAACCAAAACACCCCAACTCTCTCAGACTTTCCTCACAGGTTAAGGGTTGTAATTTTGTAGCCCTCCTCCAGGCCATTTCCAAAAGATCCACATCTCTCCTGGACTGAGGATCCCAGACCTAAATCCAGGCTGGGTCTCATGAATCCAGAACTAAGCAGTCCCAAGGTCATATTTAACACTATCATTATATTGCCTAAAATACCTGGAATAAACTCTAATACAAGTTTTTCAGTTTTTCAGCCATAAAGTTAAAATATCCTTTACAGACAGAATGGTTATTTATAAAATTCTGTTTTTTTTTTTTTTTTTTTTTTTTTTTTTTTGTTAAGCATCAGATCACAGCATTCCTCAAAGATTTAAGATAATTAGCAGCACAGAGTCTATAAGAGTCACATCTATTCTTTAATATAAATTGTTGCCTATAGTTATATTATAATTACTGCATGTGTTTTACAATAATGCTTTTTGTCACACATCTGGCCACCAGGGTGCTTTTTAATATTGCCAAGTGCTTAGATTCGTTTCCCTACATCTGGTATAAATATAGCTCTCTTTAAATTGGCTGCACAGTTATTATCCTGTCATTATGAATAATTCCACTCTATAATTTTAAAGACAAAAATGATATTGATCCAAAAGGAACATCTCCCTGCAATAGGAGCTCTGCTATTTTGAGACTGCATGTTGCTTTCTAACCTGCCTCATTATTTATTTTAAAATAATACATCTGTAGCTACATGTGTTTTTATAGATAGTTATGGCATAGTCAAACAGCAAAGTCAAATATAGATACTAATGAGGATTTATTCTTCTGATTATTTTGGTTTTAACAGTCCCTGAGTGCAAGAATTCTTCATTAGATGGGGCAGACAGAATTGACTCGCTGCCTGTTCCGGCACTGATTGAATTCCTTGGTAAAATGAGGCAATTCTGGTGACACCAATCATGTGTTAACCTTGAGTCCTTAAAAATTGGTTTATTTAAGTGGAGGAGGAGACTAAAAATATAACTCTACTTCAATATGGAATATTTTATGATAGGTGAAATAATTAGACTTTAGGTTATATATATTTTTGACTGTATCTGTCAAAGTCCATAATTTAAAAGCATTTTTAATTTTTTTTTCCTTCATCCTACCTTTTGGTTTGTGCGTGATATTTTTTTCTGGAACATTTGTGCAAGTTCTTTTCTGGAATATTTCTGCAGACTGATCACAAATATTTGTCCTCAGTATGTGCTGTCCTAGTGTCTTTTCAAAGCCTTTCCTTTCAGTTCAGCAGGGCAGAAGCTGATGACTTTTAAGCAGCCCCAGCAGCACTTGGTACTCAGACCATGCATGGTTTTATCTCAGTAAGTAATGTGCCACAGGAAGTTCGTGAGTGTAGTCTGCTAAACTCCGAAATTGACTCGAAATTGTCCCATTTTTGCAGATCTGTCCCAGGGGGTTGTGCTTCTGAGGCAGACACTGCTTTTCCATGAAGAGGATGAGGATGGGAAGCTGTTTCATGGCAGAAAAAGCTTCAGACTGAATATTTCCAGCAGTGGGTAAGATTAAAAATCATTAATCTGACAGCTCTTAGTTTCTGATTTCACATCTTTTGAATGAGGTATTCAGTATTCATTTAGTATTTAATGGAGGAGGTTGTGAAAAATTAAAGATATTTCTGGTTTTCTGCCTTATTTATCCCCTGGGATAAATAAAAATGTGTACAAAAGCATTAAGGAAAAATGCCTCTGGACACATTTTATAATAGATTTTAATTACCCACACATATTTGGTGGTCTTCAGGGTTGACAGCAGACCTACCTGCTCCGAGTGGCTGCTTTATATGGATCAGAAAGAAAAGATATTTTTTATAATGAGAGCATATTAGGATATGGACATATATTAGATATCTGTATTTACATTCTATCTGACCTATATAGTACCATAGAAAATGGTTTCTGAACTTATAATAACTTTATCCTGTGACTTACCCCCACCTCTGTTAACAATAAGTTGCATCTTGTGATGGAACTTGCTCACAGAATAATTTCTAAAAGCCTCAACAACACAAACCACCACAAGAAAAACTCTCCACCATTTGCAGGGAGTAAATAAAGTGTTTGAGAGATTAAGCACATATGGTAAAATCTATCTACTGCAGATTGAATTTAAAATAAGGATCCTAACACGTGTTCAGCTGCACCTTCCACAGAGATTCTGTCTCTGCTGCAGGTTTGTCCTTGCTCAGTGTTGAGGCTGTGACATATCTGGTAAGACCAGGGTGGTTTTGGCCACTGGCTGAGCTGGCTGCTGCTTTCCTTGTAATCCCAAATCCTGCTTCCCCTCTGCCAGTGGAGAGTTGATGGCACTGGCTTCACATTGTTTGGGTGCCTTTCTGTCAAAGCATGAAAGGGAAAATTACTGTTTAAGAGCCTCAGCTGCGGGGAAGAGAATAAAATCACTGAAACTGTCCTTATTCGTGCAGCAAGAAAGGTTCTGACTGCAGCCAAAAATGTTTTCCTTGGAGCTACTGGAAGCAAAATGACTGTGCTTCCTGCTATAGACATTAAAGTTAGAAATAAAACCTTAAAAAGTTGTGAATAAGCATGTGTGCAAATATTATATAGGGTTGAGAGTTAGGCAACCACCAACCACGTGAAATTTAACAAAGGCTTCTTCAGACTGGAGAAGAAAAGGCTGAGAGGTGACCCCATCATGGTGTACACCTTCCTGATGGGGGAGGTGGAGGGGCAGGTGCTGATCTCTCTCTGGTAACCTGCAGCAGGACACCAGGAAATGGAATGAAGGGGCACCAAGGGAACTGCAGGTAGGAGTTCAGGAAAAGGTTTTTCATCCTAAGCATGGTCTGCTCCTGGAACTGGGTGGAACAGGCTTTGTAGGGAAGGGCTCATGACACCACAGCCACCCAAGTTCAAGGGGCATCTGGACAGGGTTTTTGGTCTTTCGGTTTAACTTTGTGAGGAGCAAGGAGCTGGATGTGATGATCTTATGGGTCCTTCCCTGCTTGAGATATTGCATCATTCTGTGATTCCCTCAGTGAATTCACTCTCTGTGGCTTTAAGGTTTCTATATAGTGGAACTCATCTGTGAAGTCAAAAATCAAAAATGGTTTGCATATTTGGAACTTCATAAATAATAAGATGCTAACAGTTCTCTGGTATTCAGAAAAAAATCATTTGGAAAGATCTCTCCTTGTTTGCTGTGTACAGCTTCATTTTATCCCAAAGTTTTTCTCAGTGAGTCTGCAGGGTGAAATGGATTAGTCTTGTTATGGTGCCTTACGTGCAATTATGGAGATTTCTTTCCTATATATGATTTTAGCTTAATTATCTTAGTGAAATGGAGAGCACTGGTGCTGGTTTAAGCTTTCTTTTCTGCCACTCCCACAGTATATTCCCTTTCTTATCTCTGGAAGTTCCACATCTATAATCTGCATGGGTGGGATGTGCCCCATACTCAGACTTTTAAAGATTTTTTTAAATAGCAGACTCCCTAGAGTTGTTAGACACTTTTTCCTCTGTTTCTCTCACAAAATGTAGTTTTAATTAAGTCAAGTGGGCATGTTTATTGGGCTAATTTCACCAGCAGAATTTGTGATGTGCCTGTGTTTGCTGGGCTATGTTGTAATGATCCCTCAGCCAGCTCTGGGACTTGGTGTATCTCCATGAGATAAAAGCATACCAAGCACCAACATTGACTTTGCTTTTAGAAGTAGTGCACTCTTAAAAAGATTAATTGTTTTAGACTTGCCTCTGCTCTTGTTGCAGTGATATTGTGTCCTGGAGCTAATTGCACACTTAATTAATTAATGCTTGAGCAACAGCTGTGAATAAATATTTATTTTCTTGCTTTACTTGAATAGATTCATCTGATAGAGGTGCTCCATCAGTGTCCTGAGCAAAAGGCAGAAGTAGAGCTGTCCACTGACACAGCAGACTGGTGCTAGAGCACCCCAGTACAGACATTTTGGATTAAAATCCCACTTCTAAGGAAGCACAACTCTCTTTTCCCTTGGGAAGGAACAGCCATATTTTAGAGTCAGTACGTATTAGTCAGAAAAACCACACAGTTCTCTCTTCAACTGAAATATTTTTTCTTACTCCTTGTGAAAATGGTATATTATGTACTAAAGGGGCTGCACATCATCCTTCTGAAGGAGATGGCATTTTTTACCCCTTTGAAGAAGGAATTTGGATGTCCATCTACAAAAAAGCTTATAGACTTTTCTCTCTTCATGAGATTTATATCCAAATCCCTGAAAGTGTTTCTGGTGCTTACAACTCCCTTTTTGTGGAGTTTTCATGAGTAGAGGGTTAGATTCCTCCTTCATTCTCTGGTCCACTGTGAATCTTGCAGTTACTTGTTTGGCTAATTTTGTTTTAGAGATTTGTGCCTTCAGTCAAAAGGTGCCTTATCTTGTCTCAACAACACATATTCCTTTGATGCTCAGATCCTCACTTGTGAATTCAGGCAAGATTTCCAAATACACTTCTAGGACTGCTTCCCCTTGGTCATGGAAAAACCTTTGTGCTCCAGACCTTTCATCAAAGAGCTGCCTCCGCAGGGCTTTGGAGATCCTTGAATGTGCACGGGTTCTTTGTGCATAATTGGACAAGTCTCGTTCAATTGTATTCCAAACAATGCCATGGAAATAGGCAATACAGAGGGGTGGATGGAGCATAAAAAGAGGCATGGAAAAGCTGACTTCCACAGCCAGTAGAGTAGGGTGACTTGAAATGGGAAAATTCGCCTTCTGAATCAAAGAGATAATGCTGTTATTCATTTATGCTGGGCCTTAATCCTTCCTGTGTCGTTATGAGGTGCCTCCTCTGCCGTTACATTTATTTCTTTCACAAGGGATATGTTTAAAAGTAGCTTTGTTCCAAAAAGTATTATTCAATTTGGTCAGAATGGGGAAATGTCCAGCAAAAATATCAGGCAATCAGAAAAAAGTGCTTTACTTGTACATATCCAAACTAAGAAAAAAAATTTGTCCTTACTGCTTCAGGCAAGTCAGATTGTATATTTTCTTAACTGCCTGGTCAATTTTAATTTTTTTTTTCCCTGTAAAAATAGAGCCTGTATTGCCTTCATATCCAGAAATCATCTACAAACAGTAGGACATCTCAAATGTCCTACTGTTATTTGTGATATTTATTTTCTGCTTTTAAAAAGACAGATATTCTACCAAAATATATTCAGCAGCTACATTGAAGATCAGATAATGGATTTCTTGTCAAAAATAATACAGATGAGAGGGTGGAAAAATGAAATTAATTCACTGAAAGCTATAGTGATTGTGGTTATTCACGCCATAGTTCAGTAAACACTCTGATGGAATAAAATGTTCATTTTATTTGTGGATTTGGAATAAACTCCAGAAGATAAAGCACAGAAACGAACTAAATAGAAATGTCCTAGATGTTCCTGAATCAGATAGTCTGAATATCTGATAATCAGAATATTGACAGCGAGGAATGCACATATTTTGAACCAAGATAGAATACTTAAGGCAATTTTTTGATGCGAAAAGGATAAAAGTAGGTAACACTAAATAATGTGTCTAACTAAATCCTTTATGTTTTTAAACCATATTTAGCGATTTTTATCTCAACGTTCCTCATTCAGAAGGAGCAAATAAATCAGATTTTATGGCTTGAAAGCTTCCTCTCTCGTGGCAAGAAAGCAGCTTATGCAATCCTGCCAGTGTGCAGGAAATTGGTGTCCACCCTCTGGTACTCCTGTGGCACTTACTGTCCCCAGCTGAGAGAAGGCAGCAAATTCAGAAAATTCAGAAAAACTGGTAAACAAAGGCTGGTGATGAGCCAAGACCCTTGTCCCAAGATGCTCTGTAAAAGAACTCTGTGGAAGAACTTTCTGAGAGCTCCAGCAAGGGCTACCATAATCCTTGGGGCTAGGGTGAATATTTATCCCAGAAGCAAAGCTTTTGTAAGTGGGCCTTACTCCAGAGGAAGTTGATTTTCTTTGACTGTTTGAATACAGCTACTTTTATGGTCAAGAGGTGAAATCCCTTATTTGCAGGTTATTTGGTTATTCCCAGTGCTCTTTATCAGGTCCCTAGATGAGTTTTTGGACCAACCCAATGATTCTTAAAGGCATGAAAGAGGATACAAGACTTTTTTCTACTCAAGGTGAAATAGACTTTTTTTTCTTTTTTTTTTTTTTTCTTTTTTTAGTGTAATGAGACCTGTGGGGCTGGGAAGGGCAAAGGACATTGTGTGCTCTTGCTCTGTTACCTTGTTTTCACTTAGGAAAAAAGCCAGGCTTATGGGCTAGGGGGAAGAACTGAAAGTCAAACCTTCATTCTGTATTTATTTCCAATGTGTGACTACCACAGTGTGCAGGCAAAAAGTTTTTTTGTCTCATGTTGTTGTGCAACCCATATGGCTTTCTTATAATGAAAAAAAATCCCAGTTTATTTTGACACATCCCTAGAAACCCACAAAGCAAAGATTGTTGCTAAATATGTGAAGATACATAAACATTTGCCAAGGTGAGTAAAGAAATAACTTCCTCCCCAAAGTCTTTTCTTGCACCAAAGCTAAAATGAAAACATTCTCTGAAGACATTTTGGGAGGGATAAAAGATGCTCTCTGTGTATGAATACTTTTTATTTTGATAGTCAGAAAAATAAACACAATTTCTTTGCTTTCAGGGACATCTTGCCCATGGGGAATCCCTGGCACCTGCCAGCAAGAGATGTGGGAATATTGAGGACCAAAGAAAAATCATCCAGAATCCTGCTGCTGCAATGTTAGAAGACAGAGTTTCCTAGAAAATCAAACATCTCTTGAGAACATCAGGTGTTTGAAAAAGGTGAGCTACTACTGCCAAAATGTTGCCATGAGGCAGCACGGCAGAATAAAATACACAATATTTTATTGCACCGTGACGGCCTCACAGTATAAATAATTCCAACTTTATAACTGAAATAATTAACCGATTATATAATTGCCTTACTTACGTAACCTGACCAGTAAGAGCGTGCCCAGGCCGTTGGGGACAGAGGCTGCTATTGGCTGGTGAGCCGGGTGGTAACTGGCTCAGCCAATGAGGATTGAGCTCCAGGGGCTCCTGATCTGCATAAGGCGCGAGATCTCAATAAAGCCGCATGAACGTGGAGTGTGTCAAGTCACCCGTCTGTCTCCAAAACTGTGACAATTGGTGACCCTGCGACAATGGTGATCACAGCCTTTGAAACTGGAGGACCCCCTCATGCAGGTATGGACTTCTGTTTTAAAGAAAAGATTTGAAAAATGTGATGAACAGGCTTTCTATGCCCTAATAACATGGTGTGAGAGTCACGGACTGGATGTGTCAGAAGCGGCCTCCCTAGATTTAAAAACTTGGGGTAGGGTGGCTGATATATTCTTACAGCTGCCTCTGCAGGAGATGACTGTGCTATTAATGTTGGAGATTCGTAATGGTTATAATAAAAAAAAATAAATAAATAAAGCGGTTGCAGAGGGAGCAAGTGGTAAGGATGGCAGAGGGATCACACGCCAAGCCTAATTTTGTTCTCAGTTGTTTAGAATTGTGCAGACATGTTTTCGACAATGCTTGTTAGTTTCTTTTGCACATAACTCCTGAAATTCCTTTCTTTAAAATGTGATTTAATTTATACAAAGAAATGTTATTAGGAGTATGACTATTACCTAAAATTAGCTTTTGCAAAATAATTACTCATAAAAGTGCACATTTTCCAAGCTTAAGTACTGCAGTGTTCAAAAAGAAACAGAGACCCAAACAAAAATAGATACTTCCTAGAATGAAATATTTTGAAGACATTACAAACACAAAAAAATGACATTTTTGCTCACGTGCCAAGATGTGGCCTGTGGAACCTAACTAAGACATGAGATGTTTCCTTTGATAATTTTGAATTAGTTTCATAAGTGGTACTTTCAGAAATGGTTGTCTTCCTCACTAAATACAATTCTTACAGCTATAGGGTGTGCAACACCACTAGTATTCCCTACATAGCACTTTAAAACATATTTTTTTAAAGAGAAAAGGAGGAATGCCTAGTGCTGTGTACACCCTAAAACACATGACACTATTAAATGGGTTTTATCTATTTAAAAAAATTAAGAATAAGGATTCTATTTATTTAATAATATAGATAACAGGCCTGAACTAAGATTGTTTTTCTTGTTGGTTGTCTTGCCCACAGTTCTGAGAGTTGAAATGTTACCTGTTTTTAGACTTATATTGTAAATTTGTAACCTTTAAGCTTCAGCATGCCATTTAGACAACTTGCATTGCTAGCAGCCCTGCCTGACAGCTCCTGAGAGCAAATGATACAACTTTAAGGGTATATGGGATACATCAACAGCTAAACAAGGGCTGGGCCTGTGGGATTGAGTTGAAGGCCTCATTCGAGTTTTTCGAGGCCTAGGTTGAGGATTTTACACAATGCCGTGTCTGTCATCCTGTCTGCAAGGTGCCTGCTTTTGTATTTAAAAATATACACACTGCATATACATACTGCTTTTGTATTTAAAAACAAAAAGGGGGAATTGTGATAGCCTACAGCTGGACTGTAGGCCTCACAGTGTGAATAATTCCAATTTTACAACTGAAATAATGAATCCATTATATAATTACCTTACTTATTATTTATGTAATCTGACCAGTAAGAGCAGGCCCAGGCCTTTGGGGACACAGGCTGCTCTTGGCAGGTGACAAAAACATGTAGAGAGCTATTGTGGGGCTCAAACTATTCAATGTGACATAATGGTTTTTTATACAGGAGTTTTTCCCTCCTCCCAGTCTGCTGCTGCTATTTGCTGTTCAGCTGGTGAAAAGCTGAGGCTCTCCTGCCCTGTTTAATTTATGCATTTATTTAATTTTATTTTTGAAA
>VWZP01000416.1:51528-62482 GCA_013396995.1 Dicaeum eximium | reverse complement strand
ACAGGTCACAGTGTCCCCTCAGGCTGGGACTCCCATCTCAGAAAGGTTTGAAGTGCTTGTGACGTTGACAATCCCATAAAGGGATTTTGTTTGCCCAAAGTTACAGCATTTCCTTTTCCAGTGTTTCTTTGCTCCCAGAAGTGTTGTCATCGTTGGAATAATTCCCCGAGTCCCGACTGCTCTGTTTGGAATGTTTGTAGTCTGTAAAAACAATTTCATTTCCCTCTTCTGTGATCATGGAATCAATCACACAGCAATTTTCCACTGATTCCTCTGCAGCTGACAGGTAAGGGATGCTGAAGGGCTCTGCTCCAAATCCCTGAGGACAGAAGCAAGAGTGGAAGACATGAACATCCAGAAATAATAATTACATACTGATTTAAATAATTAAATACTAATTCTGCTTAACACCACAGTCACACAAATGTGATTTATCAGATTCCTCCTTGGCAGGGTGGGCAGGGGCTGGGATGGAATTCCCAGAGCAGCTGTGGCTGCCCCTGGATCCCTGGCAGAGGCCAAGGCCAGGTTGGACACTGGGGCTGGAGCAGCCTGGGACAGTGGGAGGTGTCCCTGCCATGGCAGGGGTGGCTCTGGGTGGGCTCTGAGGTCCCTCCAACCCAAACCAGTCTGGGGTTCCACGCTGATGTTGAGCAGCCCTGTGTGGTTTCCTGCCCCTAACACACCTCTTGTTTCCCTGAATTCACTAATTCAGAATTAGGATGAACTTTAGAGCACACAATCCCCAAATCCCTGGGGCTGGAAAAGCCCTCCCAGCCCAGGCAGCCCCAGCTGTGCCCGATGCCCTCCTTGTCCCCAGCCCAGAGCTCTGAGTGCCACCTCCAGGTGACACCTGCAGGGATGGGCACTCCAAAGCTCCCTGGGCAGCCCCTGCCAAGGCCTGAGCACCCTTTCCATGGGGAAATTCCTGCTGCTGTCCAAGCTGAGCCTGCCCTGGCCCAGCCTGAGGCCGTTCCCTCTCCTCCTGTCCCTGTTCCCTGGGACAGATCCCAGCTCCCACCTCCCAGCTGCAGTCACAGAATCCAACACTAAAGGGTGACTCCCACATTTTCTCTCAGCCCTTTTCCTGCTCTCAGTTGTCAATCACCACAGAACTGCACCATTTCGTGGATTAGAGCCTGAGGAGGCCACACAAGAATTAGAAGAAAATCCAGGTACAGAGGTTTCAAGAGACACTTGAGTGTTGTCCTTTTCATCCCAGAACAGGATCCCTGCTAAGCACCACCTGTGCCAAGCTGGAGATGGGGCAAAGCTCTGGAGACCACTGATAAAAGCTCTGAAATTAACCCTGGCTGACCCATAAGAGATAAACATCTTTTCTCCATGCTATTTAAAGTTCATTTTCCTAAAAAAGCAGCTGTGTGATGAGTGAGAAGTCAGAACTCACCTTGATGTTCAGGGGGGGCTGGCAGGAGGGGAAGAACACGTATTTGATTTTGTTGTAGGCTTGGTAGAGCACAAAAACCAGAGGGGTGGCCACCAGCAGGACAAGCAGCAGGGCACCCATGAAAATCCCAAAAATGATCAGAGCTAAAGGTGTACCTAAGGTTGGGAATAAAAAACATTCAGTCAAGCTATTCAGAACCAGCAGAAATTAAAGCACAGCTCCAAATGTGCTGCAGAATTTGTCTAAAAATTCAACATTTCCACATCACCCAGCCATGGGCATCAGGGAAAACTGATGCTTTGCCAGTATCTGAGATAATTTTGCTTAAAGAAGCCACAAAATATTTTCCAATGCAAGAACACAGAATCACCAAGGTGGGAGGAGACCTCCAAGATGATCCAGTCCCACCATCAGCCCAGCACCACCAGCTGGAGAGGAGAAGCTCCAGGGAGAGCTCAGAGCCCTGCCAGGGCCTGAAGGGGCTCCAGGAGAGCTGCAGAGGGACTGGGGACAAGGCCTGGAGGGACAGGACACAGGGAATGGCTCCCAGTGCCAGAGGGCAGGGCTGGATGGGATCTTGGGAATGAGGAATTGTTCCCTGGCAGGGTGGGCAGGGGCTGGGATGGAATTCCCAGAGCAGCTGTGGCTGCCCCTGGATCCCTGGCAGTGGCCAAGGCCAGGCTGGACACTGGGGCTGGAGCAGCCTGGGACAGTGGGAGGTGTCCCTGCCATGGCAGGGATGATCCTCAAGGTCCTTCCCACCCAAACCATTCCATGATTCCACAATTATCTCAACAAACTGAAAGGAGTTTGGTGACACCACAATTACCAGGCACCAGCAGCCACTTTCCAAGTAATCCAAAGGACATAACCAGGTCTTATTTTATAATCAAAGAATGGAAGATTTTCACTCTGGGGTACAAAAACATGGGAAACACAGGGCATGGTCTGTCTTGAAGGCACTGCTTGGATTTAAAGAGATTCATTGAAATAGCAGGATAAGGGGAAGACTAATACTTAGGAAAATAGATTAAAATATTTAATCTTATTCAGGTAAAAAGTAGCATTTGGTTCTTTTTAGGCTTGATAAGGCACAGCAGTGAGGACCACACTATAAATGAATCCTGAGTGTGAGCCAGGCATTGCTGTTATTACATTTTCTTAGCTTTAAGGCAGTTTGAAGAGTCAGAAATGTTCAGTGTTAATAAAATTTTATGTGGCAAATTATCTTCACCATGATTTGTTCTTCTCTCATGAGTGAGTGCAATCCCCCCACTCTCCCTCTGCACCAGGATGAGCTTTCAGCCCTAACAAACCTGATTTCTGTCCTTACTTTTCAGCACAGGAGATTCATTCCCAGAAGGACTAAGACAGTTTCAAGGATAAAATACCCCTGAGAAAGTGGAATTCAGTGATTCCTTGCTCCCTCCCAAGATGTAGGGCTGGGCAGTGGAGCTCTCTGCCCAGCCAGGTACTGCCAGGAGTTTGAGCTGTGAGTTGCCAGGGAAGGGGTGACAATTCCAGGTGCAGAGGGGCAGGAATTGCCAGGCTGTGCCCACCTGCAGGGGTGTGGATGCATTCCTGCTGGCTGTAGGCACTGCTTTTGTTGTAGGGCTCTGAGAAGGCCTGGACCTGGACACAGTACAGGGTGGAGGGGGACACATCAGGGACTGTGGCCAGGGTCTGCTTCACCTCTTTCTGCTTCACCTCCTCCTGGCAAAGGCAAACACAGGAAAAAGGAGAGATCAGATCACACAACAGCACAGGAATCTCAAACAGGTGAGAACTGCAGCCTCTGGTGGAGAAGTTGATGCCTCAGGTTTTGGCTTTTCTATTTTTCAGGTTCTGTGCTGCTTTAGTGTGTGGGTCTGGGCTCCATATTATGGGATGGTGAGCTCTGTGCACAGAGCAGGGAGACAAAACAATTCCTTCTCCAGCTGGGGACCAAGGACAAATGATCCAAACCTCAGGCCCAGGAGCACAAACAACGTGGGCTGAGGAGAGAAAAACAAGAAGGATGGGACTGGATGGGCTAAAGCTGGAATTGGACAATGAACTCCAAGGTGCAAATGGAGCAGAACTGATCAAAGTGCCAGAGCCGTGCCCGGTGTCCATTTTGTGCCCATTTTGGTTCCTCTTGGGTGCAGCCCTGGCTGGGCTCTTGTGCTGCCCAAGGTGGATCCATGGAGGAAATGCTTTTAATAAATCCCTGCTTTATTCTGTGACTCTGCCCAGCCTCTGCTCCAGGGCAGCCTCTCAAGGCACCAAAGTGATTCTGTGAAATGTCAGCCATGGCTGCAAGCCCAGAATCAGCAGGGCTGGAGAGACTTCCCAGCTCATCCAGTCCCACCAGCAGCACCCCAAGGCCACATCCAGACCCCTCTGGAACACTTCCAGGAACTCCTGCACCTCCCTGGGCACCCAGATTCAATAAAATAAACAAACCACCCCCTTAGCTCCTAAACAAAACTCAGCAAACACTTCCTGGACAAGAACCAAGGGCTTTTAAATGTCCCAGTTCCAAGTTTCCAGGAAACTCCTTCCTGTTGCAGTTTGTTTCCTTCTCTTCTGCCTCCCTTTGACCAATTACTGTGAAATATTTTAGCCTAAGAAGTATTTAAAGAACATGAAAAAATCCATTAAAATGTGAGCTAAAAGCATGCAGGACTTCAGTTTTTGAAGAGCTTTTTCCATCACAGTGCACACAGCCACATCCATGGAAATTGAGATTTTACCCCATCACTGGGAGATAAAAATCACAGTGATCAGATTTCTAAAAGAGCTGCATGAAAAATCTCAGCCACTGGGTGATAAAAGTCACAGTGCTCAGGTTTTTGATAGAAACTTTCATTACAAAACCCAACAAATTGACTTTTTAAAGACTGATATGCCACCAATGTGCCTCGTTTGGAAAGAAGCTCCTCAGGGAGAACGGAAACTCAGGATTTAAGTCAGAATCAATTTTATATTGTATGTAATTAGTTCACACCTCCCTGTCTGAGGAATTCTTCCAGTACAGGATCCTGTAGGACAAGTCATAATGGTCCCTCATGACTTCATTCTCAGCTCCTCCTGGAGGAGAAATAATGATGTGGAGCAAAGTGTCACTGAGGTCCAGCGTTACACCAGGAGGGCCAATTTCATCTGAAAACAATAAAATAAATAATTAAAATCCAACTGAAAAAAAAAATCCAGCTAAAAATATTGCTTCAAACACCATCAGTGAAATCTATTAAAATTTTTAAGAAACATACAGTTAAAAGTATAATTTCATAGTTTTATTCAGAACACCAAGTCCTGAGAAACATTTCCATTATTTTCACTATATTCTTGTGAAATCTCCTCTCCAGTCTCCTGTCAGCTCATGAAGACATTTGGCACTGGTTTGCTGAGCAATGGATATTTCAGGAAGCCATCCTTACTTGTTTCCAGAGGATCCACCTTGACTTCCCTGAAGAAGCAGGATTTGTTGTGTCCCTCCCTGGCCTGCACTCGCAGATAATAAAACCCAGTGTTGGTGATGATGGAGGTGAAGTTGCACCAGGTGCTGGTGAGGTTCTCACAGCTGGGGACACTCAGCCACTTGTCTGAGTAATCATCATTGAGATTCTTCGAGAACCCACTGCAAGAGAGAATTCAAGAGTTTTCATCTGAGCTCCTCAAAAAAAATCGTGTTGTTTGTGCTGCACTTGGCTAAGTTTTGGGCAAAAAGGCCTCTAGTAATATTTAAAAAAAAAAAAATTGGCATTTTAATATGAGACATTTCTGAGTGGAACAATGAAGATAAAAGGGCCAGGAAATACAAACCAGGGCTTTAACCAAGCCTCAGCAGAGAAAATGAAATTTGGGGTGGAAAATGTGAAAAGTCCAAATGAGAAGTTCTCACTTAGCTCTGTGCAGTTCTTTGTTTTCCTGTCATGCCAAAAGAATTCCCAAGGAATGCCAGGGGATCCCTCCTCTTCAGTTAGGTGCTGGCCACAAAATTTGTGCAACAGCTGGAGATTGAGATACAGCTTTACAGAGCTGCTTCTTAATTAAATGGGATTTTTTGGATGAGATTTGATGGGTTTCTATGGGCTATGATGGGGTTTTATGGCATTCCTTGTTTTTTGAGGAAAGATGATTTTTATCTGATTTTCTTTATGTGACACAGTGGTTTTGTCTGTGATGTGGTGGGGCTTGATGTGACACAAAGGTTATTTCATGTGACACCAGGGGGTTTTATATGACTTGATGGGTTTTTATGTGATACATCTTATTTTTTTATGTGATACAACATTTCTTTATGTGACACAATGGACCACCTTGGCTTTTCTCCCCTATTTGGGTCTGCCCAGAAGAAATCCAAGCTGCTGGCAACTAAAACCTCCAACACCTCTATTTTTGCTCACTTTTACTCATCTAATTTCTTCCCATTCAAAAAGCCACAAAGCAATTCAAGTTTCCCAGCTTTAAAAGTGTCCCTCAGCATTCAGGAGTCCCTTCCATCAGGAGCTGGACACCCCCAAAAGCAGCCCAGTCCCCTGAAATTCCAGGCTCAGACGTTACATGGAATTTTTTTTAAGAGCAATGAGCCATTCATGTTCCCATTAACACATGAATCCACCAAATATTTCATTTTAACCTCTAGGAAACACTTGCAGAGCACACAATAAATGGGATTTGAAATGGCAGGGTGGGAATGGCTGAACTCACAGGAGGTACTGCACGTTGTAGTTCACCTCCTGGTTTTCCTGGGGATTCCAAAGCAGGTGGAATTGCATGTTCAAAGCCTGAACACTCAGGTTGGTTGCACACAGGAGGTCATTCACTGCTCAGGGGGAAAAGGAAAGCCAAAGTTACCAAAAAAACTTCATGTTATGCACATTTCTCACGTCAATAATGAAAACATAAAGATAATTCATTATAAAGATTGCAAGTCACTGTGATATGCAAAGCATCCTAGCAAGCCTTTAATTAAAAATCAGCTAAAAATCAATTCAGAAAAAAATTAAAGTACACAAATATTGAGAGGAGCAGAAATCAGCTGGTTTGGAAGTAACATGAGGAGAAAAATGTATACAAAATACACATCTGTATTTATTGTACATTTTGATTTTTGTTTTAATATTTTACTAAAATATGAATGTGACAATTATTGTAATGTTTTATTAAAATAATTAAAACCTGCATGTATCAGTTATTGTAATATTTTATTAAGATACACATGTATTATTTTAATCTTTCAAAAACACACATGTATTCTTTTAATTTTTTTAAAGACACAGATGTGTATTAATTAATATATTTTGTGTATAAACTGATTTTCATTTACCATCCATCAATTACTTACATTTTGATGTACCATCAACTAATTATGATGTACCACCCCTGTTCAATCTAATATTTGACTTTTGACAGTTATTTTTTCCTAAAATAAACATCTAAATGCAACTGCACAGCATAGAAAATAATTTAATTTTACACAACAAGGTGGCAAACTGCCCCCTCAAAGCCTTTCTTCAGCAGCTGTAACAATCAATTCACCAAGGATTACATAAACCCAGCATTTTTTAAAGCTCAGCTCAACTTTCTGTGCATTCATTGAGTGCCAAGTACCCCAGAGGCTTTTTGGTTTTTTTCCTCCTGATTCAGTCACTGATTCAAAAATAAGAGTTTTCCAAAACACACAAAGCTTTTGTTCCAAATTCATGTCAAAATTCGCCTGGTGGCAAAAACATTTTTGTATTATTAAAACTCTACCCTTGACATATTTTATGTTGATTGAGAAGGGTAAATGTATATAATAGATATATTTTTAATACCAAAATGAGGGGGAATTTGGCCCTTCTGCCTATTTCTGCTGCTTCAGAACAGCTGAGTGTGTGCCAGTTTACTTGAAGTTATCATTTGCAGATAAGCTGATTTCCTGGGTACCTTTCTGGGTGGTTTTCACACAGCTGATGGGGCTGAACAAGCCTTGCTTTGCCTCCATGAGGAGATTTGCTTGAACTTTGAAGCAGTAGGTGCTGTCTGGGGCTAGATCCTCAATGATGTCAACAGGGAAAATGGTTTTGCTCTGGAGCTGGAAGAAATTAGACACAAAGAGCCTGTGAGGGAACTGCTTCACCAGGAACATTTTTAAATGATCATTTTGCAGGGTTTCAGCCTGTTTGGATCATACCCTGCCTAAAAAGGTAAAACAGAGAAAGCAGGACAGTGGTTGAGCTGGAGAAATCCTAAAGGGAAGTTCCCAGTTTAGCCAGTGACAGACAGGCAGGAACATTTTGGGCTCCTTTGCCATGGAAGTGAGGAGGGATTGGGTTGCCCCACATCTCAGGGGTCACCAACTGTTGCTGTTGGAGTCCCCTCGGGGTGAATCAAGACTCTTGACTCCAATATCAGAAGGTTTATATTATTTATATTATTTATTAAAATGACTCCATTGTTCAGAAGGATTTGGGCTGTTTCTGCTCAGGTACAGAGCTAGCATCTTGCTTCTTCCAGCTCCATACCCTAAAAACTAAGAATGCCAGAAAATGTTTACAAAGTCAGAGAGAGCAATTCTCTATATCACAGGCTGGGAAAAGCAAACCACATCTCCCATATCAGAGACAGGCAAAGGAATGCATTCTGTCCTTGAAACACACACACAGGGATTTGAAATCTGCACAGAAAAAGACTTTCTCATGGAAGAAAAACTCAGCAAGTTTGCATCTAAGAAACTTATAAAATGTCCAGTGACAGGATTGGGCATGAGCAGGAATTCACCCCACAGATACTCCAGGATGAACCAGGACATTCCCATCCCTCCATCACCCCAACTCTCCCCTCTCCTCTGCCACCTCCCTGCTTTTGGTTTCCCACACCTCGTGGTGGCTGACCATACACCACTGGTGCTCACACATTCCATACACAACTGCTGCTCCTTTGATGTGTAACCCCAAAATCCCAGAGGTGGGAAGAGCCCTCCAGGATCACCCAGTGCCACCCACCGGCAGCAGCATCACCCCAACCCTGTCCCCAAGGGCCACACCCAGACTGCTCTGGGACAATTCCAGTGACTCCAAACCTCCCTGGGCAGCTCATCCCAAGGCCTGACCTCTCTGCCAGGGGAATTTTATTGTCTTTAATCTGAAGCTCCCCTGGTGCACCTTGAGGCTGTTCCCTCTTGTCCTTTCCTCATTCCTGTGTTTCCCCCTGGCTGTCCCCTCCTGGCAGGAGCTGTGCAGAGCCACAAGGTCCCCCCTGAGCCTCCTTTGCTCCAGGCTCAGCCCCTTCCCAGCTCCCTCAGGAATTCTCCAGCCCCTTCCCAGCTCCCTCAGGGATTCTCCAGCCCCTCCCCAGCTCCGTTCCCTGCCCTGGACACGCTCCAGCCCCTCCAGGTCCTTTCTGAAGTGATGATTTTGATCTGATCTCCCAGAAGAACACAGATTGCCCTTCAATCCCTGCCTTAATTTAGGTGACACTCATTTCCCTAAAAAGGATAAAAAAGGAAGAGTTTCTCCCCTGCTTTCCACAGGAGAGCTCTGGGTGCTCAGCAGGACACACAGGCTGCCTTGGAAACCAGTTCACTATGGCAACACCCCAAAAAAATCCCTGGATCAGGGCAATCCCAATAAAACAATCCTATAGTAAGAACAAAATCATCCCACCAAGAAAAAAAAAAAACCACCTCCCCCAGCTTTCAAACCACCTAGGAGCAGTTACACAGTGACAGAACCAAACAATTCCACTTCAGAGCATGAATTGCAGCCCATCTCTGACAGTTCCAGTAAGGTTAAATAACAAAAAAGAAGTGCTCATACCTGAGCATGTGATGAGTTTTGCCAGAAGACCAGGTTATATTTAAAACTCAGATCATTGATCCACATTTTTTTCCTCTGATTTGCTTCTGGAGGAGAAACCTTAACTTTTACGACTCCATTTGTGGACTGCAATTCCAGTCCTGGTGGACCAATCTGAGCTGCAAACATGGAAAGAAAAAAGAAGTTAAACATGTCTACTTTGAGAAAATACACCCCAAAAGGAGTTTACAACAATAAACCTAAAATACCTGCCTATGGTATCTGATTTTTAATTCTTTTGAATGATCACCTACAGGAACTTAAGCTTTCATGACTCAGGCAGTTTCTAAAAGAAATTTAACCTAACAACCAACTACCATCACCTGGGTCTAAAATCAGTTAAGATGAAATATTAGCAGCAAATGTTTTCAAAAAAAAATCAGTTTAAATTATTCTCAAACCTGCAAGGCAAGAGACTTAGCTCAGTGCAGTAAATCCAACATCTAAGGAGGGCTTCAGTACCACACTGGGACTGCTGAAAAGCCATGAAGTTCCCAAAAATAGGGTTCTTGGAGCAACCTGGTCTATGGAAGGTGTCCCTGCCCATGGCAGGGGGTGGAATGGGTTGGACTTCAAGGCCCCTCCCAGACCAGACCAGTTTGGGATTGTACAAAAATCTATTCTCAAAAAAGGTTTTTCCAAGAAATAATCTGGGAAAATATAGAGTGACAGGAAATTCAGTCAGGAAACCAGCACCACTTGGAATAGTTTTTCCTTTCCAGAAAAGACAGAATTGCAGCATTCCATGACCTGCAGATGTCTGCTCTTATGTTCCTGTTGGGAAACTCACCCTGTCCTGCTGTTACCAGCAGGGGAAACCACATCTGGTTTTTCCACAATCACTAATTCCAGACTGGGTTGGGTTGGGAAGGACCTTAAAGCTCATCCCATCCCACCCCAGCCATGGCAGGGACACCTCCCACTGTCCCAGGCTGCTCCAGCCCCAGTGTCCAACCTGGCCTTGGGCACTGCCAGGGATCCAGGGGCAGCCACAGCTGCTCTGGGAATTCCATCCCAGCCCTGCCCACCCTGCCAGGGAACAATTCCTCATTCCCAAGATCCCATCCAGCCCTGCCCTCTGGCACTGGGAGCCATTCCCTGTGTCCTGTCCCTCCAGGCCTTGTCCCCAGTCCCTCTGCAGCTCTCCTGGAGCCCCTTCAGGCCCTGGCAGGGCTCTGAGCTCTCCCTGGAGCTTCTCCTCTCCAGGTGAGCACCCCCAGGTGTCCCAGCCTGGCTCCAGAGGGGCTCCAGCCCTGGAGCAGCCCCGTGGCTCCTCTGGGCTCTCTCCAGCAGCTCCAGCTCCTCCTGCTGCTGCATCCCAGGGCTGGAGGCTCTCAGGTGGGCTCTCACCTGAGCAGGGCAGGAGAGCAGAACCCCCCCTGAGTGCCAAAGGAAGCAAAGCGACCCCAGAAGCCCCGAGCTCGTACCGACGTGTTCCGGCACCATCTCCAGCACCTTGGACCAGGGGGACAGCAGGGGCCCTGCCCGGGCCCTCACTCGCACGTAGTGGGCATCGTAGTACTCGGAGATGGCCCAGGAGAAGTCACAGCCCCTGGCAGCCACAGCCTGGCACCCCGGCAGCTCCTGCCAGCCCCCGTCCTTCAGCTCCGGCCTGCGGGACACAGAACAGCCAGGATTGAACAGCACCCCCGGGATAAACAACAGCCCCAGGAGAAACAACAGCCCGAGAAGAAAAAACAGCCCGGAGTGAACAGCACCA
>VWZP01000416.1:28566-41216 GCA_013396995.1 Dicaeum eximium | reverse complement strand
GGGACAGGCAGGGACACACAGGGACTGCCAGGACAGGCAGGGACTGCCTAGGACACACAGGGACAGGCAGGGACAGGCAGGGACAGGCAGGGACAGGCAGGGACACACAGGGACTGCCAGAGACACCCAGGGCTGAGGCCCCTCTCCCTGGGGCTCTCTCCAGGCCGAGCAGCCCCAGCTCCCTGAGCCCCTCCCGGGCACGGAGATGCTCCAGGCCCCAGGATTGCTGAGCCTGCAGGAGATCAGCCCTTGGCTGCAGCAGAGTGAGGGGCACCGTGAGCCCCAGCCAGACTCACCCCGTGGGATCCATCCCCTCCTGCCCCACAGCTGGTAAGGAAACAGGGTTTGGGCATTTCTTCATGTAACCACACCTCAGGGTAACCATGTTGCCATGTTAAAAATGAAACAGTCTGGCACTGCTGGAAACATTTTATAACCTACTAAATGCTTATAGTTTGTATTCTGCTGAGTTTGTAGCCAATTTCCTCACTGATGGTACAGAAGAAAGAAACAGGAGCTGGTGTTGGCCAGGCTGTGAGGAGAGCAGTGCTATCGGCAGAGCACAGGCAGCCAGGGCAGGACAGCCTGTGTCCCTGTGGCCACTGATATCTGTCCCCAAACACCCCTGTGACAGAGGAGAGGGGCCCTGTGCAGTGTGGGCTCTGCAGGATTTATTCCTGTTGGCTGACACACAAAGGAGACATCATTTGGTGCTTTCTTCTCATGTCAGCTCTGGAACAGGATGAAAAGGACAAAGAGCATTTCATCTTGTGTGAAAAGTGTGGGAACAGCGGTGCAGGAAGGAAGGACCTCAGGGAGCCCAAGGAGGGATCAGATCTATCCCCAACAGATTTTCTTAATATCTTAATATCCCCCTTCTCAGGCAGTATCACCTGCATTTTGTTGTTGTTTTTCCATCATTAGGAAACTTTCCTTGTCTCTGTTTCCCTGCAGTCTCATGCCTGCTTTCACCTCCCTCGGGGACACAGAGCACAGGTGATTCATTCCCTGTGGTTCCTTCCCTGCCTTCAGAAGCCTTTCCCGTTTTTACCCCTGTCATTCCTCTGCCATCAGACTTCTTTCCCCAACCACCTAACAAAGCCTCCTCTCTGTTCCTTGTGCTCCTGCTGACTCCCCAGCCCTGCTTCCAGCTCTCCACCAGGCCTCAGCAGTGCTGGAGAGCAGGAAGGATGATCCTTTGGGCCAGGCCTTGGGATGAGCTGCCCAGGGAGGTTTGGAGTCACTGGAATTGTCCCAGAGCAGTCTGGGTGTGGCCCTTGGGGACAGGGTTTGGTGATGCTGGTGGCACTGGGGTGGGACTGGGTGATCCTGAAGGGCTCTTCCCACCTTGAAGATCCTGGGATTAGGTTGGGAAGGACAGAAGTGTCCTAGGTAGCATCAACCAGGCTGAAAGAATGAGGAAAGCCTGGCATAAACCTCTTTTTACAGCCTGTGGTGCCTTCAAAATGTGGAGTTCTGAACTCATCTACAAGTTCCATCTTCATGGAGAATATTTAGAATCCCAGACTGGGCTGGGTTGGGTTGGGAGGGACCTGAGAGCCACCCAGTGCCACCCCTGCCATGGCAGGGACACCTCCCACTGTCCCAGGCTGCTCCAGCCCCAGTGTCCAACCTGGCCTTGGGCACTGCCAGGGATCCAGGGGCAGCCACAGCTGCTCTGGGAATTCCATCCCAGCCCCTGCCCACCCTGCCAGGGAACAATTCCCCATTCCCAAGATCCCACCCAGCCCTGCCCTCTGGCACTGGGAGCCATTCCCTGTGTCCTGTCCCTCCAGCCCTGTCCCCAGTCCCTCTGCAGCTCTCCTGGAGCCCCTTCAGGCCCTGGCAGGGCTCTGAGCTCTCCCTGGAGCTTCTCCTCTCCAGGCTGGAATTCCAGAGTGATCAGTGAGTTCTGCTCTGTTCAGGGGAGTTCCAGAGCCTGGTTTCACCCTTAGGTCAGCACGGCTGAAAATCCAACCCACTGCAAATCCTCGTCCCGTCGCTCACCCAGATGGGAAAGCCAAGTCCCTCTCTGAGGAACTGGGAGGTGGTTTCAGAAACTGTCACAGAACCAGAGGAGCGGAGGGGAGGGAGTGGAAATTAGAGAGATTTGAGTGACGTGGTGGCAGAGTTGATGGGCAAATGGAAGAACTGGAAGTTGTTAATCAGATTCTTTGGTGCTTTCTGCAGTGGGGAATCCTGGGGCTGGTGGTGCTCATCAGTGATGAGCCAGGATTTCCTCTCTCAGGCTTCCCCAGGGGATTCTCATCTGTCTTTGTGATGGCATCATCATTCCACGCCCTCAGTGTCTGCAGTAATGGCTTGAGGGAATGCATCATGAACTCCAGGAATGGCTGTCCCCGAGGAAGAAATATTCCCAGTACATTGCACCCAGGTGGTCCAAAGCCTGGGGATTATTCCCAGTTCTTCCTGTAAAGCAGCTCTTTGCAGCCCTGGTTTTCACAGCAGCACAAGCTCAAGGGAAGGAGCCTTGCTCTGATTAGAGCACTTATTCACCACCCCACTTATGCAATAATAATTTTCTAGGATGACAAATCCTAGAAAATGACATTTTGCCAGGTGATAATGGATCTTTCCCAATCTGCCTCAGGAAAAAAAAAAAAAAGGCATGAAGTTACAAGCAGAAGTGTTTCTGGTAAGAATCGATTTAAAAGCTTTTCTAGAGCTTGGGATGGATATTTCTGAAAGCTTCTCGGCTCTGCTGTTCAATGGGACTCCTTCTGGACTGGGGCCCAGAACCTGCAGGACCTGCTGGGCAGGGAAAACCCCAAAGTTCCCAACAGGGAGAGATAAAACTGTGGAGCTGGGGGGTGGCTGTGTCCCTGACCCCTTGGGTGGTTCTGAGCTCTGGCTCTTCTTCCTCCGTGAAATTCTCCCTCCACTCCCTTGACTGGAATTCTCTGAGCTGTTCCTTTCTGTCTTCCCTCATTCCCTGGATCTGTTTTGCTGACCACAAGCTCAGACTCTTCTCCTTCAGTTTTTCTCACTTCTCTATTCCTAATCATTCCACTTTTCTTTGCATTTCAGCTCTGGAGTCTTTTTCCAAGCACTCCCAGGCCTTGCAGGGGCTCAGTTTTCCTCCTGGCTCTGGCAGAACACGCTGTACCAGAGCCAGCAGCCTCCAGCATCCCTCTGTACTTTCAGTTTGCATCAGCACGTGGTTAAAATTCACCTGATTTATTGATTTTTTGGCTTTGTAATGTCCACAAGCTCAGCTCAGGATGAACTCTCCTCTGAATTGCCACTTCCCTCTAAATTATTGCTCCTCCTCTAAAAGATTTCCTCCCTGTGGGGCCACACAGCCCATGTGGGGACAGGCAGGGGCTGTCCCTTGTCCCCAGGCCTGGCTCATGCTGTGGCTCTCACAGAAGCTGTGGCAGAGGAAGAGGCCTCTCACCTACAAAAGTTTTCCTGGGTGTGGGGCAGGAAGATTTCTGAAGCAAACCACAGTGCACAAAAGGTGAAAAAAACACATCTGGGTTGATTTGAGCAGCTCCTAAATCCTGGAAGTGTCCAAGGCTGTGGGGCAGGGACACCTCCCACTGTCCCAGGCTGCTCCCAGTGTCCAGCCTGGCCTTGGGCACTGCCAGGGATCCAGGGGCAGCCACAGCTGTGCCCTGATGTCCTTGCAGACACTTTTCCTGCTTCCATCTACACTCCCAATATCCCTGAGCAGCCAGAGCTGGAATTTCTGTTCTCCCTGGTTACCTCAGCAATGAGCCCACACTGAAGTGGCACAGCCTCACCTCAGCCTCGTCTGCCCTCAGCAGGACCTTGGGACTGCTGATGGGTTCCTGCTCTGGCAGGACCTCGCTGTCCCTCTGTGCAAAGCAGCTGCTGGAGACAGGAGAGAGCTCCAGGAGCAGCAAGGAAAGGCTGGGAATCTCCAGCCCCTCCTCAGCTCCACGTGCAGGGGGCACTTTGCCACTCTGAAAGCCAAACAAAAGGGGAAAAAGGGGGAAAAGAAAATACAGAGAGAAGCTGATGCTGTGGGAGGAGGGACAGGGAACACACAGGGAGCTGGACTTGTACCTTGGAGTGGTGATCCAGACACAGGATCAGCATTCCCAGAGCAGCCTTGGGGACAGGTGCAGAAAAGCACAATGAAACAAAACACCTTAAAAAAATCAATTCAATAAAATCCATATTCCCCATGAAAGCAGAATGTGACCAAAATTAAAAAGTGCAGGAAAACCAGGTACAGGTTCCACAGAATCCCCAAATCCCTGGGGCTGGAAAAGCCCTCCCAGCCCAGGCAGTCCCAGCTGTGCCCGATGCCCTCCTTGTCCCCAGCCCAGAGCTCTGAGTGCCACCTCCAGGTGACACCTGCAGGGATGGGCACTCCAAAGCTCCCTGGGCAGCCCCTGCCAAGGCCTGAGCACCCTTTCCATGGGGAAATTCCTGCTGCTGTCCAAGCTGAGCCTGCCCTGGCCCAGCCTGAGGCCGTTCCCTCTCCTCCTGTCCCTGTTCCCCCCGGCTGTCCCCTCCTGGCAGGAGTTGGGGACACTGGCAGGTCCCTCCTGAGTGTCCTCTGAGGGGAGCTGGGAGATGAAAATCGATGGAATCAATTCCTGTTTTCTCTTGCAACCCCTCCCAAAAAGGAGATATTTACACATCAAGTAACAAACATCAACCCCCAAAACTGTGCAGTGCCCACACCAAGCTGAGACACAACTTCACTCCTGGGAGGTTCCTTTGGTGACAGAATTTAATTTCTCACTCTCATGTTGATGCAGTAACACACAAACCAAATTAATGCCCCGTGCAAAGCTCCCACTTCTGCCCCAGTGCTGGGTACAGCCCTTACCCACCTGTGCAGGGAGGCTGGATTTGGAACAGGGAGTCACAGCTCCCTGGAGTTCTTAAATTAAGAATACACATCAGTAGATAATTAAAGTGAACCTAATTTAACTCCCACTTCAGCTGCCAGGTTTCTCACAGACATCAGTTCATCCCACCCTAAAAACTTCACAACTTTGCGTGAGGAAAGAATAAATTCCATAGAAAGATGATGCCAGTAGGGACATCCTTAAAAACACATCATTTCTCATTAGAAAAAAATAAACCAGATCATGTCTTTCCTTACAAAATACTATTTTCTTTTATAAACATTTTGATTAGTTTTTGCAATAAATAGTTCATCAAAGTTAAATTAATTAGTATTATATAGAAATATGACATTTGCTTTTTAGTGTCATAATCGGTGCCAGAATTGCTACAACTCCTCAAGGAGCCACAACCAACAGTGGCAAAAGTCATGGATCATTTAATTCCTCATTTAGAGCCAAGTTTCTTGTGCTTAAACAACTGAAATGATTCTGTCAAGTCTGTGACCCCGTGTTTGTCTGTGGATTTTCCTGCTGGAGAACAGCAGTGAGATAAACCCAAAAGTCCATTTGCTTCTCCTTTTCCAAGGAAGAATGAGGAGGATATTTAGGCTTTTCCCGAGGCTGCTCCCACTCCTGGGTCAGGGTGTCCTTGTGCAGAGTCCTGAGGGTGCTCTGGTGTCCTGCTGGCCTCCTCCCCCCTGCCCTCACTGAGGGTTTGGGATTGCTCTGAGATCACACTCAGCCTGTCATAAACCAGGAGCTCTTCCTGTGCAAGTGCAGGGAAAGGCTGAGGAGCACCAGGAGGTTTGCTCAAAAACTGGGAAACAAAGAGGAAACGAGGATTAGGTCTCTGCAGCTGTCCCATCCTGTCTGCCCACAAACATTGGGATTATTAAACAGCACTGGGGCTCTTTTGCACACATCAAGTGGCCTTACAAGTCCCACAGGGCCCACAGTGTCATATCCTCCCTAAATTCCTGTTCCAGGCTTGGGAGCAAGATGGAAGTGCCTTTCAAGAATAACCCCAGGGCTCAGAGTCTTGTTTGGAACAGAAACTTGGAAAAAATCAAACAGTTTTGATTGGGAACAAACACCAAATGGTAACTGGGCTGCAGGGGAAGGAGATTTGTCAAGAGCCCTTCCCCCTGCAATGGAAGCCATTCCCTGTGTCCTGTCCCTCCAGCCCTTGTCCAAAATCTCTCTCCAGCTCTCCTGGAACCCTGCAAGGCCACACTGAGGTCACCCCAGAGCCTTTCCTTCCCCAGGCTGAGCAATCCCAGCTCTGCCAGCCTTTCCTCACAGAGCTGCCCCATCCCTCTGCTCATCCTGGTGCCCTCAGATGAAACAACTCTGAACTGAATTTGGAACAAGAAACCAGCTGCTCTGCCAGGAGTGCTGTGCACTGCAGATACAAAAATCAGCACAAATATCTTCACTATCAGAGCCTTTTCTACCCAACTGGGATTGGGAATGTTGTGGCCCAAACCTGCAATTGGAACATTCCCCTAGTGAAGGCACTGCCTTGGCCAAAGCACATTTTAGGGAGGCACAGCCCCAAGTTCTCCCTGTCTTTGGAGCCTCCTGGAGCAAAGGGAACTGGAGCCCATCTGTGTGGATCTAGTGCTGCCTGCTGAGCTCCAGGATCTGCAACCAAGGCCTGCAGGGACAGCACACAGGGAATGGCAGAGGGCAGGGCTGGATGGGATCTTGGGAATGAGGAATTGTTCCCTGGCAGGGTGGGCAGGGGCTGGGATGGAATTCCCAGAGCAGCTGTGGCTGCCCCTGGATCCCTGGCAGTGCCCAAGGCCAGGTTGGACACTGGGGCTGGAGCAGCCTGGGACAGTGGGAGGTGTCCCTGCCATGGCTGGGGTGGCTCTGGGTGGGCTCTGAGGTCCCTCCCATCCCAAACCATTCCAGGATTCTGTGATTCCATGACACTCCTGGTGCTGAGCACGTGTTCAACCTCAAGCAAGAGCCAAAGTCAGCTGCAAACCTGGATGTGCTGAGCTCTGAGTGAGTCAAAGTGAAAGCCCCAGAGGAACTGCAGGAGCTCAGGAGAGCACAGGTTGGTACAGGAGGATTTTGTACATCCCTGTGTCTGGGGAGGGATCCTGCTGCAGCCTCTTTGTCTTCTGGGTGTGTGACAGGGGCAGTGGGTCCCATCAGCAATGGCTGCTGTCACTGCTCTCCTTTTAGCTGGAATTTTCAGACTCCACAGGATCACAGATTCCTAGAGTGGTTTGGGCTGGATGGGACTCCAAAGCTCCTCCCATCCTGCCATGGCCAGGGAAACCTTCCTGCTCTGGTACAGCTGATCTAGCCCAGGTGCCCACCTCAGGCACTTCACTGAACTTCAAACTCATCATTACACTCGTGACAGGACTTTGCTGCAGGAGAAAAAAGGAGCTGGTTTAAGTCTAAAAGGAGGCAGGAGAGACAGAGATTTCTGTTTTTCACTGGCTAAATGAGGAACTGAAGTTGACACCTGGTACTCTCTCACTTCCAAATCAACAAACCCATCCTGTTTCTGAGCCATAAAAAGCCGGTGATTACAAATTACACATCACTGACCATCAGGTGCCAGTGAAAGGAGACAAAATAAAAGCAGCTCTAAATGTTTTGGCACTGAGAGCCTTGAAAAAACAAATGGCTCTGCTGGAAAGGTTGATTTGCAGGTGTTAAGCAGGAAACAAACCTCTTTCAAGTGTTGTGGGAAAATGTAGGAAGGGCAGAAAACATGTTTGGTGAGTCTGTACAGATAAAAACTGGAGAAGAAACAAACGGTGACAGCCGTGCCCATGACCAGCATGGACCCCACCAGAACAGTCACAATTATCCACGCAGGGGTTACACCTGCAAGAGACAAGGAAAAAACCAATTTAAACTGCCATGATTCATTTCTGAGTGATTATTTTCAAAGGATCACTTTCTCTATGAACGTCCCATCCCTGGCAGTGTCCCAGGCCAGGCTGGACAGTGGGACAGTGGGAGGTGTCCCTGCCACGGCAGGGGTGGCACTGGGTGGGCTCTGAGGGCCCTCCCAGCCATCCCATGTGTGACCCCATCATCTCCCAGCTCCCCAGGTTACCATTGTGGGTGGTCTGCTGGCAGAGCTCCCTGCTCAGCTGCCCTGTCTTGTTCCACTCGGGAATCACTGCCTGCACTTGCACACAATAAACTGTCCACGGCTCCAGCTGGGACAGGATCTCAGAGCTGTGCTTGGTGTCCACCTGCAAACACAGAAAAGCAGAGAAATGGAAGTGTGTGACACCAGTGACTTAGCTCTGCAATTAGCTAAGGAATAACCAAGGAATTACAATGGCAATGACATCCACACCACTCACCTCTGCGCTGCTTCCAGCAGCACTAACGAAGCTTTAACATAATGAGGGATGATAAATGAGATCTGGGGGCAGCCAGAAACTGTCACCCAACCAAATGAGATCAGCTAGGAGCACAGTTACACACAAACACCATCTACAAGTGGGATGGAGGGACAGCACAGGAGGAAAAGGTCCAGGTTGTGCCAGGGGAGCTTTAGATGGGACATCAGGAAAAATTTCTGCACTGGAAAAGCTGTTGGGCACTGGAATGGGCTGCCCAGAGAAATGGAGCAGTCCCCACCCTGGAAGTGTTACAAATGTGTGGATGTGGCCCTTGGGGACATGGGTTAGTGGTGAACACAGAGTGCTGGGTTAATGCTGGAACTGATGACCAGAGGGCTTTTCCACCCTTCCCAGCTCTGTGATTCTGTGGTCTGTCACCTAGACAGAACCAAAGAAAAGGAAGGAATAAAGGATTTCTGGGAGCTGTGAGGTGGCTGAGCAGCTGAATTTGCTGTTCAGGGTTAGTTCTGTCCCTGTGGCTGCAGGAACAGGAGACTGTCCAGGCAGGTTTCAATCCTGGGCCAGCCCCCACCCCACAAATAACCTGTGGAGTTACCCAGAGTCTGCCTGCTGCCTCTGGGATCCCTAGGGAGTGTCCCAGACTGCCCCTGGAATTGTTGCAGGCTCAAAGGGCAGTCCTGCTGCCTCTGGGATCCCTAGGGAGTGTCCCAGACTGCCCCTGGAATTGTTGCAGGCTCAAAGGGCAGTCCTGCTCCTCTGCTGAATCCAGCTGAGTGCATCCCAGCTGCAGGAATACCTGCATTGCCCAGGAGGCTGGGAATGAATGGACACCAGGCTGCTGTGTGGGAATGGTGACCCCTCCTTTTCTGGAAGTGAATGGCAAAGCACTGTGCAGGTGACAGATACAAATCAGAATTAAAAATCAGAAATAAAATTGCACTGATGTACAAAGCACTCATTAACTGGGACTGAGGACTGCTGCTCAGAGGCTTCCTGCCTGCCTGAAACAGAGGTCAAAATGCTCTAATTAATACATTGTTAATGATCTTTCTCCATGCACTGTGTGTGGAGGAGCACAACTGCCTGTGGAAGAGGCTGGCCCTGACAGGGAGGAAGGGAACTGCAGTGGATACAAACTGCAGAGCTGCAGGTGAATAAAAGCCTTACCCATTTTTAGATATTTTTGGGGGTAAAAAGCCCAAAGTACCACTAAGAGGGGAAAAAACCACAGTTATTGATAATTATGGAAAGAGAGAATTCTGTCCATGCTGCTGTTTAACCACACAGCTCCTGCATTTACTCTGAGTCCCAGTTGTAGTGAACAGACTTGATTAATTGTAATTAGTAGAGATCCATTTTTGCTCTTAGAATCCCAGAATCCCAGACTGGGTTGGGTTGGGAGGCACCTCAGAGCCCACCCAGTGCCACCCCTGCCATGGCAGGGACACCTCCCACTGTCCCAGGCTGCTCCAGCCCCAGTGTCCAACCTGGCCTTGGCCACTGCCAGGGATCCAGGGGCAGCCACAGCTGCTCTGGGAATTCCATCCCAGCCCTGCCCACCCTGCCAGGGAACAATTCCTCATTCCCAAGATCCCACCCAGCCCTGCCCTCTGGCACTGGGATCCATTCCCTATGTCCTGTCCCTCCAGGCCCTGTCCCCAGTCCCTCTGCAGCTCTCCTGGAGCCCCTTCAGGCCCTGGCAGGGCTCTGAGCTCTCCCTGGAGCTTCTCCTCTCCAGGTGAGCACCCCCAGGTGTCCCAGCCTGGCTCCAGAGCTCTGCAACCCGTGCCAGACCCCCCAAAAGCTTCCAGGCCTTTCCCAGGATGGTGTTTCCCAGGAAAGGCAGATGAAGGTCAGGGAGTCAGCATACCCAGGACGCAGAGGCCAGGTCTGTGTCTCTGCTGCCTTTCTTCCAGTAGAGGATCCTGTACTTCCAGGAGCCATAGTAGAGCTTCAGGGGCCACCTGTCCTGCTCGTGCTCCACAAAGGGCCCCGAGAAATCCACGTGCAGCGCCCCAGACTCCGACTTCAGCCTCACCTCAGGGGGGCCAATGATGGCTGCACACAGGACAGGAGAGCAGAGCAGGGAATTCAGCTCCAGCTGTCTCAGCTGGACATTTTCACACAGCCCAAAAGTCACCTCTTAGATAGATAACACGTTAAAATAAAGTAATTTCTTTTCCTGGGTCAGGCATAAATAAACGCCTTCCTCACAGAACTGCTCTGGAAAGGGGTTTTGTTTTTGCAGTTAAACACCAGGGACCAATGCAGGCTCCATTCCCCACCCTCCAAACACATTCAGTTCCCTTTTGCCAGCTGTGGTCACTTCAGGAGAGGAAGGACCATTTCCATGGCTATCACTCACTTCTCCTTCTGGGCCAAACTGTCACAACATCTGTCTGTCCTGAGCAGACCCCTCTAGAAAAGTGCTTTATTGGGGGGTTCTGGGGGTTTTGATTGTGCCTGAAAAATGAAAAACTTGCATTATTTCTGCCCTGTGCAATCAAGATTTTTTGGCTGAAAAATTAACCTTTCTCTGCGAGAGTGGGGTTTTTTTTGAAGTAAGAAAAAAATAAAAATTAAGCTTTTTGTGTGACAAAGCAATGAATAAGGAAGTAACTGAATTAATTTAGATACATGGGAAGTCTGGCTCCTTGAAGACAACTTCTCCCTGGCTGGAAAATAGAAATGTGCCTTATTTTAAGAGAAAATGACGCTTTATTTGAAAATCTCCTCCAAAGAGGTTATCAATACTATGACAGTGAACCTACTCTGCTTTCTGTCAGTGTTATAACTAAGATTTTATAGTTCAATGTAATTAAATGATAAAATACTCTGTGTTGGAACCCTGGACACTGAGAATTTCAGCCTTTCTGTGCTGCCAGGCACTGACCCCCCAGAGAACACTGCACTGGACCTGAGGCCATGGAGAAGGCTCCAAAATGGAATGGCAGCACTGGGATTGTGGGTGTGGAGTGGGAATAGAAGTGTGTGATAGCACAGGGTGGGAAACTCAGAGTTTAAGGTTTCAGAATACAGGAATGGATATAAAGCAAGGTGGAGGTTTTAGGGCTGAGGCTGCTCCTTCTTCTTCACCTTCTTCTCCATGGGTTTGGGTGGAATTGTGGGATTGGACAGAAAAGTCCCCATTGCAGGGCAGGGGTGGTTGTTATTGGGTTAAAAGTGAAAATAATTTAGTGTGTTACCTCCATCTTGCTCTATATCCATTACTGTATTCTGAAACCTTAAACTCTGAGTTTCCCACCCTGTGCTATCACACACTTCTATTCACACTATGCCATTTCTTAATTGGACAGTTCATCCTTAAAAGGCCTTGTAGAGAGAGATGGGGCTCCATTTTTAGTTTGTCAGAGTGAAGTGCTGCAGAACTCAGGGTTTGTGAGACTGTAGCATCAATAGGAGCTAACAAACACCTGAACCCCAACGCCAAACACCGCCTGGCACATTTCATTCCACCCTGCCAAGGAGGAAAAGCAGCTAAACCCGCGGTGACCCTGCATCCCAGAAGGAGCAGGCAGTGTTTCTGGGAGGAAGCAGAGGGCAAGGCTCACTGTCATCCATGGGCTTGAAGGTGAGGGTGACCCATTGGGAGCGCAGCCGCCCCGCCTGGGCCCGCAGCTGCAGCACGTAGTGGCCGTACGCCGACAGCGAGGACACGTCGCACCGCGCCTGCCTCAGCCCCGTCCGCAGCGTCTCGTAGCTGTGCCTGGGGTAGTTGATGCTGCAGGGAACAGAAACCACGTGCAGGAGGTTGGAAATTGTAACTGGATAGATGGCTGTAAGGCAGCAAAGCTGGTAATGCAAGCAGGTAGCACTCACGGATGCAAAAATGTACCCAGTGTGTGCAAGAGTTGCGCTAAGGATTTTATACACATCTATAAGCCCATGATAAACTTAGGGATTAAAATTCTAACTCTGTAAAAATGTCCTTTTGCTGGCAGGAAGGACTGCATTCAGCAGGCAGGAGTTCAGAGAAGCCAGCACACACTCAGCCAGTGCCACTGCAGGGCACTGCTGTCCCACTGGGACTTTGCTCAGAGCTGTCTCCAGGGTTTGCACCGAGGACAAGCCAGGGAAAACAGGGCTGGGAAGTGACAGGAACTGCTTATGGAACAGAACCACAGAGGGTGTGCCTTGGGGGGACCTGAGAGCCCACCCAGTGCCACCCCTGCCATGGCAGGGACACCTCCCACTGTCCCAGGCTGCTCCAGCCCCAGTGTCCAACCTGGCCTTGACCAATACATGATTTAATAGGTGATATTTAATATATTTTATTCTTTCTGCTTTGCATCAAAAGCCTGCCCAGAAATGAACAGATCAAGGGGCCAGTAAATCTTCTCTCTGGACAAGGCTTAGAGCTCCTTCAGTGCCTGGAGGGGGTTATAAAGAGGAAGGACTTTTATATGGGCAGAGAGTGCCAGGAGCAGGGAAT